>ML788265.1:448548-464644 GCA_009831015.1 Picea engelmannii | reverse complement strand
TTCATTATAAGGTCGCAGATCTAACGGTAGAGATTATGTTAGGGTTTTTTGCCCTAGAAGGCAACCCTCTTTTATGAGGGAAATGTATTGCAGCTATGGATGATGGTGAATATTGTATTCTGAGAGAGGAGACTGTGAGAGAAGGAAGAGGAAGTTACATCAGGTCTTGCTGTGGGTTGTATCCCTTCATTTGTTGGATAATAATAAAGGAAGGACCTGGCAATTTCTCTGGTGGACGTAGCCCACACTGGATGAACCACGTAAATATGTGTCTCTCTTCTATTGTGTGTCTTCTGTGTTTTGTTTCTGCATTTGTTTTATTTTATTGCTCCGCGGTCCTGTTTTTCTAACAAAGAATACCCATACGAGAAGTCGGCCCACCCACACAGAAAATAATAAAGTAAAAATAAGATTCCCAAAGAAGAAGTCGACCTAGGCAATTGACTTGAAGAATATAAATAAGGAGGATGTCTATCTCATTTGGATACACACACAACACACTCTCTCAATGAGGAAAAGGTGCACAAGTCAGAGGAGGAAGAGGAGACACATAGTTAGGATTTTAGTTATTCTTGGTGGCTAGTTTGTCTTGTGCGCTATCTTTCTAAGGAGCTGCACTCTTCTTGTATTATGTTGTTGTTGCAGATGTGAGCACTAGAGGTGTGCTAGCCTAGTTCTAGGGTTTATATCTTGTCTGTGGCTCTTGAGAGTTGGTGAATTGTTGGACTTTGTGAACAAACTCTATCTAAGAAAGATTGTTGGGTTTTTCCCCCATTTGGGGTTTTCCGAGGATAAATCTCTTGTGTACTCTTGTCTATTGTTTATGCTGCTATTACTGTTCAGTATATGATATAACAATTAATGTTAAAAGAATAAAATAACACCGGTAACACTATTGCTCTATAAGTAAAGAAAATCTAACATGTAGAACCTATAGAAACCTGAAAAATGCTTCTGAAAGCTTACCACTAAATAACCAAAACCAGAATATGCTAAGAGTGAAACTAAAATGTCCTAAGAGTGCTAAGCAAGAAAAATAAGCTCGAGGACTAGGAATTACCTTCCCAAGCCCCAACCCTTGGAAACAATCATTGAAGGACACAGCCCAAAACCAAATCTAGGTGTACAGACCCTAGAGAAATCTAAAAGATGCCTCCTAACAACTAGACTATGGAAAAAATGACCAAGGTAGAAAAGAGAGTCTTACTTGAGCAAGAAGGTCACCAAGCTTCCCAGGAATCATGAAACCAGGAAGGAAGATAGACAGAACAAGAACCTCAAATACCTCCCGCCATGACAAGTAATCCAGGAAACTAAATCAAACCAAGAATCCAGTAAAAAGCATAGAAGTTAACGCTCAAAGTCGAGCCATCTATGCTAATATCCCACCTCACATGTAGGGAATAAAACTCAGAACAAATGATAAATTCTACATGCCACATACCGAGGCTTATGTCCTTGCAAACCATTTCTACACACAATTGTAATCCCTTTGCATGCCAATCCATATGGTTCTTAAATGTGATGCTACATGTCTCGATTCACTATTGGGACATAAACATTAGGGGATGTGGATAATATTAGATTCCCCATTTTTTATTAAAATTCCTTGTGCTAAATGAGTGGCCTCATTTGTGAATCCATCCATGAGTCGTTAATGTTCTCTTAATACATGAAAATATGAGATCCTAGACAACGGTTGAGCAACTTTGTTGATTTGAGAGACAATTAAAGCCAACTTATTATCTCTTAGAGATTTCTGATGAATCAAGGTTTTAATAATAACTCTAGAATCATCGATTATGATTAACAATTCTATTTTGAAACCAATTACTATAGATAAACCTTGTAGTGGTGCATAAGTTTTAACCTGATTTTTTTGTGGAGACTTGTATTCCCAAGCAAAAGATGTTTCTTGATTTTCATTGAGATAAAAAATGACCCCGCAAGATCTTGCCACCGTAAACATGAATATACTATTAATACGGGATTGCCACCGTAAACATGAATATACTATTAATATGGGAATAAAAATAGTATAAAACACTTTTCATATATAGTAAGTAAGTAATTGTTTATCTCATTATTATAACATCAACTAAACTATTAAATGAGAAAACAAATTTTAAATTATAGATTATAAGAAATAAACCAATTATAAACATAATACATTATTGGTCCCTGCCGTAGGCATAGAGGGACTATAGCGATCGATAAATCGTTGACATAGTATTAGATTGTGCATTGACCAGAAATATTTCCATATTGTGTATTGTTGGAACAAGGGAAGTGAAAACATCGATTTTTATATAATAAAAAGTATCATGTTTGTCAAGATGTGATTGGACAATGGATTGGAGGTCTTATTGTCGCCTTCGCTATTCCCAATGTTAAATATGTTGGCATATCCAAAGTATTTGGTAGTATATGGTATTTTTGAATCATATATTTATTATGCATTGGTCGAAGGTGGATTAATCCTAGCATTAGTTTGAATGTTTCCCTTGGCATTTCTGCTGGGTAGAATACATTCTCTACCATATTGCTATGTGTGATTTTTTCTTTAATGTTGCATGCTTCGAGAGAACATGCCTGCCACACTGCATATTTTCTTAAATGCTTGCACAGGCTTATGCCCTTCGAGCGTCCTGACAATCTTAACTATTTACCTAACAACTCTGGCAGTCTTAAATGTTTATTGTATAGATGCGTTACAATACAGTTTCATTCATGGTTGACATCGTTGCTCAAGTGCTCGATCCTTGTTCTCTATTTCGTTCCATGATTCTAGTTCTTGTTTGATTCAACTTTGCAAAGTTGAGGTCCTGCACTTGCAGTTTGAGCTCTTCGTGGTTGTTCACTGGTTTGTTGTTCTTCAACTTTGCAAGTTGTTGGACCTGTTCTTGCGGTTTGCAGTTTTTTGGGGGCTGAGCTCTTGTCATCCTTTGTTGACAGGTAAGTTTCCCCGTTCTTGTTGTTTTCCAATGGTGGGAGTTCCTGCCTCCAAATTATGTTGCAGACAATCTTTGTCTGTGCTCTTAGTTTATGTTCCTGGAAACCATGCGTCTTCATATGCCGGTTGTCGCGTCCACATGTTTTCCAAAAATTGCAATGCAGGGGGCTTTATGAAAAGTAGTTGGGAGCTATTAGAAGAGGGAACCATAGGGTGGGGTGTAGACGTAAGGTATGCTTTTATTTTGTGGGTTGGAAAACTACGTCTACCTGTTCTCTTTCTGCTGAGTAAAGTTATGGTTTTATCTATTTGCGTTCTTTCTTCTGTTTGGTTCAGTTTCCAGTGTCAGTTTGTTTTCTTCTCATCTGGTATGGGGAATAGGGGGGATTCAAGTTGAGAAGAAGAAGGTTGAAAGATACACACGGGGATTGGTGCGCTATTTTGCTTTCCTTTTTTATTTTGCTACCTTTTATTTTTTTCCCCTGCTTTTCTCTGTTTTGATAGAAACTGAAAGTATGTAGCAAACAACTTGAAAATGATAGTTGAAGAGATGAAAGAAGTAATAGATGTTGAGTTGTATGAAATAGATACACAGTCCATTATACATGACAACATTGACGTGGTTTTGCATAGCAATGGGCTTTTTAGATTGGATGCATTCTCGTATATTGTTGGGGATTGCCTTTTCGATACATTCCAGGTTCTATTGCATTTACGGTATTCGTCGACCGAGCTGCGCAATGGATTGATAGATTATTTCTTGACCTGTTTTAAAAATGGCGATGTTGAGGCTTTGCAGTCCTATGAATATGAACTGGAATCTTATTTTCTTCGGCAATTGCATGGAATACATGATGTCGCTACATATTTTTCAAATATGCGGTTGTCTGCATCTCCAGTTCTGCCTGCATAGCAGAGGGGACTTTGGGGAGATACATTTTGTATATGGTGGTTGTCTAACTAGCTGAATATATCAGTTGGCATATGGTCATTGACAAGAAAAACAAGATATATACTATTCAACAAAACTACATCTGACAATCCATATTGCATCTTGTTCCATGATGCCAATGCCCTCAGTGGCCATTATGAACCATTGTTGTACATAAAAATGTCCATATGCAATATAGAAGGTCCTCATATTTACTTGTTCGTTATTTGCAAAGACCTTCAATTGCAATGGAAACGGATTTTGCATGGCATAGATTGCCATGGTTTACAGCTGGCAACAAATGTTGTGTCTTGTTGTGGAGATAGTCTGCTCAATGCAATTTTTTGTTTGGTGGCAACGGAGTTCGATGTTCAGTTGTTGCGGCTTTACAGTCCCATGTCAGAAGCATAGAGTCTTTGTATTTACTAAATCCTCTCACAAAAGATAACTTCAAAGTGAAACAAGAAGTTGATATTGAGATGGAACGACTCAGGACCACCGCAAAATGGAAACTGCATTATGATTACCAATCCATACAAACAAATTCATCTGTATCAATTCTCTCGCTTAACACACGCAGCTTAAATGCACACGTGGATGATATACTGAATGACTATGATTTAATGCAATCCGATATTCCGTGCTTGCAGTAAACACACATGACATTATGCATGCAGAACAAACAATTCCCAAATCACAATTAAATATCAAGTTACATTACACATGGGGTGATGATACTGGTGAAAAAACATGTACCAATTTTGGACCATATACATATCGAAGAAAAGAATGTTGAACTGGTGCTTGCAAAAAAAAATTCCCATGAAACAACAGTTGCAATACTCAATTTGTATGTTGCTCCCCATGCAACATTCTCCAACATAGTACATGTTATTTCCAATGCATTTGGTGATTTCCATTTGAACGGACCCATTGTACTTGTAGGAGACTTCAATATTGACATGCTACAAAATACTGGCAGAACAAAAGAATTGGAAAACTACATGTGCAAATATAGTCTTCGCTTTCTTTTGAACAACATAGGCCATCTGCAAAACTCACTTATTGACCATGTCTGGTCCAATGTGCCCATTCTTCAATACAATATATTTGTCTTAGACACATATTGGTATGATCACGAACAATTGGTATTGCACTTGACTTATGACATATACATCAAACTTATTGCAAACCCATATTTCTATGTTTCAAAGCATATATGTATCTCTCATTTCTACACATATCATTCTGGTGAGCATACAAACCTTGTTCTACTCAAATTATAAAATATACATTGTGCAAAAAAAAAAAAAAAGGTACATCCTCCCAAAAACTATTTGTGACTCTATTCATCTTATTCTATTTTTTTTTTGTATATGTACATAGTAGTTTCATTTTTCTTAACATCTGAACTTATGTTCATATCCCTTTTGTTTTGTACTTTTGTTGATAGAAACAGAGAGGAAAACTAGAGGGCGCAAAGAACTCCTACCCAAAGATGTAGAGGAATCCATGCAGAGGTGCATTCTTTTTCTGCCCATGTTCCATAGTAAACGGTTTTTCGTTTACTTTCTCTGTATTTGTCAAACTTGTTTGCATGTATTTATTTATTTATTTTTTTGAGCCGAGAGGTAGCTACGTTGCACATCCTCCATTCAACAGAAATGCAATGTTGAGCCAGCCAGCCCACGAGTCCACTTGTCAATATGTATATCGCCCAACTATGACTGCTATTTGTAGGACACAGAACATTAGAGGCACAATGTACAACCCGCAAGTGTGCGATCCAAATAAGTGACTAAGTATGGAATAAGGGATCTGTGGATGTTTGGTATGTAGTGCTTGTTTCTGGGAGCCCACCAGCCCTGGAGTCTGCTAATTTGGATATCGTGGAAATGACTAGAAGTAGAATGTATAGTCGACCAGCTCACAAATCTGCTTGCCAATTGACAAATGTTGAGCCGACCAGCCCGCAAATCCGCTTGTCAATTTATTATCATAAGCAATTTGCTAGGCACCGGACAATAGAGGCTCGTTTTTAACCCTGTCAGCTCGACAATGCGCGATCCAGAAACTGTACATGGTCCATAAAATATCAGCGACCCCGCAAGTCCGCTTGTCAATTTGTATATCGTGGAACTGTATGTCCTATTTGTAGAACATGGAACAATAGAGGCCTATTTTTTGACCCCTCCCGCTCGAGAACCCACAAGTATGAAATGTGATATCGGTACATGATCTATAAAATCTTATGTCCATACTTTATAAAGGTACATATTTAATTTTGCCTCGTTTCTACACACACTGATCTGGTAACCACAGAGTTGGTGTTGCACATGAATTATGAAATGTGCACTGGGAGTCAGACGTAACCCTTTGCTTTGCTTAGCCAATTTTTACTGCGCCAGCCTGAGAACCTAATTTCTATATGGCGAAAATTAGCCCAATGTACAACCCGCAAGTATGTATTGCTCGTTTGTGGGAGCATGCCATGCCTGGAATAGAATGTTGAGCCGACCAGCCCGCAAATCCGCTTGTCAATTTATTATCATAACCTATTTGTAAGGCACCGAACAATAGATCCCCGTTTTTGACCCCGCCATCTCAAGAACCCGCGATCCAGAAATTGTGGATGGTCTATAAAATGTTAGCCACCCCGCAAGTCCGCTTGTCAATTTGTATATCACGGAACTGTGTGCGCTATTTGTAGAACACCGAACAATAGAGGCCTTCTTTTCAGCCCACCCACCTGAGAACCCGTGATCCTGAATCTATAAAATCTCTTGTCCATACTTCATGAAGTACACTTTTAGTTTTGCCTCATTTCTACACATACTCATTTGGTAACCACAAAGTTGGTGTTGCACATGAATTATGAAATATGCATTGGTAGTAAGACCCAACCCTTTGGTTTGCTTAGCTGAACAATTCTAACTCATGATGACTCTCAGCAGTTTCACCATGCACTTTCAGACTTGGCCATTCCTTCCTTGCTTTCTCTTTCCTGTGCCCGTCACCTTCGCACGTGTGCATAATAAGAAATAGTGTTTATATATATATGTCTTCTTTCTAAATATTTAATGCTAATAGGTCATTGTGCAGGCAGTGTCTAAGTTGTCATTGATGCACACAAAGCTCGAGAAGTTCTGCCATTAATGCAATTTTTGCGAAGGCTTTTCTTATCCCTTCCCAGTCTTAATTTCAAATGCCATGGAATGTCATTTGCATGCCGCCAGCTTGCTTCCTTCACCCCATCTCCAATCTCTTCCCACTCTTAAATTCAAATACCATGGAATGTCATTTGCACGTCGCCAGCTTGGTTCGTTCACGAAACCTCCAATCCTTAAATGTTCTTCGTTGTAACCCCCACCTTTGCACTTCTAAGTATGCAATGATTACTCTTTACTTCTAATGGGTCACTATACAACATGCATAGATATTGTCATTAATGAGGATATTTTCCATTTGCACGCATTGAAGCAATGTTTCCAGGGGGTTATATTGTCCCCTCCATTTCTTCATTTCAAGCAGCATCTGGAGCAAACCAACATTTTCATAAACTATTGGCAGCAGCTCCACAACAGTTTTGTAGAGATACACTGAACATCTTCCTCATGAGCTACCTGTGCAGAAGAAGGGAAAAAGAATTGTAGGGGAGGCGGAGCAACCCGAAATTTACAGTGAAAACATGGATTTTGACGCTGATTTGGAAAGCATATTCTGCAACCTTGATCAGTTCGGAGACCCAATTGAGCATACCTTCTCAATGGACATGGTTGATACCGAAATTTTTTATGAAGATGAATCCTTTGTATTCCAGAGTGCTGCTTTTGAAACCAAATCAAAAAAGTTAATCATTGAAAAAAGAGATGTAAAAAATAAGAAAAGAAAACATTGTTCAGAACTTGACCTTGCCAATATGCAGCCATCAAAAATCTCTCAACTTCACATGGAAACCGGAGATGCTCTTCATGATTCCGTTGCAGTCATTGAAGCCAAAAATGCCAGACTAAAGAACCGGATTAAGGAATTAGAGGAAGCTTTCTTTGCTATGCCAATGCTTGGCAGTTCTTTGGAAATAGTCATGCCTGCGATTACATGCACCCCTGCAACAAATCTAAAAGGGTCCTCTAGCTTCCTCGCATCCTGTATAGGATATGCGGAGAAAAATATCAACAAAAGAATGGAACTGATTACTAAGGCTTGGGAAACATCACAGAATATGGATTCCCTAGGGAGCAAGGCACATAAGTTGCTCCTGCTTCTGCAGATGGATTTAAAAAATGAAGAAACTTTCTATGTGCACACTGTCATCGCTCTTACCTTTCATGTCAACAACATGCCAGAGACGAGAAGAAGACAACATGGCCTCCCATCCAAAAAACGACTCACTCAATTAGAAGCATGTTGGAAAGAGAAAGTGAAGAACCTGTATCTCATCGCCCAATCATGTGAGCAAGCAATATCAAATAAAGAAACATTATTCACAAACCTCACCAAAATAGACTTAGCAGGAAAGACAAATGACTTCTAGGATCCCAACTTAATCCTCAACTTGTTGGCATTGACCAAGCAAGCTTTCGATAAACAAGTTGATAATTTGAAGGCCTTGTCTTTAGAAAATTTTTACAGGATTGTTGAATATCATGAAGAAGAGGTGGACAACTGGCTAGTCCGGTATTCAGTACAAAATGGAGACATTTATGAAGCTCTGTGTAAACTTTCAATTGATCTAACAGAATTAGAAAATGAAGTTTTCATCATTCAAATCCGCAATGACACCAACATCACCCCCTTGCAAAGCTATATTGAAGAGAACTTGAAGTGGGTCACCGACGAAATCCAACAGTTAAATGCATAAATCCTTTGTTTATCAATCCAGTTATTCAAGCAGGTCGCCCACAAAAACCAACAGGGAAAGGCATGACCAAGCAAATACCAAAATTACTTATACGTACCATCCCTGTAAGTGTATAGTGATAGTCCTTTCTTTATCAATCCAGTTATTCCAACTTTTCTGAGTAGAAATCTATAGCCAAAAACTGATCTTCCCATTTCTACTTTTCAGGTATTACATTCTACCGTGTCCAACTTCTTTCCACGGTCCTATTTCTTGTACATATTTATGTTATGGTCCGCGGGAGCCCCAATCCCAGTCTATATGACAAACACATTTACATTTCTAGGGATATGTAACAAACTTTTTTTTCTTCATATATTCCAAATAAAACTATTCTTTTGTCTCCTTATATATTTATGTGTTCCTAGATTTTTACCTTCGGCTATGTTGAATGTGAACTCATTCTGTTTATTTTATCTCAATAATATTTGTTTCTTATGCATTTTTTCTCCGGGCTGGTCATTTTCAAAATAAACTATGACATAAATGACTCACTCAAATTTGAGATATCATATTTCACATATATATGTATATGTTTCTTTAAATTTCCAGGAATATGTAACACGTTTCATTTTTTTCTATATAAATGTCATAAAATTCTATTCACTACTTTGTTTGTACTCAAATGTATAGAGAGTATGTCATTTCGTGCATCTTTACCACATGTCCTTCATACTTTTTCCATAAAGACCCTTAAAATTAAAATAGTCCGCAAGTCCGCTCGTCGATTTTAAAATTAAAATAGTCCACAAGTCCGCTCGTCGATTTGTATATCACAAAACTGTGGGTGCTCTTTGTAGACCATGGAACAACACATGCCCAATTTTCAGCTCGCTAGCTCGACAACCCGCGATTCAAAAACTGCCTAGGTATGGAATCAGGGCTCTGTGCAAGTATGGAATCAGGGCTCCATGCATGCTCTATAAAATCTCATCCCCATACTTTATAAAAGTACATATTTCGTATGTATAAAAGTAAATATCTACTTTAAAAAATAACCTTTTTTGCTATGTATAGTTTATGCTCTCGAGGAACCTATAATTTGATACATTTCAATTTCTTCTATCCAGAATCCCCTGTTTTAAAGAAAACTAATTCGAAAATGCTATTTATTTGGTCCTCTTGTCCACCGCCCTATGTAACAGACATTGGTACTATATTTGTTGTACATTTGTCCACCACCGTATGTAAAACCTATGTAAAGAAAACTAATTCATGAATGCTAAAATAGTCCGCAATCTCACTTCTCAATTTGTATATCACGTAACTTTGGTTGCTCTTTGTAGGCCATGGAACAACTGAGGCCCAATTTCCAGCCCGCCAGCCCGAGAACCCGCAATCCAAAAATTTCCTAAGTATGGAATCAAGCCTCCATGCAAGTATGGAATCAGGCCTCCAGTAAGTATGGAATCAGGGCTCCATCCTTGCTCTATAAAATCTCATCCCCATACTTTATAAAAGTACATATTTCGTATGTATAAAAGTAAATATCTACTTTAAAAAATTATGTATTTTCTATGTATAGTTTATGGTCTCCATGAACCTATAATTTCATAAATTTCATTTTCTTGTGTTGAGGAGTCCCTGTTTCAAAGAAAACTAATTCTTGAATGCTATTTATTTGGTCCTTTTGTCCACCGCCCTATGTAACATACATTGGTACTATACTTTTTGCCCTTTTCGCCACCAGCGTATGTAAAACCCATGTAAAGAAAATTTTGTAAAATTACATAGTCAGGAATGTTAATTTTTTTTATTTTATTTTTGTCAACAAACCTATGTAACAAACATTACCACTATTTTTTACAATTGAAATAGTCCGATCTCCGCTTGTCAATTTATATATCGCGAAATTGTGTGTATTCTTTGTAGGCCACGAAACAACAGAGCCCCAATGCTATATTTTTAAGACACGATGCACTTAAAATTCTAATAGTCCAGAAGTCCAATTGTCAGTTTGTATATCATGAAACTATCAGTGCTTTTTGTAGGGCACGGAAGAACAGAAGCCCAAATTTCAGCCCGACATCCTGAGAACCCGCCATCCAAAAACTGACTAAGTATGGAATAAGGGCTTCACTTTGTAAAATTACATATTTTGTATGTATAAATTAAGTTGTCCAGGAACCTTTCATTTTATAAATTTCAATTTCTATGTGTCCACGATCCCTTCTTTTAAAGAAAACTAAGTCAGGAATGATAATTGTTTTTGTGTTTTTTGTCAACAAACCTATGTAACAGACATTACCACTATTTTTTACAATTCAAATAGTTCGAACTCCACTTGTCAATTTGTATATCGCAGAACTCTGGGTATTCTTTGTAGGCCACGGAACAACAGACGCCCATTTTTCAGCTCGCCGGCTCAAGAACCCGCAATGCAAAAAAATGGCTAAGTATGAATTCACGGCTTCGTGCATACTCTATAAAATAGCATCCCCATACGCTATAAAAGTACATATTTCATATGTATAAAAGTAAATACCTTTCATTTCATAAATTTCAATTTCTGTTGTGTCCACGATCCCTTCTTTTAAAGAAAACTAAGTCAGGAATGCTAATTTTTTTTACCTAAACTGTAGAGCAATGATACATACATGGTGTTTTGTCTGAGTTTCCTCCCCGTAGTCCGAAATCTGGTTGTCAATTTGTATATCATGGAACTCTGGGTATTCTTTGTAGGCCACAGAACAACAGACGCCCATTTTTCAGCCCGCCAACCTGAGAACCCGCGATGCAAAAACTGGCTAAGTATGAATTCAAGGCTTTGTGCATACTCTATAAAATGTCATCCCCATACTCTATAAAAGTACATATTTCGTATGTATAAAAGTAAATACCTTTCATTTCATAAATTTCAATTTCTATTGTGTCCATGATCCCTTCTTTTAAAGAAAACTAAGTCAGGAACGCTAGTTTTTTTTTTTGTTTTTTGTCAACAAACCTATGTAACATACATTACCACTATTTTTTCCGGTTTTTGCCCACGTACCCATGTACATCAACTTCCTGCCCACGTGTCTGTACTCCGTCGCATTTATTCCCTTTCTCGCGGATGGGGTGCTAGTAGAGAACACGCGTTGAGCGGAGCAACCAGGACCGATCCTCCATGGCCCCGACCACGTGACTAACGCGTGCCACTCCCTCCCACCCGCCTCATGACTTTAAGTTCAACTCGCTCGAGGCAGGGCACCATTACTCTCAGTGCGCCCTACTCTGCCTTCGCATCCTTTCGACAGACCAACACCCTCGCTGGGCCTTTACTCTGTGCGTGCGGCCATTTATGGAACCTCACCAGCTCCCCGACCTATTTCAATTGCTCCAGTGGCTCTAGATGGCTCATTATTTCCTGGTTTTTCTTCTCAGAGCTCGACCTCCTACCCAACTTTTTCCTGCTCTGATTTTGTCCTCTCCTGCTCTGTTCCAGGTGCATTTTCGCTCTCCCACTATCCCGGAGATGCCCCGACTACAAGGGAATTCGAAACGCGGGCCAACCTAGAGGCCAAATCGACCCCGCTTGGTCCTTCGTCCCTCGCCTGCTCCCACATTTTTATCCTCCTCCTCTTTAGCCACCTTGTCCTCCTCCCTGGCACAATCGACTCAAATTCCTGTTTCTCTCCTGCCCCTTGCTGCATCCCTTGACAACAGAATGGAGGGGATGAACTGCTCAGGGGCCTCACTGGACTACAACCCAGGACCTTTAGGCAATTCGACATTTGTTTCACACCCAGGTCCTTCGGCTCCTCCCAACTCTCTGGCCACCCAGTCGCTTCAAGACCAGCCTCATGACGCCCAATTTCAGATTGATGGTCCAGAAGCCAGTCAAAATTCACGATGACAACCCCAATCTCGAGCTGGTTCCAACGTTGACCTAGAATACGAGTGGAAAACAGGCCTTGTACTGGTGTAGATCCTGGTATTTGAATTACGTTGAGACATGGACGACCTACGGTTCCGCCTAGAGACCCTGGACGAAAAATTCTCTCAACTCCTGCAGTTTCTCTCCGCGTTGCAGAGTGCTCATCACCACCCAACAGAGGCATCCCAAGCAGCAACATCCCAACCAGTAACAACCTCGGCACCAGTGTTGGCACTAGAAAATTTGGTCCACGCAAAGGCAAATCGCGAGGAGTAGAGGCTTCCATCACGCCCGAAGGATGTCCAGAAGGAAGAGAACGTGCCATCATAGACCGAGGACGCCATGCAACTGGACTGGAAAACGGTCGAGGAGGATCCGCCTCCTTCTGGGGACATTACATTTCGCGCCTTCTGCATGGCCGCATTGCCGCATTATAGCCCATATCGGTGATGTGTTTTTTTTTTGTCATGTGCATGGCGACCTTTCATGCATTTCTCCATGGTTATTATAGTTATGTTGTCTACACTTTCCACAGTTGTAACGACCACCATTAGGGGCCAGAATTTTGAACTCTTTTTGCGTCAGTAACAGTTTAGACTTCAGGTATGAAGCGGTTCAGTTGGCTGAGCTGGTTTCCCCTCAGGGCAGCTCAGTATTTACAGCTTGAAACCATGGAAATTCTCTATACTCCTTCATTTTGACAGACTTTTATACAATCTTACTTATAAAAAAAAATATTGAATAAAATTTAAATAATTGTTTATAGTATTTATTAGGTAAAACATGTCAAAGCATTATATAAATTACTATAAATCTCCATACAATGTTATAATATTCTATAAATTGCAGTCTCATGTTTATGATGGAATTGTTTGGTGTAAAATGTATATAATGGAAGTCTTTGGTGCAAAATGTATATCACGTAACACGCTGGACATTAAAAGTGTGAACCCGCGACTCCGCCAACCCACATCTCCGTAATTGTTTGGTGCAAAATGTATCAAGTTTAATAACATTATACAAATTACTATAAATCTTGGTACAATGTTATAATTTTCGATAAATTACTCTCATGTATATGACGAAATTTTTTGGTGCAAAATGTATATCACAGAAGTGTTGGGCTATATACTCATCATAGGAGCCCCTTCAAATTGAAATAGTCCGCAAGTCTGATTCTCAATCTGTATATCGCGGAACTGTCGGTGCTATTTGTAGAACACAAAACAACAAAAGCCCGATTTTTAAGTTCCCAGCCCGAGAACCCGGGATCCAAAAACTGGCTAAGTCGTATAGTTTATGGTCTCCAGGAACCTATAATTTCATAAATTTCAATTTCTTGTGTCGAGGAGCCCCTGTTTTAAAGAAACCTAATTCAGAAATGCTATTTATTTGGTCCTTTTGTCCACCGCCCTATGTAACAGACATTGGTACTATACTTTTTGCCCTTTTTTCCACCAGCGCATGTAAAACCTATGTAAAGAAAACTAATTGGCGAATGCTGAATTTTTTGGACACGAGCTCCTTAAAATTCAAATAGTCTGCAAGCCCAATTCTCAATTTGTATATCGCGGAACTGCTGGTGCTATTTGTAGGAAACTAATTGGTGAATGTTGAATTTTTTGGACATGAACTCCTTAAAATTCAAATAGTCCGCAAGTCTGATTCTCAATTTGTATATCGCGGAACTACTGGTGCTATTTGTAGGACACAGAACAACAAAAGCTCGATTTCCAGGTCCCCAGGCCGAGAACCTGCGATCCAAAAACTAGCTAAGCTGAGAACCTGCTTTTTTAAAGAAAACTAATTCGGGAATGCTATTTTTTTCATACTTTTGTCCAGCAGCCTATGTAACAGACATCAATACTATTTTTTTTGTTTTTTTTTCCACTAGCATATGTTAAAAGGAAAACTAATTCGGGAAGCCCCTTCGAATTCAAGTAGTCCGCAAGTCTGATTGTCAATTTGTATATCGCGGAACTCTAGGTGTTATTTGTAGGCCACGGAACAACAAAAACCCAATTTTCAACCCGCTAGACCTAGAACCCGCCATCCAAAAATTCAAATAGTCTGTAAGTCTACTTCTCAATTTGTATATCGCCGAACTCTCGGTGCTATTTGTAGGTCATGGAACATCAGAAGCCTAATTTTCAGCCTGCTACCCCGACAACCCGGAATGAAGCAAATTCAAAGTCCGCAAGACTGCTTGTCAATTTGTATATCGCAGAACTCTCGGTGCTATTTGTAGGGAACAGAACAACAGAAGCCCAATTTTCAGCCCACCAACCCGAGAACCCACGATCCAAAAATTCAAATAGTCCGCAAGACCGCTTCTCAACTTGTATTTCGCAGAACTCTCGGTGTTGTTTGTAGGACACGGAACAACAGAAGCCCAATTTTTAGCACACCACCCCGACAACCCGGAATGAAGCTTTCGTCCATGCTCTATATATCTACTTAATCAAATTACATATTTGATATGTATAATTTCTCCTGTCCACGAACCTATAATTTCGTATATTTCAATTTCTTTTGTCCAAGAGCCCTTCTTTTAAAGAAAACTAATTCGGTATTGCTAGTCTTTTTATGCTTTTGTCCACGAACCTATGTTACATACGTTGACCCTTAAATCTCAAATAGTTCACAGGCTCGATTGTCCATTTGTATGTTGCGGAACTCTTGGTGTTATTTGTAGCGCACAGAACAACATAAGCCCAAATTTTAGCCCGCCAGCCCGACAACCCCCATGCTCTATATATCTAATTAATCAAATCACATATTTGGTATCCAACAACCCTTCTTTGTAACATACGTATGCCCTAAAATTTCAAATAGTCAACTCCAATTGTCAATTTCTATGTTGCGGAACTCTGGATGCTATTTGTAGGCCACGGAACAACAGAGCCCGATTTTCAGCGCACCATCTTGAGAACCCGCGATACAAAAAAATGACAAGTATGGAATCTCTTTCCCATACTTTATAAAAGTACATATTTCGTATCTATAAAAGTAAATATCTACTTTATAAATTACAAATTTCGTATGTATAATTTATGTTGTTCACGAACCTATAACTTGATAAATTTCAATTCCTTTTGTATCCATCGGCCCTTGTTTTAAAGAAAACTAATTCGCCAATGCTATTTCTTTTGTGTTTCCATGTACTTCAACTTCCTGCCCACATGTCTGTACTCGGTCGCATTTATTCCCATTCCTACTTGGTAGGGACTACGCTGTCATGCACCACTTGTTTATAAGATAAGAATTGCTTCTCTAATTATTATAATATAAATTATATATTAATACCATATACAACCATAATTGTAAATACAACATAAATTTATACAAAAATATATCCAATTTAATATATTCAAACATGCTTAATCATAATTTAATATGCTCAACATACTGAAATTTATTTTATTATAAATTTTAGTATAATAATATTGAATA
>ML788265.1:437632-448448 GCA_009831015.1 Picea engelmannii | reverse complement strand
AGATGCTGAAACACGGCTGTAGCAGATGCTGAAACACGGCTGTAGCATATGCTGAAACAGTGCTGAAACAGAGTTTGGCATTTAAATTTGACTGAAAAATCAGCGAGACTGAAACTGGGTGGGATTTTGAAAAATTAACAGAAAATCTCTCTATGGCTAGGGGTAAACCACAACAGACAGAAATGACTGCAGAAATCAACTCTATCTCAGGTATGCTATATAAACAAATATGCTAGCAAGACAAGATAAAAATCCTACCTCGTCCAGACGTTTGATGAAGTCCACCGTTGAGCACTTGACTCAAAGAAATACACCTGCAACTTGTCCTCAACAACCAAGAAATGCAAGCATATGGTGATAATATATAATGTTAGCACATTCAATAGCTTAATCCATCAACATTAATAACAAATACGCCCATGGAATAACAATTCAAATATTTGCAAGATATTAATTGGAGGAGAAAATAGTATTTCTATTAATATGTAATTAGCAAAAGTGAATGAATTACAAACTTCTGTGTCGGCACGGTTTAGAACCGAGAAACTAAGTCCCTTCTAGCTAGGCCTCCACCACTTCAATCCTCCACCAAAGGCAAGCTCATATAAGAGAGACAATGAGGTTCTCAATCAAGTAGGGAAGAGCTTAGGGGCTGAACAATGTGTTCAAACTTAAAAGAAAAAAGGGATGCAGACTCAATTTGAGGTGAATAATTTCTCCAAAGTAACTATTCTCTCAAAGTTTAATTCTACTCCCCTTTTCCATAGCTCGGAATTGGCCCATTTGTAGCCTTCAAGTGGAACTAAAGGGTCGAGTTGGAACATTTCCAATATATGGAAGGTCAAGGATCATGGATATCATGACATGACATGGAAACTCGACACCATTTTTTACTTTTGGGCACAAAACCTAATGTACGCAGGTTGTAGTGGTGCAACTTGCATATACACATGTTGTACAATAGGTAGGGCACGTATATGTGGAAAAATAATGTTTTTAGCTATAAGATTTGCAAAAAGGGACTTCAAGTTTGCATAGGGAAATGGAAAAAGGCCTTCTCTGCAAGTTTGCATAGGGTGAGGCAAATCTTGCTATAACACACACTCATACACATTTTCTCTAATATTTTCCCCACCCCCCAACCTCATATACTAACTTTTTGGAAAAATTCTCCAAAAATTTAATACAATTTGATTCCAAAACTTTCATTAACCCTTTAAAAATATTTACTAATTAAATTAACTTTTCAAATTAAAATTATTATAATTATACCTATATATATATACTAATTATCTATAAAAGTATACCTTCGATAAAGTACGTTCATTTTTAACTAAATCTCTTACCGTTGGAATACCATAGCTTAAACTTACATAGACGTAAAAAATGATGTGAAGTGTTTTCTTAAATATAATTTCCTTCATTGAAATATTAAAATGGTAATGAATTAAGGTTATAAAGTATTTTTCATCTCTGGTTGTAGCAGGAGGTAAAAATGTTTTTCCGTAGTCTAAATATTCTACGAAATGATTTTTTTTTTCTGGCGATATATTCTGGGGATTTTTACTTGAAATCTGGTGAGAAATCGTTAGATCCACAGATTTGAGTGATTATTTCTATATAATCTGAGTGCCCCAATGGGTTTTCAACATTTTGAATCTATTTTTGCATTCATAAATGGATTTTAAACAACAAAAATAGGGATTTCATGCAGATTTATGTTGTCGGATTTCGACAAAAAAAACCATTTCATAGAACAATTAGACAACACATTTTTGGTTTATTGATTACGATATGGTTTTACGGAACACTACTTAACGTTACTAAAATGTATGCGTGACGAGTGATAATATTTATATGTGAATTTCCAAAACTTGGGAGAAACGTGAATAAACAAATAATTTTCCACTTTCCAAAGGTGAATTGCGGAGGCATGATTTCCGGAGACAGAAACCATTGCTTCAATTATGAATATAGAGAATTAATCATTGAAGCTAGCTTTGAAAGGAAATGAGAGAATAGACATGATTTCCTTACACACAAAACTGAATTGAGTATATTCTTCAATAATGAAATAATACACATAGAAATACATAAAGATTTTGCTGAAGATAGATACACTATTTGAACCACACTAACAACGAGTTGAGAGAATATCTCAACCACACACCAAAGTAGGAGATACATAGTTGGAGAAAATCTCTCATACCCAACTAGATCTAACAACCTCCTCAATCTTAGAAGGAAACAACTCACATTGTCTCTTCCTCACAAACCAATACATTAAAAAATAAACAAAAAGTGTTGCATGGCAGCTTAGTCCTTGCCAAGTAATGAACTAAGATGCCATGTAGCACTAGTGAGGTAGACAAGATAATCATGAATAGCTCACATGTTGCAGAGATTTTTTGAGTTTTAGTTGTATGGGTTGGAGTTGAGGCTGGATTAACCTTTGCAGTATAGACTTTGGATGGGTTGGAGTTGAGGCTAGATTAACCTTTGCAGTATAGATTTTGGTCGTCACAATGGATTTCACAGCTTGATTTTGGTCGTCTCTATGGATTTCACGACATAGGAAGTCGTGGATTAAGAGGTAAAATGCTTTTAGCAGAATTATTGAAAAGACGAGATGTTTGCATTTACTGCTTTTAGAATTGCACATTGGATTTCGTTTAAGGTTTTTCAGGTTGAAGACATAAAGTTCGCAGTCTACATCCCAAAGGCCTAGGTTTGAAGTTAAATATGACTGACACAATCCATTTTGTTCTCAGTGAATGTGTTTAATTATCGATTTCCACGTCAGCAAAAGCAAGGGATTTTTTTAATGTATGTTGTCGAGCAATAAATTCCTAATTTAGTTAAAAAGATAAGATATGGTTACTGTACCAATTGCCATGGGAAGGGAGGTGACCATTAATCTCATTGTTTCCTCACTAGAGCTATAAATGTCGTGGTAAATGATGAAATTGTTTACTTGTTTACTTACTAGTCAATGATCTTCTAGTTCAAAAGACAACATGCATATACCTGGCTTCTGGCTTTGCATTATTTGTGTTTGCTCTGTCAAATATTTATTTAATTTAACTTGTTTCCACATCAAAGTGGGTCGATATAATTTTATAGTTTATAAAGCTTTGGATCCATTCAACTGACGATGCGATTCTATCAAAGTTCTCGTCATAACTTGCATCGCCATTGTCCAAGTACATGACCATAAATTCCCACTGTCAATTGAGTACGTGATCATAAATTCCCGTCGTCACCTCTACAATAAGAGGTTGAATTCATTAACCAATCACAATACATAAAATTGTTCTATTTATTTTTTTTAATACAAAAATTCAAGACAATAATGTTTCACTTTGGAAAACAACATAAATTTTTGGTCAACGGGTTAACTAATATATAATCAACTTGCAAACTCATCACTATAGTCCCTTGGTAGGGACTAATAAGACAAGCAGGAGTTAATTTAATGTATGTCGTCGAGCAATAAATTCCTAATTTAGTTAAAAAGATAAGATATGGTTACCGTACCAATTGCCATGGGAAGGGAGGCGACCATTAATCTCATTGTTTCCTCACTAGAGCTATAAATGCCGCGGTAAATGATGAAACTGTTTACTTACTAGTCAATGATCTTCTATTTCAAAAGACAACATGCATATACCTGGCTTCTGGCTTTGCATTATTTGTGTTTGCTCTGTCAAATATTTATTTAATTTAACTTGTTTCCACATCAGAGTGGGTCGATATAATTTTATAGTTTATAAAGCTTTGGATCCATTCAACCGACCATGCGATTCTATCAAAGTTCTCGTCATAACTTGCATCGCCATTGTCCAAGTACATGACCATAAATTCTCACTGTCAATTGAGTACGTGATCATAAATTCCCATCGTCACCTCTACAATAAGAGGTTGAATTCATTAACCAATCACAATACAGAAAATTGTTCTATTTTTATTTTTTAAATACAAAAATTCAACACAATAATGTTTCACTTTGGAAAACAACATAAATTTGTGGTCAACGGGTTAACTAATATACAATCAACTTGCAAACTCATCACTATAGTCCCTTGGCAGGGACTAATAAGACAAGCATGAGTTAATAACTCTGACAACCCCTCTTAATGAGTACTTGTCTCAATCTTTGTTGAGTAAGTTCTTCATCAACATCTTTAACCATTTTGAAATATTCAAGCTTCGAACTCCATCAGGGTGTCACATAATCCTTTGAAAGGTATAGTTTCCTAGCTGTAATCCAAAATTTTCAACACCATTGGACACAATTAACACTTGCAATGTCTCATAACCCTCGTAAAGGTATGATGTCGAACTTCCATGGATCTATCTCGAATTATCTCGATAAACAATCCCCACATGCTTATATCACAACCCTAAAGAGGCATAGTTTCTCTGATCCCCTACAACATCTCAAACTATTTACACAACCATCAATCTTAAATGAAACCTGAAATTCCCTCTTTGAAGATGGCTCCATTGTGCCTCTGATTCTTGAGATTCATCATTGTTTATTTCACAAACACAAGATAAGTTCAATATACTTATAATTTTTAAAATTATCTGCTCTACAATTTTACTAAAGAAGGAAAACATTGTTGCAGAGCACAAAATATCTGTGTTCAAGTCTATTGTGAAATGCCTATGATGGAGTGTCACATACCCACTACCTCAATCAAATTTTCGTTGATTTATGCAGAATTCAAGCCCCTGAATTACCTACGGAGGCCTAGCGCAAGCTCTCTCTCTCTCTCTCTCTCTCTCTCATGTGATCACGGGCCGTTATCACAGATCAAGTAATCATGGGGTCTCTTTGTATTTCGTGCCTCGGCGCTAAAGGAATGTCGAATCATTCGACATTGTAACCGCCGAACCCCGACAGGGCTAGTGACTGGCCAATAGGGACGAATCCCTACAGGGTTAGAAAATGGCCAATATGAATGGGACCTGACGCGCGGTTGAGTGGAGTACAGGTGGTGAGAGGGGAAATGTGACATGGTGGGCAGCATGACAGGAGATGGGTCCCACTTCACACGTCACACAATTCTGGACCCTCCGCCCCCATTAAAGGCAGAATGACAAGGGGGGTCCGGAATTCGCCTGAATGTCGTTGATCAAGGCGAATCGATCCTGACCGTTCCCGAGTTGCTCGTTCGATTCCGGACCCCCCCCCCCCCNGGGGGCTCCGAAATGAAACCTCAGCCGTAGATCTGGGTGGGTGGACCTTGGTCATCCAGATCTGCTCGCCACTTACCCTAAGGCGCATTCGTGCCCCAGCTTAAAGTTGACGTCTCTTCCTCACATTTGACGGTCGTTACAGACCCTGAGATCCTCCGAAAGAATCTTGTTCGTTCATCAGGATTTATCATCACGAGAGTCCGAACTCTCGACCACAGGACTCCCAAATTCTCGATCCCCAGTTTTCCGATGCGGTTAATCTCTTGACACGTAGCCTCCTTAAATCGGACGGTCCAGATCTGTCCCGGGGTTTCCACCATGGAAAGTCTTGATCTCTCGTCATCAGGACTCCCGATTTCTCGAAATGGGAAATCTCATGACACGTGGCCTCCTTAAATTGGACGGTCAAGGTCTGTCCCGAGGTTTCCACCATGGAAAGTCCCGATCTCTCGTCAACAGGACTCCCGAGTTCGCGATTCCTGATTTCTCGAAATGGGTAATCTCTCGACACGTGGCCCCCTTAAATCGGACGGTCTAGATCTATTTCGGGGTTTCCACAATGGAAATTCCCGATCTCCCATCACCAGAACTTCCGAGTTCTCGACTCCCGATTTCCCGAAACGGGTAATCTCTTGACACGTGGCCTCCGTTATTCGGACGGTCCAGATCTATTCTGGGGTTTCCACAATGGAAAGTCCCGATCTCTCGTCATCAGAACTCCCGAGTTCTCGATTCCTGATTTCTCGAAATGGGAAATCTTACGACACGTGGCCTCCGTCGTTCGGACGGTCTAGATCTATTTTGGGGCTTTCGCCCCTATTTACTGGGGGTTTAACCCACGGGTAACTCCTGACAGATCCAACGATTGTCGGGTTTTCCAGCCGAGATCTGACGGCTCAGATTGGTTCCTACCTATGCATTCTTCCACAACTCCTTGGACGTGGAAAAATTGATGGTCCAAATACTCCCATGGACCTTGGGGATCTACGGTCCCGATTTCTTCGCTACCCACGAAGACACAGAAAAACAAAGGAGTAAGGCATTTAACACCCTACTTACTCCTACCAATCTAACGATCATGCATGACCATAGGCTTCCCGATGGAATCTCGTCCGTCGATCAATACCTATCAGGGTTAAGGCACTTAACACTCCATCTTCTTCTTCCGATCTGACGGTCGTGAGTGACCACATATCTCCCGACGGGACCTCGTCCGTCGATTCGATACTTATCAGGGATGTCTTAAGGCCTTGCGCCTTCACTTCCTCCTTCCAGGTTCTTGATGGGATTTTCAAGAAGGGTATCTCTATGGGGAGGTTTACCCAGGGTACTATCTGAGGCAGATAAGGGTATCGCTCTCCTGAGAACCAGATGTGAAGTCTGAATTAGATCAGTACGCATATAAATAACGATTCATGAGGACATAAGCCATACGTAGTCTTTCCATACAAATATACAACTACTAGTACTGATCAAAACACCATACATACATTCTTATAATGAAATCATTCACAATTTCACAGCTTATGAGCATAATTATCAGAATATATATATTTCAAGATGCCAAAGGCAAAACACTTATCATAAAGTAACACCAGAGGTTATGCAACTGCTGAGAGGGGTGCTCGTTTCCACCCAACCATAGGCTCAGCGATTCCCAACGGATTTACCACTAGCCACCCCCGAGATGAGACCACGATGCTGTGAGACTGCGTCTTTGTTTACCAGTGACCAAAAGCGAAGGTTACTCTCCTTCCTCTCTGCTATCACTCACTCTGCATATCACCAGAGTTCTCTTCCTCCCCTCATGTCTGCCCCCAATCGCTTCTCCCCCACACCTTATCCTCTTGCGAGGTTGTGTGTGGCACGATTTCCCTCGCGTTGGTCAGGCCTGACGGCTCTACGGATGGGCGGTTCACCTCCCCGTCCCTCATTAATTCTTGAGGAGCCATTTACCTACCAGCTTGCGAAACATTTAATTCGGGGCCAACGAGCCACTTTTGGTTCTTTGGGCCAGTGAAGTCCAAATACGGTATTAATTCTCGGTGGAAGTTAACACCACCTTTCCAAGTGCCTTCCACCGCCATCGTGGTCTCTTTTTTTGCACATCCCCTCTCAGCAGTCCTGCAATATAAATTCATAATGTTATTCACATTCATTGACCTTTTCCATAAGGTCCATTCACATCACATATTCACATTCATGAGTTTGCCATAGTTCTGGCCAGTCCAGTTATTTTTTACAAACTGGGGGAAACAGGGTGTTACATGGAGGGGTCATGTCCATGTGAAAAAGAAGTGGCATGATAAATAATGACCAAATCAAAGTGTTCCATTAAATGGAGAACCATATACATAAACCATTGTTCCCAAAACCATAGGCTATCATTGCAACCTCCTTGTGCTTCACAATGCTTCTCTCGTGAATCTAACCCTTACCCAAAAAAATATTCCGACAATTGCAACAATAACTATATGCATATGTGAATGATGCCTTTGAGGTAGTCCAAGTTCCTATCACGCAGTACATTCACCTCTGAGATACAAAGAACCACTGGAAACAACATAACATTCTGAAATACCTTAACATAAAACAAAGGCTCAACAAACAAATCTGTTGATAATCCCTCCACTGATTTTCTATGCTCAAGTGACTAAGCAAGTCTGCTTTAAACCTGGAGGCAACAAGAAAACCGATGACTTATGCTCTTATTGTAAATCAAAGTGAAAAATCGAATCTTTGATCAACAACTCGATGTTCGTTAGTGCCACATAAGTGGTTCAATTCCTTTTCACACATCAACACAATTTTGGAATCCGCACAGTGAGCGGATTGATTTCCTCCAACACAAATTATTGGACATTCACACTCAACAGATTTATGACTAGAACTCGAGCAATCCATAATTCACAGACATAGAGAACAAGAGTAGTAAACACTCCACTCAACACAAATAAATAAAAACGATCCTCTCTCCTACGCTAATCCTATATGTATAGAGAATCAACTCTCAAATCTCTCTCATATTCCTGGGTTCTCCCATGAGGGAGTTAAGTCCATACCAACTCTGATACCATGAAAGGAAATGAGAGAGTAGACATGATTTCCTCACACACAAAACTGAACTTAGTATATTCTTCAATAATGAAATAATTATTTCTAGATTGCTCGAAAAATCCACAATGGTCATTTTGAATAGTCAATGTTTCAGATCTCCAATCAAATCCATCATCTAATAGCCTAATATCTTACTTTTATTTTAATTCTCTTTTAAAATTGACATTTTTAGCTTTCTAGGGTTGTTGTAGTGTTTATTCTCTTTTAAAAGTTGATGTTATTAGCTTTCTAGGGTTCTTATCTCTTCTCTTTGTTGTATTTATTGAGTTTTAGTTGCATGGGTTGGAGTTGAGGCTCGATTAACTTTTGCAGTATAGATTTTGGATGGTTTGGTGATCCAAAAAGATCTTTTACATGACTATGGTTGAGTTATTAAGCATGTGTTGATTAACCAGTTAGGAAGCTTTAAGAAAGAGGAAGAAGTTATAGAAGAAGTATGACAGCCATATAAACATGTACAGAACTGAAATGATGCATATAACAACAACAAACCATAACACCAATGTGATAATAGAGTTCGACAATCTCACTTATGTCTCTGGGCCTTTGTCTCAGTGGTTGAAGCCTTCATATTTCTGTTCAAAGCTCAATAATTACATCACAACAGTGACAAAAGGTTACAAACCTGATCTATTCTTGTTCTCCCAGATCTTAAGAACCCAACAGAAGAAATGACACTCAAATCGGATGTCCGAAGCTCCCAGAAATGGCCCGCAAAGGTGCACTCTTCAACAACTTCCCTACATAAAAATGGCTTTGTCTTAGAAAATATTTAGCATAAACCTACTTTGAATCTCTCTCATGGCCTCAAGAAGGCATGGTTTATACAGATCTGAAGTTGGTAACCATTTCCCTACTTCCTCCCAAGATCTTGCCTCAAAAAGGGCCCTATATCCCCCCAAAAGGGCCAAAAATCTCCAAAACAGGCCTAAAAATCACGAAGAAATCACTATAATATAGTTTGAAAAAACACTTTTGGAGAAATATTGGGCGCAACCCCCAATTGGTTGGCCCCTGGTCCTATGAGTGCGTCCCATGTGTCCTCACACTGAATCTGGACACGCTGGCCCCTTTAAAGTGGTTTGGCTCTAGTCATATGCGAATTCTTAGATCCACGTGCTAGCCACCACGTGCCTATACAAAGACTGGCTCCTAACAGTTTAGCCATTGGACTAGCACCCTGGTCGGCAGGTGAGCCCGACCGACCAGGTGCTAACTGTTTTACCCACACCAAATGGTAGAGTCTCGGTTCATGTGTAGTATGTCGAAAACGTGGGCTCCCGTGCCTTGACTCCATTTTATGGTAGGTTGCGTCAAGCGTTGAGCGAAGAGTGTTTGGGCGTGCATATAACCGGGGCTGGGGGCTAGACCCCATCCCTAACCTCCTCCACCCGTAACCTTTGGTAACTTTAAATATAAAAAAATGCACTATAGCTTGTAAGCACCACGGGTGGGCGGCCAGGCTAGCTCGAGCTGTCCAAAGTGTTAGCCTGTCCAATAGGTCACGGGGTCGATACCTGGAGGCTCCAACAATTTTGCAATGAACTTTAAGCCAATCCCTGGGTGCCACGTGGCACCACCCTATTTATCCACGATATCTGCCACGCATCTAATATTGGATGGTCCACTTGTCTGTCGAGTGTACTTGCCCTATCAACTGACTGTACTCTGCCATGTACCCACCACATAAGCAGTATGGATGTGCCACATGTCACCACTGGAAGGGTGACATGTGTCACTCTTTGATTGTCCCATCTATACTTGCCACATCATTTGTCTATACACCTAGTCATCCTGCCATGTCATCTGTCTGTACACCCAGTCATCCTGCCATGTCAGTTGTACAAAATCTGCCACGTCAGCGCTGTCTGTTCCTACCATGTCAGTTGTACGACCTATACAGTTAGCTGCCACGTGGCACTGTACGGACTATACAGACTGTACAATTAGCATTTTTTTGCCTATTTGGCAAAACAAAGAAAACACGATATCAGGAGCATACGATGTTTGTTTGAGCTCGTTCAAGTTGTGTTGGGTTTGTATCAATGAGGCCTACACACACGTCCATTTTGAAGCCATTCAGAGAACTTTTATTTTTAGGCCTTTCTGAGCCCCATCAAGCTCCTAGATCTGATTTTGGATCACACCTCCCCACTAAAGGACCTTTTGGTCCCCAAAAGGTTACTGATCAGTCAACAAGCTCGGGATAGGCCACCTGGCTTGTCCTCTATCTCTAAACTTTGTCCTGTGCACCCGTCTCATCAAGATCAATTGTAACACAATCATGACAACTGACAGCATATTGTTAGCCATTTGAATCCTGTCACATTTTACTGAAACCACTATCATGTATGTAGACAACATTATTAATGATAGCATAAAAAACATGACTGCAAATGAGCTAATATACTTGTAATATTTGCACAACATGAGCTTATCTTGAAGCAAACTGTGATTGATTTTCCATTCAACAATAATCTCATGTTCTTGCTCA
>ML788265.1:417729-436660 GCA_009831015.1 Picea engelmannii | reverse complement strand
TCTCTCTGCATTAACTTCACCATCATATATGGGTAACTCAAATTTAACATCAAGTTTTAATAATGACATTTCATTCTTATGTTTATGAGCATGTTTCTTTGCATTGGATTTAGAACTTGAACTTGAAGAAGAAGGAGAATAAGGAGGTGATGATGGAGGTGAAGGAGGAATTTGAGGAGGATCCTCTCCTTCTTCACTTTTTCACTTTGAAGATTCACCAAGAACTGGTCGCTTCCGTTCCAAGTAATCCTCGTAAAAAATCTTCATCATCTTCGACATAGAAAAGAAAGTTTTTCGAAACTCTTTCTCATCCTAAGAAAGTCCCTTTTCCAATGCCATCCTCTCGCTTTGAGAAATTCTCTTTCTCAATCCAATCAATGGATTCTCTTCAACAAGCTCGCTTTCACCACAAAGTAGCTTTTCCCTGGTTAACATGCAAAACTCAAATCCAAACGTCAACTAGCTCTCATACCACTTGATCCGAAAAGATCTTTTACACGACTATGGTTGAGTTATTAAGCATGTGTTGATTAACCAATTAGGAAGCTTTAAGAAAGAGGAAGAAGTTATAGAAGAAGTATGAAAACCATATAAACATGTACATAACTGAAATGAAGCATATAACAATAGCAAACCATAGGACCAATGTGATAACGAAGTTCGACAATCTCGCCTATGTCTCCGGGCCTTTGTCTCAGTGGCTGAGGCTTTCTTATTTCTATTCAAAACTCAATATGTACATCACAGCAGTGCTAAAAGGTTACAAAACTGATCTAGTCTTGTTCTCCGGGATTTAAGAACCCAACAGAAGAAACAACACTCAAATCGGATGACCGAAGCTCTGAGAAATGGCCCGCAAAGGTGCGCTCCTCAACAACTTCCCTGCATTAAAATGGCTTTGGCTTGGAAAATCTTCAACATAAACCTGCTCTCAATCTCTCTCATGGCCTCAAGAAGGCCTGATTTATATAGATCTGAAGTTGGTAACCATTTCCCAACTACCTCCCAAGATCTGGCCTCAAAAAGGGCCCAATATCCCCCAGAAAGGGCCAAAAATCTCCAAAACAGGCCTAATAATCATTAAGAAATCACTATTATATAGTTTGAAAAACCAAATTTGGAGAAATATTGGGTGCAACCCCCAATTGGCTGGCCCCTGGTCCTATGAGTGCGTCCCATGTGTCCTCGCACTGAATCTGGGCGCGTTGGTCCCTTTAAAGTGGTTTGGCTCTGGTCACATGCGAATTCCTGGATTCACAGGCTAGCCACTACATGCCTATACAAACACTGGCTCCCGACGGTTTAGCCATTGGACTAGCACCTTGGTCGGTGGGCAAGACTGACCGATTGGGTGCTAATTATTTTACACGCGCCAAATAGTACAGCCCTGGGTCATGTGCAGTATGCCGAAACCATGGGCTCCTGTGCCTTGACTCCATTTTATGGTAGGTAGCGTTGAGCGTTGAGTGAAGAGTGTATGGGCACACATATAACCGAGGCTAGGGGCTAGACCCCAACCCTAACCTCCTCCGCCCGTAACCTTTGGTAACTTTGAATATAAAAAAATGCACTATAGCTTGTAAGCACCACCCGTGGGCAACCTGGCTAGCCCGAGCTGCCCAAAGCATTAGTCCGTCCAATAGGTCATGGGGTCGATACCTGGAGGCTCCAACAATTTTGCAATGAACTTTAAGCCAATCCCTGGGTGCCACGTAGCAGCCCACGTCTGGGCCACGTGGAACCACCCTATTCGTCCATGATATCTACCACGCATCCAATGCTAGATCATCCACCTATCTGTTGAGTGTACCTGCCTTGCCAACTGACCGTACTCTACCACGTGCCTGCCACGTAAGCAGTACGAATGTGCCACATGTCACCACTGCAAGGGTGACACGTGTCACTCTCTTATTGGCCCATCCATACCTGCCATGTCATCTGTCTATACGCCTAGTCATCCTGCCACATCAGCAATGACTGTGCCTGCCACGTCAATTGTACAGACGTACGACCTGTATAGTCAGCTACCACGTGGCACTGTACGGACTGTACAATCAACATTTGTTTTGCATGTTTGGAAAAACAAACAGAATGCGATATCTAGAGCATACGACGTCCGTTTGAACCCGTTCAAGTTGCATTGGGTTTGAATCGACGAGGCCTACACACACGTCCGTTTTGAAGCCATTCTGAGAACTTTTATTTGTAGGTCTTTCTGAGCCCCATCAAGCTCTTGGATCCGATTATGGATCACACCTCCCCACTGAAGGACCTTTTGGTCCCCAAAAGGTTACTGACTAGTCAACAAGCCCAGGATAGGCCACCCGACTTGTCCTCTGTCTCTGAACTTTGTCTTGTACACCTGTCTCATCAAGATCAACTGTAACACAATCATGACAAGTGACAACATATTGTTAGCCATTTGAACCCTGTCACATTTTATTGAAGCCACTATCATCCATGTAGACACCATTACTAATGATAGCATCAAAAACATGACTGTAAATGAGCTGATATACTTGTAATATTTACACAACATGAGCTTATCTTGAAGCAAATTGTGATTGATTTTCCATTCAACAACCATCCCCTGTTCTTACTTAGGATCGATTATTCGGTTTGAAACAATTATAGGTTTGTTTCTTGCTTGAACTGCCTTCTTTAATTGTTCCATAGTTTGAAGAGTTTTATTTGCCTTTACATGATGAGCATGAACCACATAATCTTTACCTGCTTTGGTTAATTGTTATTGATTATTTGTCCTGTAGAAGATTGCTTTACGATCATACAAGTATGGACTACCTAAGACCATTCCACATTCATTTAGTGGCACAACATTACATGTTACCTCGTCCACATACTTAGATGAAATAACAAATTTTAATGTGCATTGTTTGGTTATGTGCATTTGATGATGATTGCTATCCATTTAAGTGTGTATGGCTTATGATGTATTTGTATTTTTAACCCCAATTTCTTAACCAATTCCTCTGAGATTAGGTTAGATTGAGATCCAGTATCGATTAATGTATCAAACTTAGTGTGTTGCATGATGACCCTGATGTAAAACAAGTTACTTCTACAATCAATTCCTTCACCAATTTTACCTGTCATACCAACCAATGAGACCTTAGATTTGTCACTAGAATCTGATCCCAAGTCTGTGGGTTGTGTTATCACTGCAACTGTTTGCCTCCCTTTCTTTTCCTTGAACCACTTTGGTCTCTTCTCAGGATGCAATTGCCAACAAAGGTCCTCATCATGCCCCTCTTTCTTGCAATGCTTGCAAGAGGGCCTCTCTTCTTTTCTCACCACTGAATTTGACTTCTTTCCATGCCACTTCCTTTTCTCCTCTTTCCTTGAAGAAGATTCCCCTGATACACCAACACTTGTTTTTCGTGCTTCAATGTATGTCGCTTGAACATAAACCTCATCAAGATTGGTTGGTCCAAACATGAATACAATGTTTCGAATATGTGTAGGTAAACCTCCTATATACTTCATAAGAGTTTCTTGGGTATGTAAAGGGATATCTAACATCAATGCCATTTTACGAAAGCCATATGTATACTCTTGCACTGCTTGTCTTTTTCTTAGTTTTAAAGCTTTCCATTCAATTAATGCTTTCTCTTTATAACCCAAAGGATAGAATTGTTTTCTAAGTGCAGAAATGAAACTTTGCCATGATGGAAATACATTACCCACTTATTGCGTTCTATTTTGCAACTTGCTTTGCCACTAGATGAGTGGTGTGCCTGCAAGTCTCAATGATGTCAACTTGATTTGTGTGGCCTCATCCTTGATTTGTTGCACACTACAATAGATCTCCATATGTGTGACCCAATTGTCAAGTCTCTCTGAATTAACTTTACCATCATATATGGGTAGCTCAAATTTAACATCAAGTTTTAATAATGACATTTCATTCTTATATTTATGAACATGTTTCTTTTCATTGGATTTAGAACTTGAACTTGAAGAAGAAGGAGAAGAAGGAGGTGATGATGGAGGTGAAGGAGGAATCTGAGGAGGATCCTCTCCTTCTTCACTTTTTCCCTTTGAAGATTCACCAAGAACTGGTTGCTTCTGTTCCAAGTAATCCTTGTACAAAACCTTCATCATCTTCGACATAACAAAGCAAGTTTTTCAAAACTCTTTCTCATCCTAAGAAAGTCACTCTTCCGATGCCATCCTCTCTCTTTGAGAAGTTCTCTTTCTCAATCCAATCAATGGATTCCTTTAACAAGTTCGCCTTCACCACGAAGTAGCTTTTCCCTGGTTAACATGCAAAACTCAAATCCAAATGTCAACTAGCTCTGATACCACTTGATCCGAAAAGATCTTTTACACGACTATGGTTGAGTTATTAAGCATGTGATGATTAACCAATTAGTAAGCTTTAAGAAAGAGGAAGAAGTTATAGAAGAAGCATGACAACCCTATAAACATGTACATAACTGAAATGAAGCATATAATAACAACAAACCACACCACTGTGATAACGGAGTTTGACAATCTCGCTTATGTCTTTGGGCCTTTGTCTCAGTGGGTGAATCTTTATTATTTATTTTCAAAGCTCAATAAGTACATCACAACAGTGCCAAAAGGTTACAAAACTGATCTAGTCTTATTCTCCCAGATCTTAAGAACCCAACAAAAGAAACGACACTCAAATCGGATGACCGGAGCTCCCAGAAATGGCCCGCAAAGGTGTGCTCCTCAACAACTTCCTTACATAAAAATGGCTTTGGCTTGGCAAATCTTCAACATAAACCTACTATGAATCTCTCTCGTGGCCTAAAGAAGGCTTGGTTTATATAGATGTGAAGTTGGTAACCATTTCCCAACTTCCTCCTAAGATCCCTCAAAAAGGGCCCAATATCCCCAAAAAAGGGCCAAAAATCTCCAAAACAGGCCTAAAAATCATTAAGAAATCACTATTATATAATTTGAAAAACCACTTTTGGAGAAATATTGGGCGCAACCCCCAATTGGCTGGCCCCTGGTCCTATGAGTGCATCCCATGTGTCCTCACGCTGAATTTGGGCATGTTGTCCCCTTTAAAGTGGTTTGGCTCTGGTCATATGCGAATTTTCGGATCCACGGGCTAGCCACCACGCACCTATACAAAGACTGGCTCCCGACGGTTTAGCCATTGGACTAGCATCCTGGTCGGCGGGCAAGCCTGACCAACCGTGGGCTAACTGTTTTACCCACGCCAAATGGTAGAGTCCCGGGTCATGTGCAGTATGCCAAAACTGTGGACTCTCGCGCTTTGACTCCATTGTATGGTAGGTAGCACCAAGCATTGAGCGAAGAGTGTATGGGCGTGCATATAACCGGGGCTAGGGGCTAGACCCCAGTCCTAACCTCCTTCGCCCATAACCTTTGGTAACTTTAAATATAAAAAAATGCGCTATAGCTTGTAAGAACCACCCGTGGGCGCCCTGGCTAGCTCCAGCTGCCCAAAGCATTAGTCCATCCAATAGGTCATGGGGTTGATACCTGGAGGCTCCAACAATTTTGCAATGAACTTTAAGCCAATCCCTGGGTGCCATGTGGCAGCCCACGTCTGGGCCACGTGACACCACCCTATTCGTCCACGATATCTGCCATGCATCCAATGTTGGATGGTCCACCTGTTTGTTGAGTCTACCTTCCCTATCAATTGACCATACTCTGCCACATGCCAACCATGTAAGCAATACAAATGTGCCACGTGTCACCACTGCAAGGGTGACACATGTTACTCTCTGATTGGCCCATCTGTATTGATGCAAGAGCATCTACAATTCGCCAAGCGAGCCAAACGCATGAAGAAAGAAGAGACGGCTGGACAGCGCCAACACCTAACATTTTTTGAATCAATTTGGAGATTTGTTGCGCCGCCACTTAATTGAAGGCATTCAAAGCCAGGCGCACTTGTATTATGTTACAGATAGGAAGGCATTTAATACAATTAAGGCTGGTAGATAGAAAGTAGATGTAGATTAGACAGTCACCTTTCGAGAGGGAAAATGGAGTATAGACACCCTCCCTTGTATCATTGTAAAATACACATTCAACATTGAGAAAGAGAGCAGAGCAGAGAGAGAGAGAGAGTTGTGAAGAAACCTCCATGTACAGTTATTGAATTAATAGGAAGAACCTTGATTCAATTCCATGGACGTGTTTGATCTCTGTGTGTTGTTGATATTATGCTTGTGCATGGTTGCTTCTTTCTATGCTTCTCTTTTAYATGCTGCTTATGTGATTGCATATYAGGTTAGAACCCTGAGGGAATGAGTTTCAATCGTTTCTCTGCTTAGGCCAGGAGATTCCTGCATCGAGTGCAGTTGAATACCTCCGCATAGAGTGCGTTGAGGGGGCTAAGTAGTTGAACCTTGGTTCTCTTTTGCCCAGAGTTGGGTTGAGTATTCGAGCCGTGCAGGTGAGTGCAGGTCGAATTTGAGTCTCAGTAGCAAGTATGAGAAGGGGAATGTTGAAGCCATTTTGAGCGTGGGCGCACGGGACATAGAAGACTTCAACACTTTCAGAAGTGATTGAAGATCGAGCACAAGGGGCGTGTTCGAAGAATCCTTGGAGGAGTCGGGGAACAAAGCTCAGGAGAGATAGCCCCTTTCGTTCGCTGAAGAAATCGACTCAGCAGAGGTCGCGCGGGACGAAGGTGGTGGAGCAGAGATCTCTTCATAGAGGAAGAGAATCGACGACTTGGATTTATCGGGAAGACTCGCAAGGTCCCGTGGATCGTCGGATCTGGAAGAAGGAGCGAGGCGGTTAACCCTCAGGCGCAGGGAGGATCATTGGTCATCGCCCATCGGCAAATCGGGGTTGGAGAGCGCAAGGATCGCATGCACGTCAACATCGCGAAGTGCGATCCCCCGATTTGATCTGAGCCGTCGATCGTTGGAGGGACAGATGGCATAAATCTGTAACATCGGAGTTTCGACATTCGGGGTTTCCAACGGCAGGTAATTTGGTATCGTGGATCCGCGATCCGCGAAGTCCCGAAGACTGACGTGGCAGCGTGGGACCCGGAGGCATAGTGGAGTCCAGGTGGCGCGTTCGCGAGGGATCGGGGTTCAGGTTTTCATATTGCACGAGAGGTGCACACAAGGTTCGCGAGTCCGCGAAAACCCGATTTCCCGAGTTTCGAAAGGGAAGATTGCCGAGAAGACTGTGGGTAAAAGACTCCCGAGGGAGTTGGAAGAGCTTGGACTTTTCGGGCCGAGGGTTTGTGAAGGTCCTGGTGGAGCGACCGTGCCGGTGAGGGGCAAGGTGGCCGTCATGTACCTGCCATGTCATATGTTCGTATGCCCAATCACCCTGCCACGTCAGCTGTACAAAATCTACCACTTCAGCGCTGACTGTGCCTGCCACGTCAGCTATACGACCGTACAACATGTATAGTCAGCTGCCATGTGGCATTGTATGGACTGTACAATCAACATTTTTTTTGCTTGTTTGGAAAAACGAATAGAACACGATAACAAGAGCATATGACGTCTGTTTGATTCCGTTAAAGTTGCGTTGGGTTCGTATCGACAAGGCCTACGCACACATCCGTTTTGAAGCCATTCTGAGAACTTTGATTTTTAGGCCTTTCTGAGCCCCATCAAGCTCCTAGATCCGATTCTGGATCAGTTGGAGTTGAGGCTGGATTAACCTTTGCAGTATAGATTTTGGATGGGTTGGAGTTGAGGCTGGATTAACCTTTGTAGTATAGATTTTGGATGGGTTGGAGTTGAGGCTGGATTAACCTTTGCAGTATAGATTTTGGTCGTCACAATGGATTTCATGCCTTGATTTTGGTCGTCGCTATGGATTTCATGGCACAGGAAGCCATGAATTAAGAGGTAAAATGGTTTTAGCAGAATTATTGAAAATACGAGATACTTGCATTTACTGCTTCTAGAATTGAAAATTGGCTTTTGTTTAAGGTTTTTCGAGTTGAAGACATAAAGTTCGCAGTCTACGTCCTGAGGGCCTAGGTTTGAAGTTAAATATGACTGAAACAATCCATTTTGTTCTTAGTGAATGTGTTTAATTATCGATTTCCACGTCAATAGAAGCAAGGGATTTTTTTAATGTCCGTTGTCAAGCAAGAAATTCCTAATTTAGTTAAAAAGATAAGATATAGTTACTGTACCAATTGCCATGGGAAGGGAGGCGACCATTAATCTCATTGTTTCCTCACTAGAAATGTAAATGTCGTAGTAAACGATGAAAATGTTTACTTATTAGTCAGTCATCTTCTAGGTCAAAAGACAACATGCATCTACCTGGCTTCTGGCTTTGCATTAATTGTGTTTTCTCTGTTTAACTTGTTGCCACATTAGAGTGGGTCGATAGAAGTTTATAGTTTATAAAGCTTTGGATCCATTCAACCGACCATGCGATTCTATCAAAGTTCTCATTGTAATTTTTATTTTTTTTAATACAAAAATTCAACATAATAATGTTACACTTTGGAAAACAACATAAATTTTTGGTCAACGGGTTAACTAATATACAATCAACTTGCAAACTCATCATTATAGTCCCTTGGCATGGACTAATAAGACAAGCAAGAGTTAATAACTCCAATAACCCCTCTTAATGAGTACTTGTCTCAAACTTTGTTGAGTAAGTTCTTCATCAACAACTTTAACCATTTTGAAATATTCAAGCTTCGAACTCCATCAGGGTGTCGCATAATCCTTTGAAAGGTATAGTTTCCTAGCTGTAATCCAAAATTTTCAGCACCATTGGACATAATTAACACTTGCAATGTCTCATAACCCTCGTAAATGCATGATGCTGAACTTCCCTAGATCTATCCCGAACTATCTCGATAAGCAATCCCCACATGCTTATATCACAACCCCAAAGAGGCATAGTTTCTTTGATCCCCTACAACATCTCAAACTATTTACACAACCATCAATCTTAAATGAAACCTGAAATTCCCTCTTTGAATATGGCTCCATTGTGCCTCTCATTCTTGAGATTCATCATTGTTTATTTCACAAACAAAAGATAAGTTCAACATACTTATAATTATTAAAATTATCTGCTCTACAATTTTACTAAAGAAGGAAAGCGCCGCTGTAGAGCACAAAATATCTGTGTTCAAGTCTATTGTGAAAAGCCTATGATGGAGGGGTCATGTCCATGTGAAAAAGGAAGTGGCATGATAAATAATGACCATATCAAATTGTTGCATTCAATGGAGAACCATATACATATACCAATGTTCCCAAAACCGTAGGCTATCGCTGCAACCTACTCGTGCTTCATAATGCTTCTCTTGTGAATCCGACCCTTACCCAAAAAAGTATTCCGACAATTGCAGCAATAGCTATATGCATATGTGAATGATGCCTTCAAGGTAGTCTAAGTTCCTATCACACAGTACATTCCCCTCCGAGATACAAAGAAGCACTGGAAACAACATAACGTTCTGCAATACCTTAACATAAAACAAAGGCTCAACAAACAAATCTGTTGATAATCCCTCCACTGATTTTCTATGCTCAAGTGACTAAGCAAGTCCGCTTTAACCCTGGATGAAACAAGCAAATCGATGACTTGTGCTCTTATTGTAAATCAAAGTGAAAAATCAAATCTTTGATCAACAACTTGATATTCGTTAGTGCCACATAAGTGGTTCGATTCCTTTTCACACATCAACACAATTTTGGAATCCACACAATGAGCGGATTGATTTCCTCCAACACAAATTGTTGCACATTCACACTCAACAGATTTATGACTAGAACTCGAACAATCCATAATTCACAGACATAGAGACACATAGTAGTAAACACTCCACTCAACACAAATAAATAAAAACAATCCTCTCTCCTACGCTAATCCTACATGTATAGAGAATCAACTCTCAAAGCTCTCTCATATTCTTGGGTTCTCCCATGAGGAAGTTAAGCCCATACCAACTCTGATACCATGAAAGGAAAAGGAAATGAGAGAGTAGACATGATTTCCTCACACACAAAACTGAACTTAGTATATTCTTCAATAATGAAATAGTAATTTAGATTGCTCAAAAAATCCACACTGGTCATTTTGAATGGTCATTTTGAATAGTCAATGTTTATCTCCAATCGGATCCATCATCCAATAGCCTAATATCTTACTTTTATTTTAATTCTCTTTTAAAAGTGACTTTTTAGAGCTTTCTAGGGTTCTTGTAGTGTTTATTCCCTTTTAAAAACTGATGTTATTAGCTTTCTAGGGTTCTTATCTCTTCTCTTTATTGTATTTATTGCGAGGTAGCAATCTTCCCCTACTCCATGGTTTTGTCTTGATAATGAATCTGATTGGAGATCCAAAACTTTGACTATTCAAAATGACCTGGATTTTCTGAACAATCTAAATAACTACTTCCACCACATGAATCTTAAAACCCTAATGAAATATTACATATATAAATACACAAAAACACAAAAATTTGGATAAATACACTATCTTCACTACACTAAAAAAAATCATAACTATATAATATTATGAACAATCCCATATTAAACAATAAAACAATAAGACAAATTCGAATTGCAGAGGCATGTTTTCAGGATACAAAAACCATATCTTCAACCCTGAAGATGGAGAATCAATCATTAAAACTAGCCCTATTGAAGGCGGTCACCCAACCAATTCAATGCAAGAAAATGGACAAGAGCTGGACAAGAGAGAACCCTACCCAACCAATAGGTCCAGTCTCTTGGAGAATGGACAAGAGGCGAGCCCAACCCATAGGTCAGTTCCAGGACAAGAGGTCACACCGGAGGGAGAAATGACTATTGGTGCCTTTGTTTATAGCTTGCTCTTTGACCTCCCAAATTATAAGAAGGAGAAGAATACAGATTTCATTCTATTTACATCCAGAGCGATTCTACAAAAGAACTTCCGTCCCTGTATTTGTTCCGGATGAAGAAATCCCCACCGACCGAAAGGAGTTGATAAAGACAGAGCTGACCTCTCGGGTATGAGCAACTCCGATTAAAGACAAAGGACGAATCGAATTTTACCGAAAACTCGGCCAAATCTAACGAATTGGAGAATTTTCGATTTTTTGGGACTGATTTGGCTGCATTGGGTAGTTTTTATCCTTATACAGATCAGTTTACACATAGATTTACATACCTATACCTAGTTATGTCTACATTTAATATGTTCGAAGCTGAGAACTCATAGGATGCTTGTCTTAAAATATTTTAAGAGAATAATTATCTTAGTAGCTAAGTAGCATTTGAACCAAGCATTACAACTTAAATTTAAACAATAAAACAAAATGCCCATATTCCGCTGGACTTTCTCTGTACGGAAGCAGCTATATAAGTGGGAGCTGGAAAGCGACTAGGGCAACCTCGGAAAAATCTGTTCCTTGTCTCTTCTTGTATGCCTTTTTAACGTCTGGGGTTGGTGTCTCATTTATTTATTCTCTGTGGCCCTACCTGCCGCCAAAATGTTTAAGAACAGATTGCTTGAATACTCACAGGATAACTCTCTGCCATTGCCTCTCTACCACACTGTAAATGAGGGCAAAGACCATCTTCCACAGTTCAAATGCAGTGTAACAGTGAATGGAGCACAATATAATTCCCCTCCAGGGTTCCAACACAAGAAGCCTGCCCAGAATGCTGCAGCTGAGGAAGCTGTCAAAGATCTACTTAAGCAGGGTTTACTTGTGCAGTTTGAAGTAAGTTTGACGTCTACCCAAATGTTTAAAATCTTTATTAGGGCTATGGAAAATGTTGGTTTTACTTTCTATTTTACATTTCTTTTGGTTTTCCCTAGTTTGCAGCTATATTCAGTTTCTTTGTCTGGGATACCTGTCTATTCATCTATTGAATATGGCGGGCTTGTTGTGGACTTCTTTAATTATATTTGCTGGCAACCAAGCAGGAGACCAGACTGCCTAAAAATGTCCTTGAGCAGCTCGCTTTAAAGAAGAACGTGCCTCTTCCTACCTATCATTTTACGAAGGAGGGATATGCACATTGTCCCACATTTACTGCCACTGTGCAGATTAATGGGACTTCTTATGCTGGAGGTCCTGCAAAGAGTAAGAAGGACGCTGCAAGCAAAGCTGCATGTGAAGCAATACGAACAATTGAACCCCACTATTGTGAGTTTTTGTAGACAGAAAACAAACTATTTCCATTCTCCTTAGTTATCCCTAAGTAATTTGTAATATTCTTACTTTCCTTGTACTTTTAACAAAACTAATTGTCTCTGGTTCATTGGAATCTCATTTTAGGGGATACTTTATCCCTTGTTAAACTTCAGTCTGAAAGCACAAGAAATAATGATTCTGGACATCCAGCTGGAGAATGCGATATGATGGAGTCTGAATTGAAGATGCCAGTTGATAACCTGGCATCTAATATTCAACTATTGGGAGCAACTAAATCTGAAATTAGTTCAGAAAAGTTAACTGTTGAGAATGCACCTGTTGTTGAAAAACGTTCAGAAATTACAAATGTGGAAAACCCATGTGGAGATGGACAGAGTCTAGAAAAAGCAAAGGTGGAGGATAAATTTGAAGCTGAAAAGAGTCTGTCAAATATAAATCTGACAAATTCAGCAGCTGCAGAACAACCATATAATCAGCTTCAGCAGGATCTTTTCCTGGCACAACTAGGGCAACTCAAAGATCAGATCGGAGATGCCAATCAAAATACACAAAACGGATCTAAGGAGATTGAAGGGAAGCAACAAGGCAGTCAGGAAATTGGTTTCACAGAATCCATGAGCAAGAGAAGCAGACGTGAATCTAAGAATGCTGAACAAATGTCTGAAAGGAAGAAAACACACAGAAGGAAAAATACGCCCAAAAGGATGAAGAGCCGATGCACAGCTTGACACAGCCAGGAATGTGCATTGTGGCACCCCGATGCTTGGTATGTGACAACTCTAGACTAATTCATATTTCCAAATCTTTAATGTTTATCTGAGTTCTTTTTTTATTTCCTTTGACTGGTTTTAGACTAAAAGCATATTTAGTCATCTTCACGGTGGCTCTACGATTCCAATTTAGTTTCTTGATCTTCTGAGTCCTTTATTTCATGCCTTCAATATGTAAAAGAGAGCCTAAAGCTGCTCATATTGAATAAAGTGTTTTTTTTTTTTCAATTATTAGTGTTTGAGGCATAAAGAATGAGACATGCGCCAAGGCCCGATACTACAAGTGCAAAGTTGTAACTTTTCCTTTAATTTTCATGCTTAAATCTCATAGTAGTAATTGGATTCTTGTACATTTATATATTTTTTGAATCTTACATTACTAGATCTAACACTGCCTGTTATATTACGGTATTACCATTGTCTTCATTAGAGTGACATTGCATAGAAGTAGCTTACAGGATAGTTGTTTTGAATAGTGAATCATATTAACATCCTCTAGAATTCTTGTTTCTATCAATTTTCACACCTGCAATGAGAAATGGCATTGTTACCTTCTTTCCCCTTAAAATTTGGTAGTAAGCACTTTGTTAAAAAATATTTTATTATTGTCATTCTAGTTATCGCAAGACAAGCTGCTGTTCATTGCACTATAATCCAGAGTTTAACATTTTAGCTACTAGAGTAGTTACTAGGAAAGGTCCCCAACCCTATCAAGATGCCTTTTAAATATGTACCTCAAACACTCCGAAGGAGATCTCATTTGTTCTTGCCTAAACTCATGAATGTCAGTGATATTTATTATTATTTTTCCATTAGTTGACAAAAGATTGTTTCTGAAAGGACTCGTTCCTACACCCATAGTAGCTAGTAGCAGAAAAAGTGGAGATTAGTTTCCATTAAATAAATTCTCCTCTATTCCTTGTGATTTTTTAAAATCATATTTTTTTAACCGAAACAGAACTTTATATTATATCAAAAGGGGCTGCACCAAAGCTAGCAGCAATACACATTCTTCAGCGTCATCAGATTGCCACCAAACTATACATTGATCAGAGCATACAACCATTATTATAAAAGTCTTGACAAAGCATAAATTCCAGGTTGGCTTACAGGTGACCAGCCTTACACTGATACCCTAAAAACAGCATACCCGATAAAACATATTACATATGACAGTCAGAAAAAGACATTTCCTTCAGCTTCTTGCCCCTCATCAGAAAAGGGGGGTCAGGTCCTTTGATTTCCATAGGTTCCCTGAGCTGGTGAACTGATCCTTCTTCCTTTGATTTCCAATCGTTCCCTGACCTTGATTTCCATAGGTTCCAGTTCAGAAAACTTCGAGGTTATCAACTTATCACCAACAATGCACAACTATTTGCCTGAGAGATCTCCTCGCGTCAATGGAGAATTTACCGAAATTCTTTGATTGTATCATTATCCATTGCTGAATAAAGAAGGTACCTAGAGATGACCCCAAACCAATGACAAAAACCCAACCAGCAGCAGGGGAAAGGGACCACAGACCTGGGAACCAAAAAAACCAAAGGCGGTCCAAGAAAATCAAATCCACACTATGCTATTTAATTCACAATTTTTCTGAAATTCTCAATAAAAAGCCCCAGTCCAGTTTTGAGAAATTCTGTGTTTCCTTTTAGAAAATTCAAAGTAAAAAGGCCAAAATATCTGGGCTATTCTTGCCAAGACACACAGTTTGATATGACATAATGTTCCAACCATTTGAAAGAGGCTGTTGTCTTGAGCAACAATCCAGACACACCAATGGTCTTCTACACTGCCTTGTTTCAAAGCATCCTCCCTCCAAACATAATCCACCGCTGCTACACAAACATCTTCCTGCGAACCCCAAACACAAAATACTCTGCTGGAAGCACCACCCCAACCTACACCATGGACAGGAGGCAACACCGGATCCACTCGAATCTCTAATTGAGAAGCAAGACCACCTCCTAGGACTATCCCACTGGCACTATCTAAGCCCCAAACCGAACCATCACTAGAGCCTATCAAGGCTGAGAACGCTGAGCTCACAAACAGATTCTGTGAAGAACCCCTGGCTTCCATGTTAAGAAAGTTGAAACGATATCGTGCATTCCAACGAGCAATGAATAGGCACAAATGAAGTCTGCAAAATTAATTGAGAGGGGGAATAGAGCTCCACTTCGCACTTATCCCAAAATTTTGCCAACCCTTCCCTATTATGCAAAACATTATGAGGTGTTTACAATAATCCACAATTCAATCAGATTAAGGGATTGGGTAATAGGTCAAATCCCCATTCCTTGACGAGATTCCCGGGCTTAACTCAACAGTGAAATTTGCCCAATGATCTGCCTCTAAGTTTAGATCTCGTTTGATATACAGAAAGGTAACCTTGTCAAACGAAGTAAATTCACGTTTGATTCTTGAGATCAAGTTTCTGAGTTTGTTTCCCATTGGATTTGATTGAACTATATTGATTTGATGACGAACATTGAATCCCCAAAATTACTAATCATCGAATACTTTTTCCCTTTGCGATGATTACCCCACACAACATAGAATAAGCCTCAGCCAAATTGTTTGAAACCTTTCCTAAACCCATGCATATCGATTCAGCTTATTTCCCTCGGGATCATAAAGAATCCCACCTGCTCTTGCCACTCTTGATTTTTTAAAATCACATTCAAAGTACTATTTTTTCTAGAAGATTTGTGCTTTCATGTATATTAATGTAATCTTTTATCATTGTTTCTAAGTAAGAATTTCTTTTTGCTTGTTTGAATCTCCATTTTTTTTTTCCAAAGAAAAAAAACGTAATTTTATTTCATCATTTGAGAACAAAATTACATTTTGCATATAGACCTCTTGGTGTATTCCCGTTACATTGGAGTCTATAGCTTGATTGCTATTAATGTAGTTCGAGTAATATTTCTGTAGTTGTGTCTTCAAAAAGTCCTCTGTTCCCTTTAAGGATTCTGTACTCAAATGCTACTGTATGTAGCTCAGCGAGTCCCTAAGTTGGACTGTTTTGTGCATAGTGTTCATATGTATTCGTTACAATTTGTATACAAAGACGATCTTTTGGATCTGTATTGAGCTGTAAATGAGATCATTCCAAAAAGGATTGGTGGAGATATTCCTGGGCTTGATCATTTTGGTATTCTGTTACTTTCCATTGGCCCATAGCCAAATGAACCCCCTCTTTCGACCTCCGGTCCGCTTCTTTTTATTGTTCTCCTTGTAGACATGTAGGCAAATAAGTGAGTCAAATGTTGCCTGTAATTGAAAAATATCTTCCACTAAGGTAGCAAGTCTTGTGTTTGTGCATCTTTGTGTGCCTTTTATCCAATTTATGACACTTAATGAGTTCCCAAAAACATTTAAGGAGTGACAACCCTTTTCAATGGCGAAGGCAATGAGAAGTTTGAGGCTCATTAGTTCAGCATAGTTGTTTGTTCTCGTCCCAAAGCCAAATGTCATAGAGTAATAGTGAGATTCTGAAAGATAGAGGAGTCCTCCTCCCCCACAACGATTGTGTTGAGAAGCCCCATCAAAAAAGCCCCAAGGATAAGATTTGTCAATCTTGACCTCATGTGACTATTTAGATTTGACTCTAATCTTCTGGGGGGTAGAGAGGACGAAATAGCTAAACTCTTGGCCGTTGTGATCTCCGGTGCCAAAGGAACCCCTTTGAAGATAATAGAGTTTCGAGCTAGCCAAACTCCCTAAATGATCAAAAGCGGTAGCTCTCTAAGGCTTTTGTAAACTCTGGAAGTCCACCAAGATTTCCAAGCTTGTTCCAGATCTTGCCCCAACCAGCTGCAGAGTAGGTCTAAAAGTTTGGATACTTCAGTCCACACTTTGATGGTATAACTACAATTTAGAAAGAGATGTACAATAGTCTCTCCTTAAGATTTGCAGAGGGCACACCATCCTGGGCCGGAGGAATTCCTCTTCTGTAGAATATTCCATGTCGATACTTTATTGTTTAAGACATTCCACATAAATAATCTTGTTTTGGTTGGACTTTTTAGCTTCCAAAGTTTTCCCCACCACCAAACAGTCTCTCGTTGAGCCAAATCTGAGTTTAATTTTAAATAACCTAGCTTTGGAGTGTAGAACCCTGAAGGTGCTGAGTCCCAGATCAGTTCATCCTCACAATCCCTTAGCCTTATCTGAGAAATCTTTAATAAATTTATGTACCTTTCCATTTCAATTATTTCATCGTCACTTAATCCCAACCTGTTAGCTTCCTTCCAACCTTGTGACCATAAAGTGGTAAGTCTTGGATCATCAAGGTTGTTTAAAGAATCAATACCCATTGTGCGCAAATGTTGGATAAGCTGATTTGAGAGTATATGTTGTCCTTCACTGCTTGGCCAAGGATCTTTTCAAGTCTGAAACGTTGGCCATTACCTATTTTCCAAGCTAGTCCATTTTCTATGACTGGGAAGGCATTTATAATTGCTTTCTAAATCACTGAGGCGCCTTTTATAGATTTTTGTTGACTTTTGATCCAAATCTCCACATGAATCGATTCAATATATTTTTGCACTACTACTTTTGTCCACAGACTAGTGGAGTTTAGAATACGCCAACCTCCCTTGGCCGCAAGAGCTTTGGAGAAGAGGAAAATATTTTTCAGGCCCCATCCTCCAATTGCCTTTGGAACAACATTTTTTTCCCAACGGACCCAAGGGATTACATGTGATTCCTTTTTACCACTCCACAGAAATTTAGAGGTGAGTTTTCTTGCTGCTTCCAGAATTCCTTTTGGGATCCAGGAGAGGGACATCCAGTAAAGAGGGATGGCTTCCAAAACTGACTTAACTAGAACTAGTCTACCCGCCCGTGAGAACCACCTATGACTCCAGATGTTTAGTCTTTTATCCATTTTCTTCAAAAACCACTTCCAATCCTCTTTTCTGTAATCATTTGGTTTTAGTAAAAAACCCAAGTACTTTAGTCCATCATCTAGTTTCTTTTCCTCAAAGGGGAAGTAAAGCCTAAGAGCTTGACCTTCTTCTTCAGAGAGTAAATTTGTAGTGAGGGCCGATTTCCCTTCATTGATTTGCATTCCCGTTGCTTTGGAGAATTCCTTAAGGCCTCTGCATCCCTTCTAGAACCTCCACTGAAAATTAATACATCATCCACAAAGAGAAGGTGAGTGAGGTGCAGAGCTTGAGAGATTTTGATTCCAGAGAAAGAGCCCAATCTTTTTGCTTCCAAGATAGCTCCACTAAGTCCTTCAACAACTAAGAGGAAAAGTAGGGGTGATAACAGACATCCTTGTCTTAAACCTCTCTCTGAAGGAAAAAAGGAAGAGGCCGAGCCATTAATAAGCACAACAAAGGAAGTTGTAGTGAGACAGTTCATGGCCTAGTTGATGAAAGGGATTGCAAAACCCAAATGTGTAAGTAATAAGCGAATAAACAACCAACTTACTCTGTCATTTGGAGAGATCAATTTTTAGCACTGCACCTTTTAATTTCCTTGTCTTCATGTTGTGAAGTGCTTCTTGTGCTATACCCATGGCTTCATGAATTTGTCTTCCTTCTAAGAATCCAAACTGTTCTTCCGAGATTCTTTTTGAGAGTATTTTTTTTACCCTTCTTGCAATTACTTTTGAAATGATTTTATAGGCACAGTTACAAAGTGAGATTGGGCAAAAGTCATCCAAGGTCTTTGGATTATCTGTTTTTGGGATAAGTGTTAAGAAGGTAGAGTTTAGACTTTGTGGTATTTGACCTGAAGTCCTAGTGTCCTCTATCATCTTTAGCAAGTCCTGTCCTAGAATCTCATAACAACCCAGGAAGAATTCGACAGTCCAACCATCTGGACCTGGGATTTTGTCTTTTTGAAAGCTGTGAAGAACCTCTAAGAGTTCTTTTTTCATTACTTCTTCCATCAAGAGTCGATTGTCTGCTTCATCTACAAATCTGGGAAAAAGTTGAGCCATTTATACCACTTCTTCTATAGATGCTTGAGTCTCTGCTTTGAAAAGGTTTTGAAAGTAATTTTTCCC
>ML788265.1:380983-417629 GCA_009831015.1 Picea engelmannii | reverse complement strand
ATTTATGATAAGGAAGTTTTTGCTGGGTTTTCTTCCCCTAGAGGGTTTCCCAGGATAAATGCTGTGTCTCTTGTGGATGTGTATTTCTCAGTGATCTTGTTCTTATTATGCTCTTATCTTATTGAAATGCAAAGAACTATAATGATGGCATAAACATTAACAGATTGTCTGCTTCATCTACAAATCTGGGAAAAAGTTGAGCCATTTGTACCACTTCTTCTATAGATGCTTGAGTCTCTGCTTTGAAAAGGTTTTGAAAGTAATTTTTCCCCAGTCTTGACATACCTTCAAAGGTGTTTTCTAGGTTTCCTGCAGAGTCCTTCAACTACCAAATGGTATTGACATTCCTTCTTCCTTTGGCAAAAGCTTGGAAAAACTTTGTATTCTCATCTCCACTTTCCAGCCAGATAGCTCTGCTTTTTAATCTCCAAGAATCTTCCTTTTCCTTGAGTAGTTTGTTCCTTCACTTTTCCAGGTGTAGTAGTGTAATTTTTGACTCAGGAGTAACAAAAACCCCCCTTCTACCTTTTGTTTTTGGGATAAGTGCTAAGAAGGTAGAGTTTAGACTTTGTGGTATTTGACCTGAAGTCTTGGTGTCCTCTATCATCTTTAGCAAGTCCTATCCCAGAATCTCATAACAACCCAGGAAGAATTCGACAGTCCAACCATTTGGACTCGGGATTTTGTCTTTTTGAAAGCTGTGAAGAACCTCTTAAGAGTTCTTTTTTCATTACTTCTTCCATCATGAGTCGATTGTCTGCTTGATCTACAAATCTGGGAAAATTTTGAGCCATTTGTACCACTTCTTCTATAGATGCTTGAGTCTCTGCTTAGAAAAGGTTTTGAAAGTAAATTTTCCCCAGTCTTGACATACCTTCAAAGGTGTTTTCCAGGTTTCCTGCAGAGTCATTCAACTGCCAAATGGTATTGACATTCCTTCTTCCTTTGGCAAAAGCTTGGAAAAACTTTGTATTCTCATCTCCACTTTCGAGCCAGATAGCTCTGCTTTTTAATCTCCAAGAATCTTCCTTTTCCTTGAGTAGTTTGTTCCTTCTCTTTTCCAGGTGTAGTAGTGTAATTTTTGACTTAGGAGTAGCAACCCCCCCCTTCTACCTTCTGTTTTTGGGATAAGTGCTAAGAAGGTAGAGTTTAGACTTTGTGGTATTTGACCTGAAGTCCTGGTGTCCTCTATCTTCTTTAGCAAGTCTTATCCCAGAATCTCATAACAACCCAGGAAGAATTCGACAGTCCAGCCATCTGGACCTGGGATTTTGTCTTTTTGAAAGCTGTGAAGAACCTCTAAGAGTTTTTTTTTCATTACTTCTTCCATCAGGAGTCGATTGTCTGCTTCATCTACAAATCTGGGAAAAAGTTGAGCCATTTGTACCACTTCTTCTATAGATGCTTGAGTCTCTTCTTGGAAAAGGGTTTGAAAGTAATTTTTCCCCAGTCTTGACATACGTTCAAAGGTGTTTTCCAGGTTTCCTGCAGAGTCCTTCAGCTGCCAAATGGTATTGACATTCCTTTTTCCTTTGGCAAAAGCTTGGAAAAACCTTGTATTCTCATCTCCAGTTTCCAACCATATAGCTCTGCTTTTTAATCTCCAAGAATCTTCGTTTTCCTTGAGGAGTTTGTTCCTTCTCTTCTCTAGGTGTAGTAGTGTAATTTTTGACTAAGGAGTAGCAACCCCCCCCCGCCCCTTTCTTCTTCAGAAAATCTTTGTAGCTCCAGTTCAATTTCTTTTAGTTCCTTGTCCTCATTTATTCTTTTTTGGGAGGCCTAGGGTTTTACTACCTCTTTGATCCTTTTCAGATTTTCTGCAAACTGAAAGGTTGTCGTCTAAGAGCTATCCCGGTGGAAGGGTATCCAATTCTCTTTTACAAGACTAAGAAAGGAGTCATCTTCCAACCATGTCTTGTTAAATTTGAAAGCACTGGCTGGCTTCTTAGTTCCCTGTCTGTATTCTAAGAAGATCGGGTAATGATCAGAGATACCCCCAAATCCAATCCATTGTTTTAAAGTTAGTTGTTTTTCCAGAAGGGAATCAACTATCAGAAAGCGATCCAACCTTTTAGCAACTCCTTCATCCCCTACCCTATTATTTTTCCAGGTTGGTTTGAGCAAAATGGGATCAAGGTCCGTTAATTTGCATTCAACAAATTTTGACTGAAATAATCAGCCATAGGGTCAGACCTAGCATGTTCCCCTCACACTTCTGAAGGCCCTAAAGAGAGGTTTAAATCTCCCCCTAAGATAAAAAAGTGATATTTTAGAAAGGATTTTGTGAAAAGAGAGTCCCAGAAGGTTTTCTGTTCTGATAAGGACCATAGACGTTTATAATATGAAGGTCTTCCTTTAACTCTGGAGCTAGAACAATAATTCCAAGACTTGAATCCATACCCCAGGTATTTATGACTTGAATTGTCTGGGTGTTCCATCCTGTTGCCAAACCCCCAGATCTTCCCAAGGCATCCAAGGTTTCGAACTTCCATACAGGGAGTAGCTGCTCTAGACAAGATTTTACGTCTTCATCTACTCCTAGGGTTTCTTGTAGAAAACGTTAGGGTGTTCCGAAGAAATCACCCTTTTCAAGGCTAGTTTTTTGAGGGTACCTGCCAAACCCTTGCAGTTGAAAGACATGCACTTCATCCCAGAACCCTTCCCCGGGGCCTCGTTGCTCTAAGTGCCCTTTCAATCGATTGTTGTTCTTCGGCCAGAAGGTCTATCCTGTCTTTGGACTGTGCTTTTGATATCGATGATTTGCTCCCACGACCTCCTCTATCAAAAGACGTGATCGCTTCCTTTCCTAGCCCTCTCGAGGGTATGGTTTTCTTCTGTGATCTAAGAAAATAACGAGAAGTCGTAGTCTCGGTGGAGAGAGGATGACGAAGAGTCATCTTCAACACAACATAGTCGCTTTGGGGAGGGTGGGTTGCCCGAGGGGGAACCTTCCTTGTAAGGGTCTGAGCCTCTCTTAGTCAGTGGAGGAGGATCGATATTTATGGACATATTTTTGGGAGCCTCCAACCACTCATTGCCTTCTAGAGTAAGATTTTTAATTAAAACAGTAATAGGGGGAGAACGGGGTAAAGACCAGAGTCCTTGTGTTTCCTGATCTGCCTTTGATAAGGGTTGTAGGCTCGAATCCTTCTTCCGCTTGTCCAACTAGGGTATCAATCTTGCTGACGAGCTTCTTTGGGATCATTTGAAGGCTGCTTTAAGTCCGCTGATTCTTGAGCTTCAACGTCTATAGTACCTGTGTGTCTGCTTCCCTCTCCCTGAGTCACTTTCTTCCCTTTATCACAATAATAAGTTCTTCCTCTAGTTCTTAATGGCAGATGGCAATTTATCACCAAGTGCCCATACTGATGGAATCGACGACATCTAAACGAGACATTTTTCATAGTCCAAAATTTGTGAATGAGTATAGCTTCCCTAGCTTAAATCAATTTCTTCGCTTAGTCCTTCTCTAACATTCAAATTGATTAGAATCCTTGCTACTTTCCTTTGTTTTGTCTCTTCAAAGGATAAATATGCTTCTAAGAACTCCCCCAAGAAATTTCCTATGGCTTTGAAGTAGTCCAAAGTCCAAAACTGTAGCGACGGTGTTGGGAGACAGACCCAAACTGGGATTTTGTCCAATTTTTCTCTGCTGGCATCAAAAAGGGGATTCCAAGGTTTTAAGAAAAGAGGGGAGTTGTTGACACTCCAGTTTTTGCCCAGAACCCATTTTGCATGATCTGGTTGAAGAAAGTTGAAGGCAAACCAGTTTCTGTTTAATTCAATGATCTCTGGGACGTATCCAAGATGCTCTTTCCAAGCCGAATGTGCCCACTCCATGATGGTTTTGTGCGCAAAGGATCTGCCGCTAGCCCTCTTGACTAGGGTATGGTTTTCCAACTGAATAACAAGGTTCATACCTACCTCTTCCCCGAGCACGGGATTCCCCACTTTTCCTTTGGTTTTTAAACCTTTCCTCTTCTGTCTCTGCCCCGCACTGGTTTTTCTCCTTTGTTCCCAAGAACCTTTCGGACTGGCTGAAGACCTTTGTGTTAACAGTAAGAAGCTCCCTGTGTCTTGGGCAAAACCCCTTTGCTCTTCAACGTCAAGGAGGGTTGAGATAAAGCCCTTGGAGGAGTTTGTTTTGGTCGGGTCCTCTGGTAAACCATTGAGTCATGTGCGCAAGCTCGCTGCACTACCCCGTTCCACAACTGTGTCTGGGCAGATCTTTGATCCGCAAGGTAAACTCCTGCAACCTGCGTTCTTTGGACTAGTAAGGGGCAAAGAGAGGATAAACCCTCCTTCTGCCCGAGAGATCCAGTCGAAGGCTAAATCATCCGGGGGGCTAAGAGAGGGAGGAATTCCTCCTTCACTGTCAAGATGACCAGAAGCAAAGAACTTAGGGAAAGCCCCGAAGCAACCTTCATAAATCTCATTCCTCAAAGGGTGCGGAGAAAGGGTCGACTTACCAGAAAGTGAAGGTAACTCTGCGTCAGGAGCTTGGTGCAGAGCTTTACTGAGAGAGGTTTCCTCCTCCGCATGGAACCCCAGACCTCCACCTGTATACAACCATAAGACTTCCCCGCTTTGTTGTTCCCCTCTAGTGGCCACGTGTTTTAGTAGCTTCTCCATGGTGACTTCCTGACTCTCCACGTCCGTCGCTCCAAGACGGAACCCGAGGGAGGAACTACCGTAGAAACTACAACTCTGCATTGAGAAAAAAAAACCGAGAAGAAACCGCCCGAGGACCTCCGGGCAAACCACCATGCTTAAGACCCGACTGCCAGGTTTGGGGAGACTGTGAACCGTAAGGGTCTAACCGCAGTCGCAGACTGCAGTTGAGAAATTGACCGCAGAGTCCATCGCCCTCCCTTTCCTATGAGCCTCTCACATCTCCATTTAATTTCGCATATGAATCTATTCTCCCAAGACTTTTATATTATGCATGAACAAGGTAATATAATGCATTATGGGATCATGCATTCTCAACTTTCACTGTAATATTTTGTTATCTCTACTACAACTTGTAGCTTTCCCCAATCTTCTATGAATAGAGACAACTTTGACATGTAGATATGAGTCTTGATATGGGTTTTCTAAGTATGGTCACATGACTTTCTGAATAAGAGAGCCCACCATGTCTTTACCAATTGGATTAACTTTTGAGCTATCTATATAGATCTTGGAGTTTTGCCACATTTCTTTTCTACCTTGTTTGGGAGATACCACCACTTCTTATTTTTTTATTTCCACATATATAAAATGTACCATAGATATCCTTGTATCCCTAGATTCCCTACCGACTATATCTCAAATTACAGTGGAGAAACTGTCTTCTTCTACGCTAGAAAGTAGTCTATTGTTCCTAAAACACATGTGATCTTGCAAATATCTGAAGTGGTGTTTGAATTCACAAAATAATGTATGCAAGGGCATTGAGGTAGCCTCAAGTTGTATTTTATAGCAAATTCATGATGCCTAATTTCATTCGAAGAGAAAAGTGCTTGGAAAGGGCCCAACTTTTGATATTGAAATGGTAAGTCAAACTCAATGACTAAAGTTTAAAGATTGTGTTTTAGGGTTTCCAAGGTTTCTCCACATGCATAACTAGTTTAACATAGTCTGTGTTCCATTGTGCATTCAATATAGAAAAGTTGGAATCTTATTCTAGTTGAAACTCTAGCTATTTGAAGATCAATCACTCAAACTTTAGTTGCCAACTACTCGAGACCTAACTACCTAACCAAGGAGCCTTTTTTCTTCACAAACTTCATCACCTTAGGTATCTAGTAAGCTAGTAATCAAACACCTTACCAACATTAGGGGTGTCGATAAATTCAAATTTGACATGTCAATGATTTATGCAATAAATTCAATGATTATTTTATGCACCATGAAGTTGACTACCATAAGTTTGTAAATTGAATATATGTCTCCATTGAGATTCCTTCCCTAGAATAAAACACATAGAATATGCATCCACATATTTTTAATTTCAAAATGATCAAGGGACCTTTATCGTTGCCAATCATCCAATTAATAGAAATGGAATGTCTTGAATACTACGTAATTAATGACTTTATTTTTCATAAATTTTCATAACTATTTGGTATATTCCTTTTACTCTCATCAAGTCTTTCCTCTTCTCCACGGGGAAACTATCTCTCTAGATACTTACATTAACAATTGATGCCCATCATACTGATTCGTAAGCGAGGGACTTATATCCCACTTGCTTCACCAACATAGATCCTTTGTGAAAGTTAAAATCCGTTCTTTGTTCCTCTGTCTTGTACAAGGAGTTTTGTTCTCAAAATGATTACTAGGCCTCTGTCCTTGATAGAAGTTTGAGTGCAAACTAAACTCTGTGTAGCTTGCACATAACAACCAACGGGAAATGCACTGACAATGTGGTCTTTGAGTTATAGCTTCTTGGTTGTTAGTCACCAAACAAGCATACAAGGCATGGCTTTGTTACCAAAATGCCCTGGCTTTGTCAGTGTCTCCAACCAACGATAGGTAAAAGAATGACTTTGTGGTTAATTGGGTCTCATGTCTCTAATGTCCAGGTCAAATATCAACCAACAATTGTGCATGAATGGTTGCTCCCTGTCTTTTGCTCACTTAAAGATTCTCCTCTATTAGATGAAAGAAGGGTTACGGTTATTGCTCAATTATTAGTCTGAGCACTTCTTCTTTGGATACTGTGAATGTGCTAGTGGGCTAGCTAGCACTGTGGGAAACCAATGTATACCCTAGATTGTTGCATAATAACTATTACATTTGTGAGTATACCACATATTCTTTGTTTGCTTTCTATGCACATGCTCAAGCTATTTTCAACTCTTATTAATATTGGTCAAGAAATTAAGGAATTAGCTAAGCCAAGCAACTTTACATTTCATTGCTATCAACCAAGCAATATTCCTTGAGAGGAAGATTAGTATGGGAGTTCAATACATTTGAAGGCCGATTGTGGTCAACTTCACTAGCTTGTAAAATTGATTGTGCCTTCCCATACACAAATGTTAATTGGGATCCCTAATGTCCAGCTCTTACACTTAGTGCACAATCAATAAACCGATCTCAACACTCCACTTTTGCAATTCACATTTACTAGAAGAAAGTCAAAGATGCCAAGACATATCCCATAATTTGAACACCTTCGTTTCTCTCACTTTACTCAATGGGTAAGAGGATGTCCATAGGCTATGTACGGTCGTATGACATGTGTGAAGTCATCTTTTTGCAATTGAATGATTGTATGGTCTGTCTATGACCGCAAACTCTCAAGGGAAGGAGAAGATGGATCAGGGAGAGAGTAATTGACCCAATCTTGCATTTCAAATGCCTAGTAGACAATTAAAACGACTAGCAACTAAGTAAAACACCCGACAATTTATTCGAACGCCCAAGCAAGTGGGAATCAACCCAGACAAGTAGAAAAGCGTCTCGGGGACTTGCAAAACATCCCATGCTAGTGGAAAACTCCTAGGCAATTGCAATTGACCCAGGCAATTGGAAAACGATCGAGCAAAACGAATTCGACCAAGAGACAATACTAATGGCCTCAACATACAATAATGCCTATAATTTAGAGGTCAAATTAGAAACCAATCTTATAAATTGCAATAACCTCTTAATGGCAACCCCATATCTCAAATCTCAACGTAAATCCAATGACGAACATCACAAAGTTGTTGGCTTCACAAAAAATGCACGGGAAGGGATTTTTCATTGTTGTTAACATGAACACAGTGGTTAGTTTTTCATTTTCTTTAGGAATTCAATAACAAGCAGGATTAAAACAAATGAAAATCCATACATTATCTTAGAAGTGAAGAAAGTATAAATTATAGCTCAATGTAATCATGAATTTACACAGAGAAATATCCAAGCTATTCAAGACATAATGGACACGATGTTTACCCTTGAAACCCAAATGGGAAAACTAGCTTCGAATGGGGCTCAATTATTCATTCTAGCAATTTGTGATTACAAAGCTATTCATCCTCCTCTTTTTGTCCAAAAGACCTATTGACAATGAGAGTGAAGGAGGAAATAAGAATAGTTGGGGGGTAAGGGGAAGACCAACAACCATGCCCCTTCATTTCCCCATTCCTCAACCTTCTCTCCTATTTCATTTTTTTTTTATTTCATTTAATTCTTCTTTTTGTCCTCTCACATTTGTCCTATCCAACATTTACATTTACTTGTCTTCTACATAATTTAGATAATCTTCATAAATTGTCGAATTGTCTTGCAGGTATTTAGTCTTACCCATTCACTGGTTCGGATCCATTTCGGATCACATACAAAACTAGAATGGGTGATAGATTGCATTTCATAGGAAACCATTCTTAAAATCTCTTCAGTAAGGTTTTGGTAAATCTTTTTTCTACTTTCAGTACACATGGGAAAAAGAAACTTGGTATGTAAAGTCAATTGACTCATTCTCTTTCTTCTTTGGAGATACCGAGGTATGTATATGCTTACGAGTGTCCCATTTCAAGAATAAAAGGGTGAATTGATGAAACAAATCTCACTATGCAAGCCACACAGAGGTGTTATGTAATTACAATGTGAAATATTTTAGCCATCTGGAGTGCATATCTAACAGTGAAGTATGTGCAACAGTGCACCACTAGCTTGATGGAAAAAGTGCTTGCTATCCCATGTGTACCTAGCACAGGTTGGGCATTTGCTCCACCGCAATATTCCACTTACCATTTGGCATGGTCGAGGGTTTCAATGCACCCAATTGTTATTCTATTTTCCAAATTTGTAGTTGGTCTTTCCTTGACCTACAAATCCTTAGGTGAAATAATTTTTTACCACATCTTCGAGACAATCTCAATGCGTGCGGTGCAAGACAATTAAACAACACTTTACACATTTATGACAATGTCAATTTCTATCACAAAGTATTGATTTTTGGTTCCATGCACGACATTAACCACCATTCCACATGAAAGGAAAAAAATGGAATCTAAGCATATAGGAAATGTTTCTATGTTTGTCTCATTTCCAAATATTTCCTACAAAAGAAATATAACCTTAGGCAAGCGAGGCATTTCTTGTACTAGAGATTGTATTTGTACCTTTGTTGTGCATAGCTCAAGAAGCCAAAACATGAATGACTTGACATTTACCTAAAGTTAGTGCACCCCCTATTTCTCTTGTTCCTTATTATGACATAATTGTCTAGGTTCAAGTGCTTGCTCTTTTGATCTTTTACACTAGTGGTATCATTTCTCTTTGCCGCCATTTTGCCCTTATTATATTTGTGGTATGCTATAATAAACTCCATTGCTGATAAGTGAAAATGCACTTGTCGGCTATTTGGTTGAAATAACTTTGCCAAAAATTGATCTTCTACCTCTTTTTACATAAGATTTGGAAGATTTTGAAGGTGTACTTTGTAAAGTAGCTTATCAGTATAAGGAGAAAAGGACATAAAATTTCTACAAATTCTAATTGCAAACTTTTATGACAACATCAAAAGGAGAAGTTTCACCTTAAAATATGCCTTGGGAATGATTTTTTTTCTTGTTGGTTTGGTTGCAAAATCTATTGAGTTTGCTTTTATAAATAGACTTCGAGATAAGCAATGCATTTGAGCTCAAAAGGAACTCTTCAAAGAAAGGAGATTCACCTTGCTCTATGTTTTGGGAGCAAATTTGGTCCTTGGCTTTGGTTTAACAAAATTTGAATTCCATTTTCTCATCATTTCTATTTCAAGTTCTAGAGTTCATTTCTTCAAACTCCAGGAGATAAGCAATTGCGTAGTTTAAAAAATGAGCTTGTACATGCTACAACCATTGAGAGCATTATTTTTTTGAAGCTTGGATTGATTCCCTACAATCACATAATTCCTATTCTCACTGAACTTATGGTGTATATTATGTTAATGCTCTAGATTGTGAAAGGGTTAACATGTTGGTCTTTTTGGTACTCTTAAATTTCGATTATATTTTGAAAAAAGAGTCTTATGGTTGTATGGTATCATTGCCATATTATGACTTAACTTCATTGGCTTACCATTTGATCCTTGTGATGATGACATCTTTTCAGGGTTGTTATCTTTCCAACAAATGGAGATGGGAGTTTTTTTATGTCAACTAGGATCTTAAGTATTTGTAACAAGTATGTTTCTCATATTGAGCTAAGCTATTATAAACTTTACCTAGTGATGCAGATTAATAACCGGCGTAAGATATTATATGCTTTACTCAGTGATGCAGATTAATAATTGACGTAAGATTGATTGAGGCCCACCTTGGAAAGATGGGCATTTTCCTTGCACTGTGATTGACTCAATAATTTATTTAATCATGGCTTAGAAATCTTAATCACAAATTTTCCTCATTTATCTTAATCATTAAGAGTATCCATATTAACATAATTAGTTTTCGATGATTGTATTTTGATTTTTACATCTTTATCTTTATTGTAAGAGGTTTAATGTCTTGATAGGCATGGAAGCTTGCACACCTTGTCATTGTTCTTTGTGATTGAAATTCTTTGGAAATATTGTGAACGACGCTCTAGGCTCAATACAACATGGATTATAAATGAATTAATCCTAAGTCATAAAACTACCACATGGTAGAACAAATAGCATGAAATATGAAACACACATTTTGAAATAAAAATTCAAATGCATGGATTACTCGTTGGCTATGTAGCAACTGCTTTGCACATGAATTAATCTTTATGGAAATCCCTCCATGATGTCATGTGATGCAAAGGTGATATTGTAGGTACATTGGGGCTTTGAATTTACAATGCTTCTAGTTATGGAGAAAATGCAAATTACTGCTTATTCTTTAGCAAATGTTTTTAATTTTTTAAATTGTTAAAGTGAATATGATTTGCATGAGTTCTAAACATGAGGTCTCATGATGATGCATGTAATATGCAAGAATTATGGAATAAAAACCAATAATCAAATATTTCACGAGATGGACATAGTGCTCAACTTGGAAGTATCATGAGCTAAGGATTAGTGTGAAATTCTCTTTTCATTCTCACCAAACTCTTAATTGGATTCTTATCAAGGAGGTTGTGATTAAAGGATGTGCCCAACATGTAATTTAGGTAAGGAACACAAGAAATATGAACTTTTGTTGGATCTATGATTGGATTCCCAATAAAGTAGTCACGGTTAGAGGATATTTTTATTAGGGGTTTAAAGGAATAACATCTTCACTATAAAAAGAGCTATTGAACCATTGTAATATGATTTGCATGAGTTCTAAACATGAGGTCTCATGATGATGCATGTAATATGCAAGAATTATGGAATAAAAACCAATAATCAAATATTTCACGAGATGGACATAGTGCTTAACCTTGGAAGTATCATGAGCTAAGGATTAGTGTGAAATTCTCTTTTCATTCTCACCAAACTCTTAATTGGATTCTTATCAAGGAGGTTGTGATTAAAGGATGTGCCCAACATGTAATTTAAATAAGGAACACAAGAAATATGAACTTTTGTTGGATCTATGATTGGATTCCCAATAAAGTAGTCACGGTTAGAGGATATTTTTATTAGGGGTTTAAAGGAATAACATCTTCACTATAAAAAGAGCTATTGAACCATTGTGTAGTATTTTATAAGATACATGTGGTTTGAAAGAAATGAGTGTGTTAGATTATGTCTAAAAGTAGTGAGACATGAAACTAATGTGTTAAATGCTTTATCATTTGATGAGGCCCAAATAGCCTCGTCCTAGAAACTGTTGATATTTTACATATACAACTAGTAGTTACAACTCTTCTTTCGTTATTACAATTATTTAACACATTAACTGCATATATAAGATCACTAAAAGAGAGACAATCATAGAAACACGATAGACACAAATATTATCTTTGGAAACCCTCTCGGGGAAGAAAACCCAACAAACTTCATCTAAATAGATTCTTCAACCAAGAACAATACCAAGACATAAAACATATGGTCCTTTTGCTGCGTCACCCCTCTCCAAAACTTGCACACCTTTCTCTCTTTTATGCGAAGCGTCTAGCCTCTCTATCTTTACACAAGCGACTTGCCCTCTTTAATTGCTAGGGCCGACCTGACAAGTGTCTCTTAATTATACTTTACATTAGCCACAATAGGGATCGACTTGACAGTTTGACTTTATTTAACAATAAAGGCCACAATGGGGCCGACTTTACCAATACAATATAATAATATGCTTTTAGGGTTTTTGCATGATCAAGTACTATAGGAGAATATCTTTCGCAACTACATATTCTTCAACACTCACTCCCTCCTAGCTAGGAAGGTATTATTCAGAAACAATCTGTTTCTACATGTCTATACACTTCAGTCATTGTCTTGTTGAATTTCATGAATCTATATATCATAAGAAGTTTTGCACTTTCGCCAGCTTTTCATACTGGAGTATTATACCAACCTGCGTTGGGGTTACCAATCTGCATTGGGGTAGCGTAGAAACATGCATTAGGGTTACCAACCTGCGCTGGGGTAGCGTACCAGCATGTGATAGGGTTACCAACCTGTGTTGGGGTAGCGTACCAACCTGTGCTAGGGTAGCTCATTACTTCCCTCTACTGAGGATCATATCACTTCCCTCTACTGGGGATCACATCACCTCCCTCTATTGGGGATCACATCTCACTACTAGAGAAAACAATCACTTCTCACTACTGGAGAAGTCTTTCTGGATCACTCCAAGCTTGTCTTTGAAATACTCAAACTTAACTCTGCACAGGGACTTGGTCAATACATCTGCTACCTATTCGTCGGTGGCGATATACTGGAGTCTTATTGCTCCCTTCTGTACCATGTCCCGAACATAGTGGTATTTGATCGCAATGTGTTTTGATTTGTCATGAAACACAGGGTTCTCTGACAACTTCATACAACTCTGGTTGTCACATAGAATGCAAGTTGTCTCTAATTTGAGATCAAATAGCCCTGCCAACCACTTTCTAAACCGCACTACTTCTTTGCTGGCTAAGCATGCTGCAATATATTATGCTTTAGTTGTACTAAGTGCCACACTGCTTTGCTTCCTGCTGAACCATGCAATCATAGTTGATCCTAGGTTGAAGCAACATCCAGATGTACTTTTCGATCTGCTACATTATTGACCCAATCTGAATCGACATAGCCATGTAGGCTTATCTCCTGATTTGAGGTATAACTGAGACCATAATCAATTGTACCCTTAAGGTACCTCAATATGTGTTTTGCCGCAATCAGGTGAACATGTTTCGACTCAACCATATACTAACTCAAGGTGTTCATTGCAAAACATATGTCTGGTCTTATGTTTGTCAAATACATTAGTGATCCGATCATCTGTCTGTATAGGGTGACATCCACTGTTTCTGAAGATGTATCACTTAGCAACTTTAGATTGGTCACCATGGGCATAGGCATGACCTTGCAATCCATCCTATCGAACCTCTTCAAAATCTCTAATGTATATTTTCCTTGGTTTAAGAAAATCTCATTTTGTCTTTGCCATACCTCTAGACCTAAGAAGTAGTGCATTATTCCTAGATCTTTCATCTCGAATTCTGCAATAAGCTTCCTCTTTCTCTCGGTGATGGACTTCTCTTCTCCTGTTAGAAACAAGTCATCTACGTATAGTAATAGTATTACTGGACTTCCATCCTCAACCTTGTAGTACAAATTGGGATCTGCCTTACTCTTGGTAAAGCCCAAACTCATTTGGAAGTTATCCATTCTCCCTTACCAAGCCTTGAGGCCTTGCTTCAAACCATACCAAGCTTTCTTTAGCCTACACACATGTGACTGTCTGTCATGTGTCTCAAAACCTTGTGGTTGCTCCACATACACTTCCTCTTCTATCTCACCATTCAAGGAAGTCGTCTTCACATCCATTTGATATATCTTCCATTTCTTTACTGCAACTATTGCAAGTATAGTCCTAATGGAAGTGTATCTTGCTACATGAGCGAAAGTCTCCTCATAATCAATGCCTTCTTTCTGGGAGAAACCTTGCACCACAAACCTTGCCTTGTATTTTTCAATATTGCCATCTGCTGCATGTTTTATTTTGTAAATCCATTTTGAGCTTACAATTGATTTCTCTCATGGTCTTGGAACCACATCCCAAACATCATTTTTCAAAATGGATTGGTACTCTTCAATCATGACATCCTTCCATTCCTTTTTTTTTGTAGCCTTTTCATAACATGTAGGTTTTGTATCAATAATATCACTAAGGAGTGCCATGTAACTGGGATAAGGTTTTGGTTTCTTGCTTTCTCTGTAAGTACCTTCTCGAGCACCATATTTTTCTACATCTGGTATAATCTCACAGGCCCAAGCTGGCCTCTTCTTTCCTCTAGGTGGATCTGTGGATCTTTGTGGCTTTGCCATGTCTTGATCTTCTATATCATGTTCTTCAGGTACAATATCAATTCTCGAGTCTGCAACTCTTGGAGCTATCGGTTCTTGATCATGGTCTTCATCTGTATGACACTTCCTTGAATTGTTGGGTGCTGCATCCTCATCGAAGGTAACATCTCTACTAATCTCAACCTGTTTGTGACCACGGATGTAGACTCTGTATGCCTTCAATGTTTCACTGTAACCGACAAATATGCCCTTCTTTCCTGAAGGGTCCAATTTGGATCTTTTATCCTTGGGAACATATACATATACTGTATAGCCAAATATTCTTAGGTCGCTGACTTCCGACTTCTTTCATGTGAACATTTCTTCCGGGGTCTTACTCCCAAGGACACAATGGGGTGTTCTATTCTGCACATACACTACAGTCCTTGCTGCTTCCGCCCATAGATGTTTTGGTAGTTTTTGATCATGAAGCATGACCTTCACTGCTTCCATTATGGTTCGGTTCTTTCTTTCTGCCACACCATTTTGTTGAGGGTTGTATGGAGTAGAGAGCTCCCTCTTAATCCCAGCTTTTCCACATAATGCCTTGAATTCATCTGATGTGCATTATCCACCATTATCTGACCTCAAGACCTTAATCTTCTTTTCAGAGAGGTTTTCTATGAGGTCTTGAATTCCTTAAATTTGCTAAACACTTCACCTTTTTTCTTCAAGAAGTAAATCCAAGCTTTGTGTGAAAAGTCATCAATGAATGAGACATAGTATACATAACCATTGGATGAAGAGGTGGACATAGGTCCACATACGTCTAAGTGTATAAAGTCCAATATGCCTTTGGCCTTGCTTTCACTGCTTGGAAATGAGCTCTTCACACTCTTGCCTTCTGCACATCCCTTGCATATGCCTTCATGGTCCACCTGGATCTCAGGTAGTCCTGTCACCATCTTGCTCATGATCGGTACTGCCTTATAGTGTAGATGAGCAAGTCTTCTCTGCCATAACTCACATGGGTTTACAGTATTGTGAACTAGGGTTGTTTCTGAGTGTCCTTTCAATTTGTATAAGCCTCCCTCTTGGACACCAATCACAATTGCATCATTGAAGGATTTCCCTTTTGGCCACATTAGAACTTCTCCATTGACAAATGAAATTCTGAAACCCTTCTCTTCTAGAGCTAAAATAGAGAGAAGATTCTTCCTTAACCCATGTACGAGTAAAACATCTTTTACCTTCATCAATTTCTCGGAATCCAACTTGAAGGAAGCTTCTCCTACACCTTTGATAGGATACTGATAATCATTTCCAAGTTTCACTTTATGAGGTGAGTCCTTCTTGATCAAATTTGACAGAGAGTACGAGTATCCCGTCTTGTGCTTAGAAGAACCATTATCAATGAGCCATGTGTCACTTCCATGAGTGAGAGTGCCTGAAAGAGATGAGATTAAAATGTTTGGTTCATTATCACTTTCTCCCTTTGGATCTTTAGATCTTACGAGATCATTCTCTTCTAGAATGTATTTCCGTGCTTGGCAATCATTGGATCCTTCAAGCTTTCCATCAAGCCTGAAACTGGTAGTCATCCTACCCAGAACAAAGTAAACAACAAATAATCTTTCAATATATGGATCTAGACCTTACCAGAGAGTTTTTCTGAACCAAGATGAATTTTGTCACAGAAATTGTAGCAACTGCAACCAGACGTCCAAATCTAGGGTTTATGAGGAAACCCTAATTTTTCAGTTTTTGGATTTTCAAATTCTGGTCCAGGGAAGTGATGCGCCTTGCTTGGGCGAGTTCCTAGGTGTCCTTAGATTCACCAACGTCCTCCAACAAAGTGTAAAACGCCACTCTTAGGGTCTATGCAGAAACCCTAATTCTGCAGTAACTACAAAACTGAAAACTGAAACTTGGAGAGGGTGTGCTGAGGTTAGCCAAATCTTTATAAGCTGTGAGTTGGTCTCTTTCAGGCCTGCTCTGTTACCATGCTGATATTTTACATATACAACTAGCAGTTACAGTTCTTCTTTCGTTATTATAATTATTTAGCACATTAACTACATATATAAGATCACTAAAAGAGAGACAATCACATAAACAAGATAGACACAAAGATTATCCTGGGAAACCCTCTCGAGGAAGAAAACCCAACAAACTTCTTCTAAATAGATTCTTCAACCAAGAACAATACCAAGACATAAAACAAATGGTCCTTTTGTCGTGTCACCCATCTCTCCAAAACTTGCGCACCTTTCTCTCTCTTATGCTTGAGTGAGTTGAGTGAGTGAATGAGGTGTCTATCCTCTCTATTTATACACAAGTGACTTGCCCTCTTTAACTACTAGGGCCGAATTGACAAGTGTCTCTTGATTATACTTTACATTAGCCACAATAGGGGCCGACTTGACAATTTGACTTTATTTAACAATAAAGGCCACAATGGGGCTGACTTTACCAATACAATATAATAATATGCTTTTAGGGTTTTTGCACGATCAAGTACAATAGGAGAATATCTTCCACAACTACATATTCTTCAACAGAAACACCATGAACCTACGAAGAAAACACCAAGACAATAAAGAAAATAAGGAAGAACTAAAACCCATAACAAATTGCTTATATTATTCCATTGGCCAAAGGCCCTTTTTATAGGTCTACAATGAGTCCACCAAACATCAAAGCAATAATAAAAAATAATCGTCTAACTACTTGCATGTACCTTGAAGACTTAAAAACTAGTTAACTAAGTGCACGCAACTTGAAAGCTAAAAGAACTAATAGTCTATGCAAAAGTTGAGGCTTGAGATCTAGAAATTAGTCCTCAAGGATTCCCAATACAGTAGTCACAATTAGATGATATTTTTGTTAGGGGTTTAAAGGAATAATATCTTCACTCTGAAATATGTAACATCCTCACTATAATCCCTAGTTTAATTAATACATAATGTAGATATGAACGTGGCTATGGCCAAACGATGTAATATGCAAATTGTATTTTATGTTTTTAATAAAAATAATGTGATGTTAGTTGTCGAGAATATGGACAGAGATGGGGGTTGAGTTTTCCACAACATAAGAGAATGCCTACAAGGGGTCAAAGGGGGAATGATTTATGGGTATAAATGCAATCTTAAATTTATGAATTCAATTATCATTTGGTATAACTTCATTTTCTTGTTGAGTGTATGAGAACTCAATCATTGAATACTTGTCAGAGGGTGGGTGTGAGAGTCACATCACATATTTGTTGGAGAGCATGGGGTTGAAGTACAATCAATATTGGGTAGAGTGAGCAATCAACTATCTTGGGAAAATAAAGAAAATTTCTATGGGGAGAATAAACAGTTTTTTACATTCAATTTTTGGCATAAACAACAAGCATAGAGCAGGGAAAAAGAGCGCCAGAGCTAGAGCAAGAAGGTTGGGCGAATTTTGAAGCATGTTGGAGCATTTTTAGAGCGTTTTGGAGCTGAAGATTGAAGAGCCAGGTTGTTAGGCCTAAAAAGTGAACACCTGTGGGAGTTACAATTTAACAACTAGTGTTGTTGTTGCTAGTAGTTTTCCTAGCAGTGAGTTCTTTTGAGTTCCTAGCAGAGATATTCTTGGTTACCTCTGGCAGAGAGACCCTAATAAACAAATGGAATGCTCGATGGGCTGAGAGCATTGAAAGGGTACACTCCTTGGGTTGGGCAGGTCAAGAGGAAGAGAACTGAAGGAAATTTGGGATAGATGTAGGAGAATGCCAATGTGTTGTGTGATAGTGAGTTGTGAGTGGATTGTGAAATGTAACCTTCTTTTATGGATTCTTAGTTCCAACTCGGAGGTGACTTCTTGTTGAGATTTTGAACAAGAAGTCCATGGTTTGGTGGAACATCAATGCCAAGTAGTTGGTTGCACAAGTATTTTAAAAAGATCACTGTTTATCTATTTTTTGAGTTTTCTTATGAGTCTTGACTCTTATGGCCATGCGTTTTACCTTGTGTAGGAGAATGGTTTTATGTGCTATTGTAGATGATTTATTAGTTGCACTCATGTTCATTTAGAATGTTGTAGATGCATTTAATTAGTGGTATCAAAATTTGATTAAATATGTGTATAATTTGTAGTTTGTAAGCTGCAGAAAATTAGCTAACATAATTTTTTAAATCTGTGTATAATTTGTAGCTTGTAAACTATATCAAATTAGTTAACATGATTTTTTTTTTTAATTTAAGTGTATTCCAGGTAGTAATGTTCCTTAGTTAAACCGACGGACGTTACCAAATGGTATTAGAATCACAGGTCAACATCGAGCCTGAATGAGCCAGACTCAACATGTAGAAGTCGAAATTGCAAAATTAGAGCTCAGGGGATTTCTGCAAATTTATTTGTCAAATTATTCCAGTGAAATTGGGGGAAAAATTCATGAGGAATTTGAGGAAATTGAGCTCAGGGGTTAAAATTCCCAATTTTAACCTCTGAATGAGTGTTTTTGGGTTTGTAATTGGCTTAATTTCGGACAATATAGAGCAACCATGGTGAAATTGGGTGAAATTGAGCAAAAGCCTCAATTCTTACAATAGAATTCATTGAGGATTCAACGTGGGAGTGTCAAATTTTTTGGACATGCACATGGCCAGAAAATTAGCCATAACAAGCTTAATTTTAGAATTGCATGGTGGACATTTTGAATTTATGCATTTTTAAAAATTTGAAAAAATTATGAAATTCGGAAAATTTGGGTAATTTTCTGTACCATGACATTAGTATGATGTGGAGGCCACGTGGCAGTGGTGATATGAACTGCCATGGTGGCAGGGATATTGGCGGAGCGACGACCGATACCACAAGTGGTATCAGAGCTAGGCAATAAATGGTATCACATGGCTCCATGGCGGTTTTGGAAGCCTTTCTTGGCGATGTGAAGCCAGTAAAAAGACATAACACGTCAGTGGCGTTTATGGGTTCACATCACAAATGGCTGTTAACCCTCGTGCATGTTGATGATGTGAGATCGTTGTGGGATGTAGATCGCTCCTTGATCTCCACCGTTAGATTTGAGGCGCGAGCAAGTTTCGCACCGGAGATAAATGCACGAGATGGGACCCACCCATCATTGCGACCAATAGGAAATGTCGAAGGCAAGACATGGATGGGACCTGTTGGTGGCATGGGCCACTATGGTGGTGCCATGTGGCAACTGGTGTGGGTGGGGTCCCATATTATAATTTTATTTTATTTTATTTATACATTAAAGTGTGAAGGTAAGCGTAGAAGGTAAGGTAGAAGAGAGAGGTAAGAATATGGAAGATAAGAGGAAGATGATGTAGGTTGATTGGGCAGGGCCAAGGTGAACAAGGGGTTGACGTAGCATCACCCCAAGGTGCCATGTGGACTTAGAATGCTAGATCAATAGTTTTGTCTGCTTTAATTAGTCAAATTGTCAGAGAAATGCAGTGCTTTTGTAGGTCATAATCTTGCAAGACATTTTTGAGGGCCTAAATAACGTTTTTAGGAAATCATATTTTATGAAAACACGATGTACTAAGGGTACACATTGTCTTTGTAGCTTAAATAAAAGAGCTCGAGGATAACTTTCCAACGAGCTATTCTGAGTGCAACACTGAGTTCATATGAATAAGTTGCATCCTAAACAATTAAAGGTAAAATTTGGGCACCACATTACTTCCATAGGGCATAACTCCTTGCTTAGAAGTCAGTTTGGGGCATAGAAGTAGTATATGGAAAAATCAAGGACCATAGAAGACAACCATAGAACCATATTTGGAATCTGGGTACTTGAAAATGTGTAGGAAGAGGAAGAAGACACCTGTAACATACATGGTTAAAAAGAGGAAAACAATGAAAACCTCTGAAGACCATAACTTTTAGCTCGGAGCTTATATTTGAGCAAGTGAATAGTCGATCGAAATGTATCGAGGAGAAGAATACATATAACAACCCAACAATTTGATATGATTAGTATAAGTTACAGTCAACACAAAAGAAGATGATTGGTGGCATTAAAGAGCATAAAAATTTATGCATTTCTTTTCCAAAATTGTATATGTATATATTTTTGTTTAACACAAATTTATTTGCATGCACATTTTCTTGCAGAGCTTAGATATATAGGAAGACAGTGTAGTTCATGCATGAGAACCACAACAACGAAAGATGCCCAATGAACTACAATCATAAAGAGGAATTCAAAGGGCTACATGTCAGAATCAGAAATGTTGAGACATAGTCTAATGGAAGAAGAGACATACATGAGCCTATAACTATGAAAAACTCGCAGAGGGAAGTGCAGAGTTATAAAGAAGATAATGAGAAGATTATGGAAGCCAAGTGTTGAAGAGTCAAAATGACCTATTCAATCAGATGAGAGAGAATGCTCTATGGCAGGTCCCAATTAGACCCACTCTCGTTTGGAATAGTGTTTTCGACTAGATTTTGGCCCGATTACCAAACTAACTAAAAATACTAACTAAATATGAATTTGAGAACCAAACGTTCTCAGATGAATTAAAAATGAAAATTCTAACTAACTAAAATTAAACTAAGCTAGATGATTATTGTTCTAAGATGCAGTCTCGAACTAATTTTAAACTAGCCTACCCTGATCAGGAGCAAACTAATAAAGATGAATACAGTGAAATATATGTATCACTCGCATAGAGGAAATTCATAGCACAAGTAATGTGCAATTTCAACAACATAACTTGTTAGAATCAAGAAATTGAATAGTTAACTATATTATGCTATCTCTGTACTCATTTTGAATATAATAGTAATTGTTAACTGCAAACTGTAAACATTAATTCATAAGTAATTCATCAATCAATATTCACAAACTATAGTAAGAGACATGCATAAATAGAATAGTCACATTCATACACATCAACACCATAATCTCCAACTAGAATGTCTCTCTGTTCAAATTAACTTGTAGTAGAACGACTGTCTTGCTACATTCCGAAACCAAAAGCCCTTTCAAATGGACATTCCTCCTTTTTATAGTGAGGAGTGACCATTTACAATCGTCATCTTTGCAATCACGAAATTAGGGTCATTTTACAAAAAGGGGTTCTTCATATTCTGAATTCAAAATTGAGATTACAATAACCGAAGAAGGTGACATCTGGAAACAATTATGGAGTTTGTAATCATAAACTTCCATGTTCTTGTAGTTGATCTTGGTATTCTTTCCAGATGGAATGATCTCTTAATATGCTCTTGAGTTTGCTTGTTTGTAATATCTCCAAGACTGATTCTCCATTGCAAACTTTGGCAGATACTTCTTGATATAACTGCTCTGCTGTGTTCTTGATAAAGGATTGGATTTTGTGGGTGAGCTGGGTGGGTTTCAACATGTGTTATTCAATTGATTTTTCCTCAAATTGACATAGATTCTAGATGTTCGCCTGACTGGATGGCTTTCTTGTGATCCTCCACCTCAACCATTTTGGTGCTAACAGGTGTTGTTTCATCGATGGACTGTATTGGCCATACCCCTGCCTCTTCTACAAGATCATTTACATTTCTCCATAGCTTCGCGCAAGTGTCGGTTGCTGCTACTTGGGTGGTGCGTGCGCTCTTGAAGATAGGTCTGCTAGTGTCAAAGAGCATCTGACATCTAAGTCTTTCCCTCTTCGAATATACCGACAGTGTAGTAGGTGGAGGTTTGTGCATATCCTGCCAGGTGAGCATCTCTTCTAAGGCTTCACTCACTTTTTGATACCTTTCTTGATTCTCTATCATTGTGCGTCACAACCTGAGTTGTTCTTCTCGCTCAACCCGTATGCTATTTAGCAGATTGAGGAGTTCATTCTTCCATGTCGTGAATTCTTCGCTCGATGCCAATACCTGTGCCTTGATAGATTCTACAGTGCATGTCCATGCTCTGGTCTCTTCTATGGCTGTCTTGAGTTTCCATTTTTCCATATTTAACTCATTTCTATGGGTGTCCTGTTGGATTTGCATCATTTTCTCAAATTCTACATTCATCTTGTCTCTTTGAGCTTGTAGGGCTCTGGTCATATTTTCTGTATTGAGACTCTCAATTGCTTTTACAACTTCTTGGACATCTATGATTAACTTGTCCTTTACATTTTTCAACTCTGTCTTCAATTCAACTACTCTGTTCTTGGCAGTGTTGAGGGCGTTGGTTACCTCAAGGGTAGATGAGGCATTTATCCCTACGAAAGCGTTGAGTGCTGAAGTTGCTTGGACCGCATTTTATTCAGGATCAGGTCCTACTTTCCACTCTAATACCCTCCCTGTAGATGATCTTAACATCGTGTCTTCTCCTCTTTTTATTTTGAACGATCTCTTCTCGGTACTTCTTGTTTTGTTATAAAAATAGTAGTCTCCAATGGCTACTACAAAGCCCTCAAAATTCAAGGCTTGGGAGGAGAAGGAGGAATCTCCTGGAATGGTACTTATGGGAGTGTATTTTAAAGGAGGTACATTCACAATGCCTAGGTTGGGCGTCAATGGAGTGCTAGGGGTCTAGCTTGAATGATGCTATAATAGCTCATCTGCTTTCTTCTTAGCTTCAACCTCGTCGGCTAATTGTTTTTCCTCTGCCTCATCAACAAATTTCTTGGCTTGTGCTTCATCAGCTAACCTCTTGGATTTTTCTTCCTCAACCAACTTTTTGGTTTCTTCTTATTTTTTCTTTTGGAGCGTGGCCTGACGCGCCATGCACTCATGTTCTTTTATGTTTTTCTCCTCCTCAACTTTCCTTTTCTGATAATCTTGTTCATCTTGGAGCCTTTATTATTCAAGTTGTTCTTCTTTCTTGGTTTTCTCCTGCTCTTTGGTGATGTTGGTGTCCTATTCTCGTTGAAGTAACCTCTAGAATTGGTCTAGAGTGGCCCTCTTGATCTCTTCTTGTTCAAGTTCAAGCTCCCGCTTGGCAGCGTCATGAGGCAATTGGTGTAGGACTTTGTCATAAGAGAGTGTTCCCTTAATCTTATCTTCCTTGAAATCGCCCACATGGATATTGGAATGGGTGTGACCAACATACCTGTCATGGCTGATCGCTAGCTCGTGAGGATCATGGCCTTTAGGATCTCCTAGGCATAGGTCTAGCTGTTGTAGGGCCTCTGCTTCTCTCCTTGCATGTTGGCTATTGAAAATAGTGTAACTTCCAATGTGGATAGGGAAAACTGGCCAAAGTTTTTTGCTACTAGTTTGCAATAGTGTAGTAACTCCTGACCCCATGGTTTGGTATGCAATTTCCCTCATCAACAAACGGCCTGGGAAAAAGTATGGTAAAAGGTGTGCGGCTTCGTGTTGATTTTTCAATAAGCTAGGTTAAGCATGAAGTTCATTCCATTTTAGCATTTGTCTTAACCATAAATAATAATGTTGCAACAACCAAGATCACAAGAAGAAACACCATGCATAAGAACAAAAGAAGTATCATGGGAAGAAAACCCAGCCAAATCCTTTTCTATATTATTCAAGAGAAAGACCTTCACCACCAATAAGACCTAGCACACAAAAGGGTGCTCAAACCCTAGAATACTAGCGCCCAAGAGAGGTGTGCACTTTTCCCAAGAAGATATACTTGCTGAAATTTCCAAAATCACATGAAAGATATCATTCCTCAATGGGGAATTTACCTTTACTTATACTAGACTGAACCTGTTAACAAAAGTGTCTATTGGCACAATAGGGCCGACCTCTCTAGCTCATAATATAATTAATATTAACCAGATTAATTATCTTTTACATTTATTATTAATCACATTAAGGTGGGGCCGACCTATACCCTTTACATTACAATTAGGGTTACAGGTAGGCCCGACTCTTAAACAATATAGTAAGGGATCTTATACACCCACTAGTGCTCATCCACTAGGGGCACATCCATATGGATGTCCATACCTCTGGCTCACTGCATTACAAAAAAGAATCACTACTTCACTAGTGCTCAACCACTAGGATCACGTTCACCCGTGCTCGTCCACAGGCACGTCCACTCAACAGATCTTCTTTCCCACTGCATTACACATGAGAGTCATATGGAGTTTTTCGTCAACTCTTCTGCTCAAAGGAGGCTAATACATCATATTCATTTCTGCTCTCATGATGATGCACCCAAGACTTTGAGATTTCACACGTTCACCTTGTGCTCATCCATAGGCACGTCCAACTCTGTAGATCTCCTTTCTCACTGCATTACACAAGAGAATCATCTGGAGTTCTTCTCAACTCCCTGTAAGGAGTAGGCCATCTCTACATTCCTGCTCTTTCTCAGATAAGAACCACACACCCCTCTCAAGGGCTTTCTCTCAGGTTTGTAAGCTAGATAATGTCTCACGTAGCTGCAATCATCAACACTCCCTCTCAACTAGGGAGGCATTTTCCACCAGGACAAGTCTCTCACGGAAATACTCAAACTTTGTCTTGGCAAGTGGTTTGGTGAAGATATCTGCGATCTGTTCATGAGTAGGAAGATACTGCACGTGTATTGTCTTCCTCTGCACCATGTCTCTGATATAGTGATACTTTATTTCAATGTGTTTCGCTCTGTCATGAAACACCGGTTTCTCAGAGAGCTTTACATAGCTCTGGTTATCACAATGAATAGTAGTAGGATCCATATCATGATTGAACAGGTTAGTTAGAAGTTTGCGAAGCCACACTGCTTCATGAACTGCTACACTCAATGCAATGTACTCTGTCTCTGCGGTGCTTAATGCCAGAGAGCTTTGTTTTTTGCTACACCAGGAAACCATGGAAGAACCTAAAGTGAAGCAACAACTGGATGTGCTTTTTCAGTCTACTGCATTTCTTGCCTAATCTGCATCGGCATACCCCTGCACGCTCAAGTCCACACTGGAGGCATATCTCAGGCCATAACCAATTGTGCCTCGTAAGTATCTCAATACATGTTTTGCAGCTATCCAATGTGTCTGTCTTGGTTGGCTCATAAACTGGCTAAGCACATTTACGGCATAGCAAATGTCCGGTCCGGTGTTAACCAGATACATCAAAGAACGAATCAATTGTAGGTATAAGTGTGGATCTACATCTCCTGAATCAATATCACTCATTTTCTTCAAATCCATTACCATTGGAGTGGGCATGTATTTGCATTTGGTCATGTCGAACTTTTTCAGTATCTCCATAGTATATTTTCCTCGACTCAGGAAAACCTCAGCTATTCTCTGCCATACTTCTAGTCCCAAGAAGTAGTGCATCAAGCCCAAATCCTTCATTTCAAATTTAGCAGTCAATGCTTGTTTGCATTCAACAACGAGTCTCTCTGAACCTATGAGGAAAATGTCATCCATATATAGGACCAAAATCAAACACTCATTGTCATCAATGTGATAGTATAAGTTTGGATCAACATCACTTTTGTTGAAGCCCAAATTCATCAGAAACCCATCCATTTTCTCATACCAAGCACATGGTGCTTGCTTTAGGCCATATAGGGATTTCTTCAACATGCATACATGAGATCTTTCGTTGTGTACAACGAATCCTTCTGGCTGCTCAATATAAACTTCTTCCTCAATTTCACCATTGAGAAAGGCTGTCTTTACGTCCATCTGATGTAGCTTCCAACCCATGGAAGCAACTTGCGCAATGATAGATCAGATGGAGGTGTATCGGGATACTGGTGCAAAATTCTTGTCATAGTCAACTCCCTCTATTTGTGAAAACCCTCTGGCCACAAATCTTGCTTTGTATTTTTCAATGCTTCCATCAACAACATGCTTGATTTTATAAATCCATTTGGAAGTCACTACAAACTTTCCCTCTAGTCTTGGAATAACATCCCATACATAATTTTTTAATATAGATTGGTATTCTTCATTCATGGAATCTTGCCATACTTGTTCACCTGAAGCTTCTTCACGACAAGTTGGCTCTAAGTCAATAATGTGGGTCATGGATGAAATATAGTTTGAGAATCTCTTTGGTCTTTTGCTCTCTTTGGTTGTTCCTTGTGGGGCTTTATGCCCTTCTGCTTCTTGTAGAGTTTGTCGAGCCCATGTAGGCCTTTTATGTCCAACTGTAATATCTCTGGGTATGTTGCTTGGAGCAACTGAATCGACTGGAACAACTGGATCAACTAGAGCTATTGGATCATCTAGATTAATATCTGTCTCCCTCTAAATTGCTAAAGGAGGAGAAGGTATTATCTCACTATCAATTTCCATCTGAGCTTCTTTGGATTTCTGGAAGGCTACTTCTTCTTCAAAAGTAACATCTCTGCTTACTTCAATTTGTCTCTGACCATTAATGTAGATTCGATAAGATTTTGAGGATTCACTGTATCCAACAAATGTGCCCTTCCTTCCTAAAGGTTCTAGCTTGGATCTCTTTTCTTTGGCTACATGAAGATACATTGGACATCCAAATATTCTGAAGTGTCCAATCTCATGCTTCACTTCGGTGAAGGCTTATTCTGGAGTAATTTTCTTTAGGATCCGATGAGGGCTTCTATTTTGAACATATACTGCTGTCATACATGCTTCTGCCCATAGAGTCATAGGTAGACTCTGATCATGTATCATTGCTTTTGTTGCCTCAATGATAGTTTTGTTTTTCCTTTCAGCTACCCCATTTTGTTGAGGGTTGTAAGGAACTGTGAACTCCCTCTTGATTCCCGATTCAATACAAAAACTGTTGAATTCTTTTAAGGTGTATTCTCCTCCATTATCTGATCTTAATATTTTGATTTTTCTTCCGGTCTGGTTCTCAATCCGAGCTTTGAATTCTTGAAATTTTGCAAGGACTCCATCCTTGTTCTTTAGAAAGTAAATCCAAGTTTTCATGGAGTGATCATCTATGAAGAGTACATAGTATAAGTACCCATTTAGAGATGCAACAGGCATTGGCCCACATACATCTTAATGTATCAAGTCCAAGATTTCCTTGGATCTATTGTCACTGCTTGGAAAGGATCCTTTAACATTTTTTCCAAGGGCACAACCTTTGCAAACACCTTTATGCTGAATCTGTATTTTTGGTAGACCTGTTATCATTTTCCCTTGAGCTGGAAGAGCTCTATAATGAATGTGAGCAAGTCTTCTATGCCATAGCTCACTCAACTTGATAGTGTCATGTAATAAGGCTTGGAATGGTTTGATGGTTAATCTGTACAAGATTTTTTCTCGGACACCAATTACCTTGGCAGAAATTATATGAGAGTCTTTGTGCCATGGAAGAACTCTTCCTTCTGAGAAAGTAATCTTATAGCCTTTGTCTTCCAAGGCAGAAATAGAGACAAGGTTTCTCTTCATTCTGGGGACATATAGTACGTCTTCTAATTGAAGTTGCATGTCTGAATCTAGTTGGAAGGTAGAAGTTCCAATTCCTCTCACATTACATTTGGCATCATCTCCAAGAACAACATGTAGATGTGTCTCTTTCTCAACGAAGTGTGTTAGGTGATTTCTAAGACTGGTCATATGTCTGGAGGCACCACTATCAATTAACCAAGTATTATCATTGGTAGGGACCATACCTCAGAGTGTTGAGCTATTGATGTATCCATTTCTTTAAGGTCTTGTCTTCCTGGAACTGAGTTTGCTTGAATCATGATTTTGCTCATTTTGGATTCTTCACAAACCCTTTTCAACTAGGCTAGAAAACCTAACGGCTAGGATAGGCTAGCACTTTTAGGTTTTGTTGGACTTATGACTGCCAACAATAAGCCTTAAAGAAATATGATAGCCTTGGTAAGTTGGAGAGCCTCTTCAAAGAGTTGCAGATCACAATTCTGAAATTTTCTACAGAATTTGGCGAAACCCTAGGGCCAAAAAGTCAAAATGCTCGGAATTGCAATTTGAGACTTTATGGAGGTGCGCTGAAGGAGTTCATACACACCTATGTCCTTTTTATCCTCAACGTCCAAATTTCAAGTGCTGGAAACCCTCATAAGAGTAGGCCGTACAGATTTTCTGGGAACCCTAGAAGGGTTGTACGGTTTCTGTAGAAGTGAGAGAGGATGGCTGGAAAATGTTTGTGCAATGGGCTCTTCAAGACCTATGCTATGATACGATGTTGATTTTTCAATATGCTAGTTTAAGCATGAATTTCATTCCATTTTAGCATTTGTCTTAACCATAAACAATAATGTTGCAACAACCAAGATCACAAGAAGAAACACCATGCACAAGAACACGAAAAGTATCCTGGGAAACCCTTCTCAACAAGGGAAGAAAACCCATCCAAATCCTTTTTTATATTCTTCAAGAGAAATACCTTCATCACCAATAAGACCTAGCACACAAGAGGGTGCTCAAACCCTAGAAGACTAGCGCCCAAGAGAGGTGCACACTTTTCCCAAGAAGATGTACTTGCTGAAATTTCCAAACTCACATGAAATATATCATTCCTCAATGGGGAATTTACCTTTTAGTTATACTAGACTGAACCTGTCAACAAAAGTGTCTATTGGCACAACAGGGCCAACCTCACTAGCTCACAATATAATTAATATTAACCATATTAATTATATTTTACATTTATTATTAATCACATTAAGGTGGGGCCAACCTGTACCCTTTACATTACAATTAGGGTTACATGCAGGCTTGTCTATTGAAAAATATAGAAAGGGATCTTATACACTCACTAGTGCTCATCCACCAGGGGCACATCCATAGGGATGTCTATATCTATGGTTCATTGTATTACACAGAAGAACCACTTCTTCACTAGTGCTCAACCACTAGGATCACATTCACCTGTGCTTGTCCATAGACACGTCCACTCAACATATATTCTTTCCCACTGCATTACACAGGAGAGTCATCTGGAGTTTCTCATCAACTCTTCTGCTCAGAGGAGGCTAATACATCATCTTCATTTCTGTTCTCATGACAATGCACCCAACACTTTGGCATTTCACACGTTCACCTTGTGCTCAGCCAAATACATGTCCAACTCTGTATATCTGCTTTCTCATTGCGTTACATCAGAGAATCATATAGATTTCTTCTCAACTCCCTGTAAGGAGGAGGCCATCTCTATGTTCCTGCTCTGTCTCAGATAGGAACCACACACCCCTCTCAGGGGGTTTCTCTCAGGTTTGTAAGATGGAGAATGTGTCACATAGGTGCAATCATCAACACTCCGATGGTCCCATACACCCTGATATATGAATAATATTTATGGAGAAACCAATCGACTACTCTTTTCATCCCATTCCTAGGTTCAAAGGAGATTCTGTGTCTAGGGACACCAAACAAAACAGAGTGCAGAGGGGCTAGAAATAGATTGCATATATCATAAAAGTGTTGTCTAAAATTAACGCTCTGTAATTGGGAGAAATATACACAGATGAGAGGTTGATTTCGGTCCCAGTTCCACCCCAGGTCAGGAAACTATACAAAGGAACAAATGGCATCGATCATGTAGGCCGACATATAAAAACAAAGTTTCTTCATACCTGAGAGATTCTTCGTGTGCAAACATATGTTAAAAACCAAGATGTCTACCCAGTTGAATACTCGTCCCGTCGTGGCGATGGTGTGTGCCAAAGGCAACCAATCAGTTTGAAAATATGTGCTTTTTTGTTCTCCATATAGGCGTCAGAGCATGGCTACCAACTTGTAGGGAGTCTTGAGCCTATGGGTAGGAACTAATTTCCGGCCTTGTTTGAGGGTTTCGTTTTCTTCAACCCACCAATGCTTCATCTGCTTCGCTAGTCCTTTGCTTGCTTGGGAAAACCCTTTTAAGAATGGTTCATTTAGAGAGCATGTGGGAGTGGGAGATGATATCTGGAGCCGATGTCTTCAGGTCTGAGGGACGTTACCCACTTCCCTTGTTTGCTCACGATGGTCGTTGTTGTGGCATCACATTGTTTGAGGCACCATTGTGATGCCTCATTGTATGGGAAAAATGGTGGTCGAGCGGATACTAGATGGATACCGCTTCTTAGGATATTCTTGTACACTTCCAAATTCTCGTCATCCACAGGGAAATCTGCATAATTAAAGATCTTGTAGATTTCTTCATAACCGGGGCAGTGGTCTTCGCCAGTGTGATGATCAGTATCAGTCACCAAAGCTTCAACTGGTTGAGATGATGATTCAAGCCCTGCAACTGTCTGGAAGTACAACGAGCCGTTCGACATTTTGGGGTTCTAGCTTGCTATGATTGATTACAGAAACGTTATCGAAAGAATATTCTTTAAGCTTGGGAGAATGTGTCAGACACGCATGTGGGAGGGCTTGAAAAGGCTATCAAAGTTTTAGCTTCAGAGTTCGAGAGGATGGGGCACGAATTGGACTCTGACGAGAATGGCATCGAAGGAATATTCCTTCGATACCTAAGAAAAAATGACGAGTACTGAAAGAAATAAACACAACTTATTGAAGATTGATAAACTGGGAAATCGAGGGTCCAATATTAGGATTCCATTTGGGGAGGTGGTGGTTTGACAGGTCGTACTGACTTGGGGAGGTGAGATAGGTTGGGATTGAATCTATTAATCCACAGGGTGCCACGAAGGGAGTGTTATGGATGCGCCAGAGTTATCAAAGTGCGACCATTGGAGTTCTGGATGATGTGTGGAGTGATAAACTTCGAAAGACATGATTCCAAATCAGTTATGACTTAAGCTCATATTTATTTAGTGAAGCAGGAATGTATGCCTTGTAGGGGAGAAAATAGGCACAAAAAAGAGGGACCCATAAAAATTAAAATATGGGTTGTTGCGGGAGGTGGCTCGGAAGAACTAGTTATCTCTAAGTTCAAAAAGAGAGAGACTTAAAACAGATTAAAGAGAAATTTACCTTTTAATAGTCCATTCAATATTCATTTTAAGGACCCCACATCAAGTAGCTTGAGGGAAATATATAGAGAAATCCTATTACCAGTGATCTTCCACATAATTCGAGTGAGTGTTAATGATAAACTTCATACATCCACAATGAAACATTGAGAGTGACACCATAGAGGAATGTTCATCAATTTTTATAGACCAAAGAGTTTTCCTCATCTCTCTTTCCTGACATTGCTTTGCTGCCAACGAGCGTCCATAGCCCCGACGAAGATGCCTTGGTATCATACAAGCATGGTCCCACTACTAGCGAGCGTCCATAGCTCCGATGGGTTTACTTGTACTTCCCACGCTTTTAGTAGCGTTTTCAACTTGCTTATGGTTATGCTTTTTGTATTCACCTTTTAGGGATAAAATTTATATATTGCTGTTGCAACATAGGTGAAGATAAGTAGGAAGCATGGTGATACAAGAGTTACTTTCATTTGCTAGTCTCAGTGGACAATTTATTCTCGTGGGTCTGTAAACAAGAATCACTGATGTGTTTTAGGATTAGGGATTAATGAGAAGAGACACTGGAGTTATGTGGAAGACATTGAATTCAAGACATTTAGAAAAGCTCGAATGGAACACCGTCAAGCCATGAGGGTGGTCACATAAGAGAGGATAACTGATCGAAGCCATCAAAAGGTACATAATTTGATGGTTAGAAGTTTTCTTTTGGCTCATATGAACAAGTTCCTCTTTTTAGTACTATCATCGCTCATGAAGATAAACGTTGATATCAGAACAACTTGATCACTCCAATATGGAAAGGCACTCAAAGAACAAGGCATTCACACAGGTCTATCAGTCTTGGGTTCCTATTGCGAAAGAAAAGGCTGGTCTGGAGCAACATACAGTGAGTTGTTCTAAAATGAAAGGTGAAAAAAGAAAAGAAAAATTCAAGCAACGACGTGGAAAAAGGTGTCTGGTAGAGAAAGGAGGGACTATTGAAGTGAAAATCAATAGAAAATGAAAAGAAAGAAACATAAAAAAATTACTATGTACAAAGCTACATCACCATCAATGGTTAGGACAAGTATTTTTTGAGGATTTGGCCATTGACAAGAAGCTCCTCCTCATCTCCCTGTAATGTTTTAAGTCTGAAAGTCCCAAGACCTATTTTCTGGTGAATCAGATAGGGTCCTAACCACAACTTTCATAATTTGGTGTGTTTTCCTTTAAATTCATTAGCTTTGTCCCATTTGAGAACAAGGTCTCCCTCCTAGAAGTCTTTGTTGCCCACCACTAATTTATCAAACCATTTTTTGATTATTTCTTGATGGTGTGTTAGGTTCATATTAACCTTTTCCCTTTCTTCTTCGAGTTTTAACAACATGTTTAACCTTTCTTTCATTACTGGGCAAACCTCGTCTTGAGAAGATTGGGCCAGTTGTAAGGAGGGTAGGAAAGTATGGGTCGACACGGTGGCTTCCTGTTCGTAGACCAGGAAGAAAGGGGAGTTACCAATGGATGACTTGGGAGTTACACTGTCAGCCCACAAGGCATTCTGAAGAGCGAGGTGCTAATTTTTTTGATTATTGTTGACATTTTTCTTGAGAATTTTGATAAGGTTCTTATTAGTCGACTTTGCCAAACCATTTCCTCGTGGGTAGTAATTCACTGAATACTTAACCTTAATGTTTTGTTTAAGAGCGAATTTAGTCAGTTTAAGAGAAGAAACATACTTTCCATTATCAAAGACTAATGAGTCAGGAATTCCAAACCTGGTGATAATATGGGATTCAAGGAACAAAGTCACTTGATTTTCGTTGATGGTCTTCAAGGGGATTGCTTCGCTCCATCTGGTGAAATACTTGGTAGCTGCCAATATGTATTTGTGCAAATGAGACGAGTTGGGGTTGATCTCCCCGATCACGTCTAGCCCCCATTGTTGAAAGGGGCGTTCGATGATGACATGTTGTAAGGGGAAGGAAGCCTTTTTTTCTCTCTCCAACTGACATTTGGCACTGTTGGCATTTCCTTGCATATGCATGAGAGTCCTTGAATCGAGTGGGCCAGTAGTATCCTACTTTGAGGATTTTCTGAGCAGTGGTGTCTCCACCGTAGTGTCCATTGATTGGACCATCACAGAGTTCAGATAAGACCTTTTCTGCATCCCTCTTCTCAAGACATCTTAGAAAAACACCATCATAGTTTTTACTGCATAGAATTTCTTGGATGACCCGATATTGTGCGGACTTGAGTATGAGGGCCCTTTTTTTCTTGGGATTGAGGTAATCTAGGGATGATCCATGTGTTAAGTAACATTTCATTTCGAAAAACCATTGGTTTGAGTTGACCAGGATGTAAGCTGTCTCTCTTGCATACAATTCTTGATCTTGATACAATGCATTTTCATGTGATTCATTGCTCATTGATTCCACGACCAATTTGCATAGCACCTAGCCTTTGACGATTTCCGAAGGTTTAATTTCTAGGTCGTATTCCTATAGAGCTGTAATCCAGTTAGCTCTCTTTTCTGCTAAGTCTTTTTGTGACACCCTGTTTCCCCCACTTTGTAAATATAACTATATTGGCCAAGAGACTATGACAAACTCAATATGTGTGAATGTTTGATTTGATGGACCTTTGTATAAAAGGTCAATGAATGTAAATTCTGTTATTCACTAGAAAACAGATAAGTGTTGCATGATTGGCGGAAGGGGGGTGTACTAAGAAAGACCTCGAATTCTATGAAAGATATGGTGAAGGGGACCAAGAATGGTTGTGTTAACCTCCACCAAACCAGTATCTTACTAGATTTAATTTCTCAGGACCATAACAGTCCTCTGACCCAGAAATGAATTACAATCAGGTTGGTAGGTGGGAAGACCTCCTCAAGAGTTAATGAGGGGATGGGGTAGAGCATCCATCTGTAAGGCTTTCAGACTTGACCATTGACTGGGAATTCGGGCCACACACAATCTTGCCGAGGAAGGGAAGAAAGGAGGGTGTGGTGGGAGGAGGAAGACTTGCGAAGAGTGCAGAGACGAGAGGCTAAGCTCTCGGGTTCAAGAAAGAACTAAGGAATGAGTGTTCTGGCCACAGGGAAATGGCTAGCAGGGTTATGATACAAGCTGATAAACGAGGCTGGTCCTCCCTGCTTGGTATTGTGTAACCTATTGCCAATATCCTACGGGAGGAGGAGAGTAACTTCTATTCCCACTGTCACTGAGTCGAAAGAACATATTATATCACATAGCATCATGGTTTAGCTCGGGGGTAGCTAGTGGTAAATCTGCTGGGAGTGACTGAGCCTATGGTTGGGTGGAAACGAGAACCCCTTCCCGCAGTCGCATCACGCCTTCTGGTTTTGATAAGTATTTTCTTGTTTTATGTATTGAACTAGAATAATGGATGAATGTTTGGATTTATATATATATGTGTGTGGACCTTACCCCTTACCAAACCTTTTGATCGAGAATAAATCTTTTGGGGATATATATTTCTCAAGGATGCACGGGAGGGTCTTAATTGTTCCGGAAGGAGGGTAGAATCAGAACAACTAATGCATGAAATTAAACCATTAATATTTTTGAGCATGCATACAAATTCATGGATGCAAGTGAAGAATATGTACTATAGTGCAGACCAACCCAACCATCTCAATTCCAGTTTGTTTGGTTCCCAAACGAAGTGACAGTAAGGGCTTAAGATTTAGACTTCTAAGTTGGGAATACATGGTTTCTGTGTGGAATGTGTAGAATCAGATCCTGTCGCTGAGAGGGGGGGGTGAATCAGTGACACAACAATTATATCAATTTGTCATTTATTAATGCAAACATAATTTTGACACATCATTTTATCGTGGAACCCAAATGGGAAAACCACAAATTCTTTTCTATTAACTGCAAATTTTGTTTTACATGTTACATAGAAGGAAGATGTGCTTCCTCTTTGATCAACACCAACTGATCAGGATGCACCCACACCCTATTTTACTAGCACCAACTGGTAGGAGGCTACGACCCCCTTGTTTAGTCAGCTACAACTGACAAGGAAGCACCAACTCCCTCTTTAGGCACCAACTTGTCCTTGCACCACCCAACCACCCTTAATACATATTTGTATTTCTTCCTGGACTTTGCTTCAGCTATTGATCTTCTGACTTGAACTGCAGAGACACTTTCTTCTCACCACTTTTTCTTGTTTATATAATTTTCAAACTGGTGTGAAATTTAAAACGTGTCCCTTTATTTGAACCATTGTACCTTTTTATTTAAAATGATAATCTAAACTTTAATTAATATAATTTTTCTTTTTATTCTTTATTCATATTTTCATGTTTTATTCTCTTTTAATCATGACTTTGTATCGGTTCGTTTTTGTCATAAATTGATCACAGTCATGGATCAATTTAATCCTTTATACTCGATGCCTAATCTTTGTTATATTTATAGAGACCAGATTCCGTGAAGGAGCTTCCTTCAAACCATCACATATGACTGTGCGTTACATAACCAAGGGATTTACCAATTATAGCGACATGTTATAATTTTCTTTTAATATTCTTATAGCATATGACCAATGGCGGTGACCGAATGGTCAGCTTGAACGAGTGCTTGAGCGCTTTGCCAAATCAACGGTCATGATTGAATCTCCTGATGAGATGGACGACTGATGGGATTTCGGTGTTTATTCCTTCGAGTCTTCATAACCTCCAACTCTCCAAAACTGCCGAAAACGTAGAACACCTGACGCGTGTCCCTTTCGGAGTTTCGACGTTTGAGACTTTGTGCTTTTTAGAGTATTTTTCTTATGATGCAAAAACTCCTGAGATGAAAACTCTCGACGTGACGTATACTTGCTAACGTCACAAGAAGACTTGACATGTGTCGAGTACCTGCCACGTGTCATTAAAATCCGTGGTTTGCATGTGCCTGAAATGCCATATTAACTTGACACTTGTTAGTGTCTGAGTATGCCACGTGTCCTTATTTACGTGGATCTTGCTGACGTGGATGCACGTGTCCTGACGTGGCCTGCTGTCGTGGTCTATCGACGTAGATCTCTCGATGTATATTTGATCGACGCTTAGGGGTTTTCCTTGATCCTCTGTGATCTGATGGCCCATATTCTATCGCGACCTCGCATATTCGAATTCCTACATTCTTGCATTTGACTTATCCAAATCGCAAGTCAGCGAGATGCCATGCGCTTGCCATGTGTCCTCTGGATCAACGGATCTTGTTTTCCTTTGATCGACGACCTGAGATCTGCCTTGAACCTGTGTGATCTGATGGCCCAGATCTTTTCGCAACCTTGCTTATCACGAGTTTCATGCAACATTGCTTTTGACTTTCCTGACCTGCGAGTCAATGAAATGTTAATCACTCGTCATGTGCCCTCTGGATTAACAACTCAGATCATTTCTTTGTTTTGGACTGTTAGTTGACTCCTAGGCATATCCTCCTTGCAGATTCAGATGGTTAAGATTTTCGTGTCTAATTCTGCAGTTGAGATTCGATTCCAGACCCCCCTTGCCATAC
>ML788265.1:368092-380933 GCA_009831015.1 Picea engelmannii | reverse complement strand
GGAATTGGACGCGCAAGTATTGGACAACAAAGATCAAGGAGCTTAGATCAACAATTAAGGTTGGATTCCAGACCCCCCTTTCCATTCTTCCTTTAATGAAGGGGGGGGGGGTTCGGAATGGGGTGGTTTCGCATGGGTCCTCCTAAAACCACTCTCACTTATTGCCGATGTATTAATGTGGGTGCACCTTACCTGGATCTAACGACTGTTGATTCATGTGCTTGCACATCCGATGATCACGACTTAATATGGTCGTTTGCCCAATCATCCAATGCTCCTTCTACTTGAAAATGATTTGACTGCTCAACAAGAACTTGGGTTTGATCCCACGGTCGATGGGTATATGGATAGTCAAACTCTCATTATTTTCGATGGTCACGATCCTCTCGCGACCCTTAAGCCCACAATTAACTTTTGATTGAACGACAACTGTTCTTTTCACAGTGATCGGATGGTTGCTGAGTCTTCTCACCATTTCTGTGCATTTGATCAACTATGTAATCCTTCCACTGATCCCGACAACATCTTATACACTTTGTTCTTCCTTCAGAGATTTCTTCATGCGCTAGCCTTTCTGAACATCATCAGATTGTTGATCGTATCGTGATCAACAGTTCGTTCTTCTTCCTAAGCATTGGACTTCTAGTTATTTACTTCTCCTGTTGACATCAATGACAATTATGTCCAACAATCTCCCCCTTTGTCATTGAGGGAAACAACCAAACTTCATACACAATCTCCCCCTGTGGTGATGCTTCTGTCCTTTGAAGTTACTCTCCCCCTTTGGCATCAATGGCAAATGTTTTTTTATTTTCTTATGATCTGTATGTATAAATGTTATATATATATATATATATATATATTATTTTGACACCTGGTATTTGCTCCTGCAATCACACTTTGCCTGTAATAACTGAGTAACTTTTTCTAACGTTGATTGTTATCTCCCCTTGGATAGGTGCCCACTTATGCACTAGATTTTTGAGAGATTTTAAGTAGGAGGAAGAATTACTCCCAGTTTTTTCCTGCGATGTTCAAATACATCTCTGTTTAATGGTTTTGTAAAAATATCTGTCACTTGTTCTTGTGTTGGAACATATTCCAATTTAATGTTCTTGTTTTCAGCTTGATCTCTTATATAATGGTATTTTATGGGGATTTGTTTCGATTTTGAGTGCTGAATAGGGTTCTTGGAAATACTTATCACGCTTGTATTATCACAGTGGATAATGGTGGGTTCTTCAAATGTTATTTTGATATCTTGTAGAGTTTGTTTCATCCATTCCACTTGTGTGCAACATTCTGCTGCTGCAATATACTCAGCTTCAGTGCTTGATAGAGAAATTGAAGATTGTTTCTTGCTTATCCAAGCAACTAGTGATTCTCCCAAAAAGAATGCTCTGCCACTTGTACATTTTTTGTCATCTATACTTCCTGCCCAATCAACATCTGAATATGCTTTTAATGTGAATGAGTCCTTGCTGGGGTACCACAAACCCAGATCTATGGTTCCCTTTAAATATCTGAAGATTCTTTTTACAGCTTGAACATGACTCTCCTTTGGTTATGCTTGGAATCTAGCCACCATCCCAACAACTTGCTTGACATCAGGTCTAGAAGTTGTTACATAGAGAAAACTGCCAATCATTGATCTGTAATATTTTGTATCTATAGTTTTGGACTCATCATCCTTGCTTAGTTTGCATCCAACTGTCATAGGTGTACTAACAGGTTTGCAATCCTCTAACTAGAATCTCTTAAGCATATCCTTAACATATTTAGACTAATGGATAAAAACTCCTCTTTTGGACTGTATTATTTGTAATCCAAGGAATAAATTTAGTTCGCCAAGGATGGACATTTCAAATTCTTGCTGCATATTTTTAGCAAAGTCTTCACTCATTTTTATTTCATTACTACCAAAAATGATATCGTCAACATACACGTCCACAATGATCAAGTTATTACCATCAATTTGCAATAAACATTGTTGTCTGCTGATCCCCTTTTCAGGCCTTGTTTTTGTAAATAAGAATCTGACCTTGCATACCATGCTCTGGGTGCTTGTTTTAATCCATAGAGTGCCTTATTCAATTTGCAAACATAGTCCCCTTTCTTGGTTAATTGGAATCCTTCTGGTTGCTCAATGTAGACTTCCTCTTCTAAATTTCCATTGAAAAATGCTGACTTGACATCCATTTGGTACACTTTAAATTTTCTATAGCCGGAGAAAGCTAAGAACATCCTAATTGCCTCCAATCTAGCCACAGGTGCAAATGTTTCTTCATAGTCTACTCTTTCAACCTGAGCATACCTCTTACATACTAATTTGGCCTTGTTTCTGATTACTTGCCCATCTTCATTCATTTTAGTTTTATATACCCATTTAGTTCCAATGACATTTTTATCTTTTGGTCTAGGAACTAGCTGCCAAGTTTGATTTCTTTCAATTTGATCCAATTCTTCATTCATGGATTTAACCCAGTTCTCATCTTTACATGCCTCTTTTATTGAGCTTGGCTCAATATGTGACAACAATGCTAATTTTGTTTGATACAACAATTGTCTTCTTGCTTGCACTCCATCATTCATATCTCCAATAATCAGTTCTTCGGGATGATTTTTCTGAATAATTCTTGAGGGTGTCCTTGTATCTCTTCTTGGAAATTCTTCTCTTATCCCTCCATCTTCACTATCTTCTTCACTATCACTAGTATCCATATCATCTTCTTCCCTTTCTTTTTCACTCTCTTCTACTTCTTTTAGTTGGGTGCCGAATGTCTCATCATCATCTTCATGTTTATTTGTAGATATGGTCTCTTGATTTTTGATCCTTATTGTTTTTAGATCATCTACTCTGACATCTGCACTTTCAACAATATTATGTAATCAAATATTGTAGCATCTATATGCCTTTTTGTTTAAAGCATATCCAAGAAAAATACCTTCATCAGATATGGCATCAAATTTTCCAAGACTCTCATCTAGTCTTTTGATGTAACATTTACTTCCAAAGACTTTGAAGTATTTCAATGATGGAGCTCTTCCAAACCATAATTCATAAGGGGTTTTATCATTATTAATCTTGAGCTGACCTCTGTTCAATATGTATACTGCTGTGCTTACAACTTCCCTCCAATATCCATTTGATAATTTTGCTTCATTTTCTAGCTCTTCTTCATATTTGATTTTTTCTGTTTCATTAGAATCTTCAATACCTAAGAAAAGGACTTCATCATCGTCAGATTCATTGTTATCACTGGACTCAGATGAACTGCTATTTTCCTCTTTTGAATAAAAAATATTTTTCCCTCTGTAATTTTTTTTCTTATAGTTGGGTTTTTCCTTTTTCTTATATTGAATATTTTTGTTTTCTTGATCTTCAGGGTCCTCCTTGGGGTAAGGACACTTGGATGCAAAATGACCAATTTTTCCACAGTTAAAGCATTTGAACGAAAGCTTGCCTTTGTACTTCCCTGAACCTTTCTAAAGTTTTCTAATGAAATTGGCTTCTTCCAAATCAGATTCTTTGTGATGATTAGATTGAGGATTTTGCTTCTGATTTGTCTTTGTCCTGGATGCTTTGAAGACTGTTTCATCTTTTGTTGATTTATCATGCCCTGTTCTCATTTCATATGCTGTAAAGATTCCATGGAGCTGATCAACTGTGAGTGTTTTTAGATTGGATCTATCTTCTATTGAAGAAATCTTTGTATTATATCTCATAGGTAATGACCTTAGTATTTTTTTCACAATAGGTTTATTTGTAACTTCTTCTCTTGCTGCTCTAATTGAGTTGATCGCTTCATCTACCCCGTGAAAGTACTCAACGATATTTTCTTCTTCTTTCATTTTCAGATTTTCAAATTGAGTTCTGTAGGTCTATAGTTTATCTTCTTTGACTTTGTCATCTCCTTCATATACAACTTCCAATTTGTCCCATATTTCTTTGGCTGATTTGCAATGCATAACTTTCACACATATAGAATCAGACAACCCAACTAGAATTCCATTAACTGCTCTTGAGTTATCATCACATATTTTCTTTCCTCCAGAGTCTTCGGGGGGAGTAGTTGGTGCAATATAACTGTCTACAACAGATTGCCAAATATCAAAATCGAGTGCTAACAGGGAGTTTTTCATTCTTATTTTCCATAGAGCATAGCCTTCTCCATTGAACAATGGTGCTTTGTTGTTAGACATCCCTTCTTGTTGACCCATCTTCAAGATCCGCCTTCAAGTTTGTTAGACTGTGCTGATGGAACCTGCTCTGATACCAATTGTAGAATCAGATCCTATCGTTGAGAGGGGGGGGGGGTGAATCAATGACACAACAATTATATCAATTTTTCATTTATTAATGCAAACAGAATTTTAACACAGTATTTTATCGTGGAACCCAAATGGGAAAACCACAAATTCTTTTCTATTAACTACAAATTTTGTTTTACATGTCACATAGAAGGAAGATGTACTTCCTCTTTGATCAACACCAACTGATCAGGATTCCCACACCCTGTTTTACCAGCACCAACTAGTAGGAGGCTACGACCCCCTTGTTTAGTCAGCTACAACTGATAAGGAAGCACTAACTCCCTCTGCAGGCACCAACCTGCCCTTGCAACACCCAACCACCCTTAATACATATTTGTATTTCTTCCTGGAATCTACTTCAGCTATTGATCTTCTGACTTGAACTGTAGAGACACTTTGTTCTCAACACTTTTTCTTGTTTATATAATCTTCAAACTGGTGTGAAATTTAAAACGTGTCCCTTTATTTGAACCATTGTACCTTTTCATTTAAAATGATAATCTAAACTTTAATTAATATCATTTTTCTTTTTATTCTTTATTCACATTTTCATGATTTATTCTCTTTTAATCACGACTTTGTATCGGCTCATTTTTGTCATAAATTGATCACAGTCATGGATCAATTTAATCATTTATACTTGATGCCTAATCTCTGTTATATTTATAGAGACCAGATTCTGTGAAGGCGCTTCCTTCAAACCATCACATATGACCGTGCGTTACATAACCACGGGCTTTACAAATTATAGCGACATGTTATAATTTTATGTTAATATTCTTATAGCATATGACCAATGGCGAAGACCGAATGAAAAGCTTGAATGAGTGCTTGAGCACTTTACCAAATCAACGGTCGTGATTCAATTTCTCGACGAGATGGATAGCTGATGAGATTTTGGTGTTTATTCCTTCGAGTCTTCATAACCTCCAACTCTCCAAAACTGTGGAAAATGTAGAACACCTGACACGTGTCCCTTTCAGAGTTTTGGCATTTGAGACTTTGTGATTTTTAGAGTATTTTTCTTATGATGCAAAAACTTCCGAAATGAAAACTCCCGATGTGATGTATACTTGCTAACGTCACAAGAAGACTTGACACGTGCCGAGTACCTGCCACGTGTCATTAAAATCTGTGGCTTGCATGTGCCTGAAATGCCATATTAACTTGACACTTGTCAGTGTTTGAGTATGCCACATGTCCTTACGTGGATCTTGATGACATGGATGCACGTGTCCTAACGTGGCTTGCTGTCGTGGTCCGTCGACGTAGATCTCTCGATGTATATTTGATCGATGCTTAGGGGTCTTCCTTGATCCTCTGTGATCCGATGGCCCATATTCTATCGCGACCTCGCATATTCGAGTTCCTATGTTCTTGCATTTGACTTCTCCAACTCGCAAGTCGGCGAGATGCCATGGGCTTGCCATGTGTCCTCTGGATCAACGAATTTGGTTTTCCTTTGATCGATGGCCTGAGATCTGCCTTGAACCTGTGTGATCCAATGGCCCATATATTTTTGCAACCCCTCTTATCATGAGTTTCATGCAACATTGGTTTTGACTTTCCTGACCTGGGAGTCAGTGAAATGTCAATCACTTGCCACGTGCCCTCTGGATCAACGACTCAAATCATTTCTTTGTTTTGGACTGTTAGCTGACTCCTAGGCATATCCTCCTTGCAGATTCGAACGATTAAGATTTTCGTGTCTAATTTTGCGGTTGAGATTCGATTCCAGACCCCCCTTGCCTTNGGGGGGGGGGGGTCCGGAATTGGACGCGCAAGTCTTGGATGACGAAGATTAAGGAGCTTAGATCAACGATTAAGGTTGGATTCCGGACCGCCCTTTCCATTCTGCCTTTAATGAAGGGGGGGGGGTCCGGAATGGGGTGGTTTCATGTGGGTCCCCCTAAAACCACTCTCACTTCTTGCTGACGTATTAAGGTGGGTGCACCTTATCTGGATCTAATGACTGTTGATTCATGCGCTTGTGCATCCGATGGTCACGACTTAATATGGTCGTTTGACCAATCATCCAACGTTCCTTCTACTTGAAAATGATTCAACTGCTCAACAAGAACTTGGGTTTGAGCCCACGGTAGACGGGTATATGGATAGTCAAACTCTCATTCTTTTCGATGGTCACGATCCTCTCGCGATCCTTAAGCCCACGATTAACTTTTGATCGAATGACAACTATCCTTTTGACAATGATCGGACGGTTGCTGAGTCTTCTCACCATTTCTATGCATTTGATCAACTGTGTAATCCTTCCACTGATCCCGACGACATATTCTACACTCTGTTCTTCCTTCAGAGATTTCTTCATGCGCTAGCCTTTCTGAACATCATCGGATTGTTGATCCTATTGTGATCAACAATTCGTTCTTCTTCCCGAGCTTTGTACTTCTGGTTATTTACTTCTCCTATTAACATCAATGACAATTGTGTCCAATAGAATGGTCATGACATGTATATGGACTTATCTCTTTGTGAACTTATGATTCTGAATGATAGTCTGTATGCCCCATCTTAGTTCCTAAGGATTCTTGGGACATAATCTTGTAAGACGATCGATATAGGAGATATCGTGTCAATTTGAACCTGTCCGTCTGAATAGGATACCTCATTCAGACTCCTTGCCGTGCGACCGAGTTTCCAGGACCAAGTCCTTAACCATTTCATGATAAAGCTCAGGAAGGATAGTGAAGTTAGAGCCTTGAAAGGGGAGGACTCTTTATTTGGAAGACGAGTGGACGAGATCCGTTCGAGAGAACCCATATGACCAACACCTAGGAACCCTAGGCTAAGCCTAAGGAAGCTAAGTCCTCCTGGTTTCAGAGCTTCGGAAGTACGGGACTTCGGAGTATGACCGACCTTACCAGCCTTATACTGGCTGAAGGTAACTGAGAGACTCGATTTTTCGTAAGGTTGATTGGCGTTAGGCGGTTCCCTAGGTGGTTAGGTGAACCTAACTTACCAACTAAATTGGGATCCAAAACTCTGAAAGCCAGAGCCGCGAAGGACCAAGAACAATAGATCGAGGGACCCTTCAGGTTCTTTCCCAGCCATTGATATACCGGGGGGCAAGTGGTGCTATCCCCTTTAATTAAGATATTCGGCACTTCGAGAGATAAGAGGAGGTTGCATCACAAGACCCTCGAACGCCGATTCCCCGAGGCAACAAGAGCCATAGATCTACAAACCTACGTGGCCAGATCTCGACCGTGAGATTTGAGGAATGTTATAAGCTTGCCAGTCCGGGGTGATGTGGTACAGTGACGTCACCTAGGGTGACGTGGACCCCAGCTTGACATGCCACGTGTCACCTAGATTCGTGTGTATCACATACTCTATAGGCCCATTGGAACGTAACATGTGTCAGTCTGTGGTACGTGTCCGCCTAACCAATGTGGTTGGTGCAGTGACTGGGACCCCGGGAGTCTGGGACTTCAGGATTTCGGAGGATTTGGGATGTAGCATTGTAGAGAGATCGAAATGGTCCAAAAGCTGGAGCCGCATGGTGAGCTTATGAGACTTCGGAGATTCGGAACTCTGGGCAGTCTCGTGCGTAGATAGTAAGAGGCGTGAAGCACTGAAGCGCCGAATCCCTCCACAACTGACATAGGAGAAAGGGAGTAAGTCCAGTCATGAGATCAGATTTTGGATGGTCTTCCACCATGGAGGAAGGAACTTGGAAATAGTACGTGAGGTGGATCCACGTGGGCGCCACATGGCCCTCCACCAATGTACGCCTGAAGAACTTCGGGGAGATATATCCGCCGGTTTGTCTTGAGCATGGAGACCGTGGTTGGGAAACTCTGTATGAGACGAGTGTGGTAGAGACCCCGAACGAAGGATTTGATCACTTAAGGAGAACAAAATTTTGAGGTCCCATCCCTAGGAAAGCCACTCAGGGGTCGGGTGTGTTACAAATTGGTATCAGAGCATGGTTACAACACTTGACCTGCTTGGTCTCATGGACGAGTTGCGTGAAAACCATAGTTAAATAATTTTTAGGGTGACGCCCTACCTTACCTCTTTCCTAAAGAGTCTGGTTAAAATCTTACTGAAGAAAAGAATGAAAACTTTCTACTATGTGTGTGTATTTAAGAAATATGAACTAGGTGTTGCTCATAAACTAATAGACTGTTAGCTAACAACAAGTGTTTTTTCACACTCAATAAATCAGTGAATCGCTAGAAACTACAAGCATAAAGTATGTTGATGCACCATGAAGTGGGGAATGGCTCTCACAATAGAGACAAATAATTTGACGAAAGGAGGGCGGTGGAAACCCCTCCAGATCTGGCTGAAACTATAAAGAGCCTCATGGCCGAATTATAGAGTTGCAAGGCCGACAACGAGAGATTGATAAAGGAGCGAGAAAAACAAACAAAAACTAATGCAGTCTTGCTGCAGAGCTTATCCGATATATGTAACACCCCAAGTTTTGAACCCCCCATTTTAATTAATGTATTGTTACAATGCTAAGAGGCATGAGTGCCCAAACAATTATTAAAGGGCCAGTATGCCCAAGAAATGTAATGTTTCGATCATTATTAATAATAAACACATTGTTCATTGCTAGATGGACAAGGACTAGATTTATAGGGGGCTATGATTCCACAAGAGAGGGGGCTTGGGAGGCTAAATGTTTATTCCTATGTTAATTACCTTTTTGCCAAAGGGAGGGGATCGGTTATGTGAGCTTCTTGGGGAGGCCAGGAGGTTCCTAATTTCCCCACGAAATACTTAAACCCGCCCTTGGTCTGATTGTGGGGTCGGTCATTGGCTCGTCCGCTCCGTCACCTTTATGTTACCCCATTCTTTCCCTCACGCACCCCTCACACAATCCCATGCACTCACCTACCTCCTCCATCCATCCTCACCTGCGTCTTGGTCTCGGGAAGGGGGACCGAATTGCTAAAGAATTAGCCACGGGATAGTTGGATGTAATGGTCACTGGTGTGATCCATTCGTGCCTTGAGGCCTGCATGTCTGAGATGCAGTGGCTTGTGTCCAGTGTTGCTCACAACAACAACCTGAGAGTTCTAGCATAGAGATTCTAGACCAGTTGCGCTGGAGACCCGAATAAGGAGAAGAACTTCCCGAGGGATTGTGTGGAAGAGAAAGGTGGAGGTTCGTTCTCTCGGGTGGTGCAAGTTGGGTAGAAGAGAGTTGGGTACTTGGATTGCTGTGGGTGCTGGAGAGCCTGTGAGAGATTTAGTGATAACTGGTTTGGGGAAGCCAAGTAACACTCTGGAACCATCCTTGTGGATTCATAGCCCTGGCTCGGGGGTGACGCTGCTGTTGAGATTTGGAGCAGTGGTGTCTATGGTTGGGTGGAACGTCCTTGGTGTACAACCAGTTGGTGCCATATTTCATAAAGATAAGTGCTCTCTGTTGTGATATTATTATTTGTGTATGAATGTTTTTCCGCTGTATATTTAATTATCGTTAATTGAATCTTTAGAATATGCATGCTCGCTGGATATTTCTATGCATGTCATTAATTCCGTTGTCTTATGCATCCTTAATAAATAAAGAATGTATCAGTATGAGAATGAAGTCCAAAGGTAGGCTTGCAGGTAGCATACCCTAGCATGTGGCTGACTGGGTATGTTACAATTTGGTATTAGAGCTTCTGGTTGAAACACCGGGCCAGTATGGGTCGGGTCTGTTGGTCAGAATCTCGTGGTCGAGATCGAACTCTGATTGTGAAGTTGAAAAGCTCAGGAAGAATAGAATTGCAGAAGCTACGCAGGAGACATAAAATCATAGATCCCTTGTAGGGGTTCGAAGGATCGTGACCGTCCCATTCGAATTCGGGAGCGATCAACACTGTAGGATCAAGAGAGATACTAGATCGTTGGATCAGAGGACAGGCAAAATGGGCCGCCTGACCTAGAGGTAAGTGCACGGTGTTTAACCCTTTGGAAGTGCATAGGGTAAGCAATCTCGCGAAGTCCAACTTCGCGAAAGGATCACAATCATTGATTGAAGGAAAGTGTGGACCGTTGATCTAGTCCCAAGAAACTCGCGAGTTCGGATATCGGGAGGAGAGAGGTGAGAAGTCCTCCAACTTCGCGACACGCGAAGTTTCGAGTTCGCGAAGGAAATATCAACCATTGGAGCACGAGGAGATTTGGACCATTGATTTGGGCTGAAAGAATTTTGCGAGACACGAAGGGGAGATCAGAACCGTCGGATCGCGGGGATTGTGGACCGTCGATCTAACGCGAGCGTAAGTTTGGGAGTCGGAGGAAGGGAGACAAGAAATCTTTTGACAACGCGAAGTCGCGAAGCGCTCGAGATATTGGCCCCAGGTCATAGCGAGGGGTCACATTGATGAAGGTTAAGGGAAGGAGCTAGCGCTCGCTAGGCTCCAGTTCGAGAGTTCGAAAGTCGGGACAGACAAGGTTGGCCCATATGAAAACACCCGACACACAAAGTTACGAAGCTCCTGTGAGATTGGCCCCATGTTATAGCCGGAGGTCACATTGGTGAAGGATAACAGAGGAACTAGCACGCACTAGGCTCTGAGTCGGGAGTTCAGGAGTCGGAGAGTCGGGGTTGGCTCATATGAAAACACCCAACACATGACGTCGCGAAGCGCCTTTTGGTTAGGTGAGTGGTCACAACCGCGGTTTCTAGTCGTGGTCACCTAGGTAGGTGGTTTGAAAGAAGTGCTTGCGCAGGATGAAATTTTGGGTGAACCCAGGGATAACATGACACTGTTATTTTCATAGAATGGGGATATGATCTCCATGAACAAAAACAAGAAAGACACCTATAGCATGGTTTTGCAATTTTTTTGTTTATCATACGCATAATTCTAACAAAATGGCCACTTGCACATTTTGCAGAATTAAAGGGCTTAAGCACATCAACTCATGATGCGTATTGAGGAAATGGAAGAAGGCGAGGGAGCTTCCAGTCATGATAAGGAGGCCGAAGGACAGAATACTAGAGTTGGTAATGCTGAGACAGAGTCCAATAGACACAAGGGCAGGGATAATTTTAAGGATGGAAATTCATATGAAAATGTAGAAACATGGGCTAATATTGCTAGTCCTTAATATGAAAAATGTAAAATGTTTGGGGAGAGTTTTGTTAAAAAATTCAAATTTCTAAGGACTTTATATAGTTTCTATAAAATTTTGGCAATTTTTAAGGTAAAATAATTTTATTCTATGGAATTTGGGCGAATCAGTTTTAGAAAAAATGGAAATTAGCGAATCTTTTTTTGAGAAAAACCATGGAAAATTAGCCCATTTGCGAAATTTCTAAAATCATCTATGCACAAGGGAAAAGGAGAGCAGGAAATGTTAATAGAAACGGTAAGAAGCTTGAATATGGAAGTGCAGAGCTACAAAGCAGACAACGAGAGACTGATGAGAGAGCAAAGTGTTGAAATAATGTAACTGCGAAGAGCATTCTTATTATTATTGGATTAAATCGCCATTGTGGATTAATCATGTCATTATTATTATTATTATTATTATTGTTATTGGATTAATCCCCATTGTGGATTAATCATGTTGGTAATTGTATAAGGACCAAATCCCCCTTTGCGGATTGGGCATCAGACAATTACAAAGGGCATAATAAGAAGTCGGCCCCAACAGTTATTATGGAGGACCCATAATTAATTAAAGGTGGGTTTACCCACCCAGAGTGAGAGGTCGACCCTGCTAGTTGTGACCTTTCACACGTGCCAGTATTGTATAAATAAGAGGCTAGCGCCTCACTTCAAACACACAACTCACTTACTCATTCTGTTATGAGGTAAGCTGCAATTACCAATTGGAGAGAGGGAGAAGACTGGTGCATCTTTTGGAGAGGACTATCTGTATTGGTTTGAGTTATCTCTTGAACATTGTTTAAGCTATTTATGATAAGGAAGTTTTGTTGGGTTTTCTTCCCCTAGAGGGTTTCCCAGGATAAATGCTGTGTCTCTTGTGAATGTGTATTTCTCAGTGATCTTGTTCTTATGATGCTATTATCTATTGAAATGAAAAGAACTATAATAATGGCATAAACATTAACATGGTATCAGATCCAACCTGAAGAAAGCACAATTTGCAAGAGGAAAAACATCACTGTTACCGTACCCAAAATTTAGGGTTTTGCAAAAGTGAGTATTTTTAGCTCCCTAACCTCCTAGAAAGTTGCGCCCTCCCCCAAGGATCATTTTGGCACTTAGAGCGCACCTTTTCAGTGACTAGATCTCCCGGAAAGTGAAACCCTAGTTTCACAAAGTACTAGAAAACCAAAAAATCAGAGTACCAGAAGTACCAGAAGTACTAGAGTACCAGAAGTACCAGAAAACCAAAAGCACCAGTCCAGAAATATGCAGATCAGATTTGAAGGGGTAAAATTTGGATTTTCGAAAATCTGACTGCACCAGCTAACTCGCCTCAGCTCAGCGCACCTATCCCCTGGATCAGAATTTCAAAATTTGAAGTTTGAAAAATTAGGGTTTCCTCATAAAACCCTAAGTTGCAGTTGCAGTTGCAGTCTC
>ML788265.1:346728-363981 GCA_009831015.1 Picea engelmannii | reverse complement strand
ATTATTGGATTAAATCCCCATTGTGGATTAATCATGTCATTATTATTATTATTGTTATTGGATTAATCCCCATTGTGGATTAATCATGTCGGTAATTGTATAAGGACCAAATCCCCTTTTGCGGATTGGTCATCGGAAAATTACAAAGGGTAGAATAAGAAGTCGGCCCCAACAGTTATTATGGAAGACCCATAATTAATTAAAGGTGGGTTTACCCACCCAGAGTGAGAGGTCGGCCCTTCTAGTTGTGACCTTTTACATGTGCCAGTCTTGTATAAATAAGAGGCTAGCGCCTCACTTCAAACACACAACTCACTTGCTCATTCTTTTATGAGGAAAGCTGCAATTACCAGTTGGAGAGAGGGAGAAGAGTGACACATCTTTTGGAGAGGACTATCTGTATTGGTTTGAGTTATCTCTTGAACATTGTTTAAGCTATTTATGATAAGGAAGTTTTTTTGGGTTTTCTTCCCCTAGAGGGTTTCCTAGGATAAATGCTTTGTCTCTTGTGAATGTGTATTTCTCAGTGATCTTGTTCTTATGATGCTATTATCTATTGAAATGCAAAGAACTATAATAATGGCATAAACATTAACACAAAGTTAGATAAATGCTCGAGTGTTGCAGATATTAGATCAGTTGTAGAGGCAAACGAAGAAGGGATCAAACTCAAGGCAAGAGGAAGAAGGCAGGTGTCATGAAAGAAGAAATGCTCGTGGAAGAGCTGGTTATTCCAAAAGTGCTAGGAGAGCTCATGAACACCACTCACCTCCTCACTCAGAAAGAAATTTTTATGCATCGGATGATCCCGTAAGCAGTTCTGAAGTGTCCCCTGTCAGACAACAAAGAAGGAATAAAGAGGTAGATAGTTTGCAAGGAGAGCTGAGGAAGCTCAAGCCACCTTCCTTAGATGGTGAAAGAGAAAAGGGAGGATCATGCCGAAGCATGGTTTCTTGGGCTCAGGAGATATTTCAGTTGCATAACTATTTATCAAAACTGGAAGCCAGGATTTCCACCTACCATTTACATGGGAAAGCTGCAATGTGGTGGGACCAACTAAAGCAAGTGGAACATGTTAATGAAAGTAGGATCACTTGGAAGCAATTCAAGAAGTACTTCCAGAAGGAGTACCTCTCAGAGCATTTCTATGACAAGAAAATGCAGGAGTTCTTTGAACTCAGGGTTGGAAGCATGGCTATTGCAGAGTACGAGAAGAAGTTCTTGGGATTGTTAAAATATGTCAAGTTCATTAGTGATAAGAAAGTGAAAATACATAGATTTCTAAGTGGATTGCCAACCTTTTATAATGAAAAGATCAAGTATGATGAGCCTAAGACCTTGACTGAGGCCATCAGAAAGGCTAAATACCTGCATGAGCAAGGCCAGGGAAGAGAATCTTTGCAAAAATCTTGGAAGGACAAGAAGAATAAGAAATCCGATCAGAGGAGGAAAGGATTCAAACCCTCCTTCAATAGGAACGATCCTAATAGAAATCATCAAGATCAGTATGCTAAGGAGGATTCCAAGAAAGAATATCCCTTGGGAAAAAGGGGAAGACGACCAATCCAATGCTCGAGATGCAAGGAAGATCACTTGTACAAGGAGATCCCACACATAAAAGACAGAGTGAAGACTGTGCACCACATCCAAGAGGCTACAACAGTTGAAGATATGGGAAGAATCTATGCAATTTTAAATGATCGACAAGCAGAGTACCAGTCCAATATGATCAAGGTGGAAGGTAAGATCATAAATCAGCATGTTACTATTTTGATTGATTCAGGAGCAAGTCATTGTTACATTGATCCTAAGATAGTGGATAGATTTCATTTGGAGAAAAGTAAACTTGGAAAGGCGAGTTTGGTTCAGTTAGCCACTGGAACCAAAAGAAGAATCCATGATATGGTCAGAAGTTGTTATAAGTCTTAATGGCGTGAATACTAGTACTGATCCGAATATCATACCATTGGGGTCTTATGATGTTCTGATTGGGATGGATTGGTTGGACAAGCATCAAGCTGTCCTAGATTGTCATAAAAAGACATTTACATGTCTTGATGGAAATGGAAAACAAAGCACTGTGAAAGGAGTTTCAAGACCCATCTCTAGAAGGGAGATTTCGGCCTTACAACTGAAAATATGTTTTAGAAAAGTATGTCAACTGTACGCAACTCATGTGGAAGAGCCAATTGATGCAAAGGGGCCAAGCCTTGAAGATTTCTTGGTACTACAAAAATTTGAAGATGTATTCCAAGAAATACCTGTATTGCCACCAGGATGGGAGATAGATTTCTCAATTGATTTAGTGTCAGGAGCTGCCTTGGTGTCAAAAACACCTTACAGAATGAGCACACCAGAGCTAAAAGAATTACAAATGCAGTTGGAGGAATTGTTGAAGAAAGGGTACATACATGCAAGTGTTTCACCTTGGGGAGCACCAATACTTTTTGTCAAAAAGAAGGATGGAACCTTGAGGCTGTGTATTGACTTCCGACAACTGAACAAGTACACTATAAAGAACAAGTATCCTCTACCTCGAATTGATGACCTCTTTGACCAACTAAGGGGAGAAAAGGTATTTTCAAAGATTGACCCAAGGGTGGGATACCATCAGGTAAGAATCAAGGAAGAAGACATTCATAAGATAGCCTTAAAGACTAGGTATGGGCATTATGAATTTGTAGTGGTGCCTTTTGGACTAACCAATGCATCGAATGTCTTCATGTGCTTACTGAATGGCATATTCAGAAATTATTTGTACAAGTTTGTCATAGTATTCTTGAATGACATACTTATCTATTCTAAGTTTGAAGAGGAGCATGAACATCACTTAAGATTGGTATTGCAAGTATTGAGAGAACATCGGTTGTATGCCAAGTTGAGTAAGTGTTCTTTTTATCAAAAGAAAATCCATTACTTGGGACACATTGTTTCAGAGCAGGGCATAGCAGTAGATCCAGAGAAGATCGAAGCCATTAGAGGATGGCCAACACCTAGAAATGTGTCAGACGTAAGATATTTTATGGGATTAGATGGCTACTACAAAATGTTCATAGTAGGGTTCTCTAAGATTGCTCATCCCATCACTTCTTTGCAAAAGAAGGGAACTAAATTTGAGTGGACACTCAAGTGTGAAAATAATTTTAATCCGTTGAAGGAATTACTTACTAGTGCGCCTGTGTTAAAGATTGTTGACCCAAATGAAAGTTTTGTGGTATGTACAAATGCTTGTAAGGAAGGAATTGGGGGAGTCCTCATGCAAAATGGACACGTCATTGGATATGAGTCTAGAAAGCTTAAGGAACATGAGAGGAACTATGCCACGCATGACTTGGAACTTGCTGCCATTGTTCACGCCTTGAGGATGTGGAGGCATTATCTCATGGGGAAGAAATTCGAATTAAGAACAGACCACATTGGCCTGAACTATCTTTTTGAACAACCAACCTTGAATGTCAGGAAAACAAGATGGCTGGAGTTTTTAAGTGAATATGACTTCGATATCAAGCATATCAAGGGAAAGGAGAATAAAGTTGCCGATGCACTTAGTAGAAGAGTGCATATCATGCATGCTACTACTGTCAGTATGCATCAATCAAAATTGAAGAGCAGAATTTTAGATGGTCTTGTTATAGACCAACATTACCTAGAGGTAAAGGAAAACTTGCAGCAAGGAGACGTACAACAAAAAATAAATGAGATAAAGGAAGATGGATTACTCATGCATAAAAATAGAATCTATGTTCCTAGTTTCGGAGAACCGAGGAATGTGGTACTGAAGGAAATGCATGATGTTTCTTATGCTGGACATCCTGGATACCAGAAAACAATTACAACAGTAAGAAGCCAGTTCTTTTGGCCAGGAATGAAGAAGGATGTTGCTAATTACATCGCTCGATGTATGGAATGTCAAAAGGTGAAGCTTCAGAATAGGCACCCAACGAGTTTGCTGCAGCCATTGCCAATCCCCGAGAAGAAATGGGAAATGATCACCATGGATTTCATCACATGATTACCCATAATGAATAAGCAACATGATTCAATCATGGTGGTGGTTGACAAATTAACAAAGATTGCTCATTTTGTGTCTGTGAAGAAAACACATACAACGACTAATATTGCAGAAATTTTCATGAAGGAAATTGCTAGGTTGCATGGGATACCTAGGACAATCGTCTCAGACAGAGATACGGAATTTACCTCCAATTTCTGGAGGGGATTGTTTAAAGGATTTGGGAAAACAGACAGATATCATCCCAGAAGGGGATCATTTAAAGGATTGTTTAAAGGATATCATCCCCAGACAGATGGGCAAATAGAGAGAGTCAATCGAATAGTCGAAGACATGTTGAGAATGTATGTGATGGATAAGCCATCTAAGTGGAAAGATTACTTACACTTGGTTGAATTTGCATATAATAATGGGTATCAAGATTCATTGAGAATGAGCCCATTTGAAGCCTTGTATGGTAGGAAATGCAATACTCCATTGAGCTGGGACAACCCAACAGATATAGCGGTACTTGGGTTGGAGTTACTCAAGGACATGGAAGACCAGGTGGTCAAGATTAAGCAGAATTTAAAGGCAGCTCATGATAGACAAAAAGTTTATGCAAACAAGAACATGATAGTTAGAGAATTTAAAGTAGGGGAGCATGTACTTTTTAAAGTGAAGCCCAAGAAGATCTCTTTGAAATTGGGTAGTTGTACCAAGTTGACATCCAAATTCTGTGGTCCATTTGAAATATTGGACAGAATAGGGCCAATTGCATACATGATTGCATTGCTTGCTTCCATGAATGTGCATAATCTATTTCATGTATGTTTACTAAATAAATATGTACATGACCCTAACCATGTTATTGATTGACGTCTGATTCAGGTAGAGATGGAGGGAGACTTTCAGGTTCAGCCAGTGCGGGTATTGGACAGAAAAATCAAAATGCTCCGGAATCGAGTTATAGAGCTGGTAAAAGTTTAGTGGACCTGCTACGGTCATGAAGATGTTACCTAGGAGCATGAAGATGCCATGCGGGCAGAGTACCTGCAACTTTTTGAATAAATTTTAGATTTTGATCTCTATTTTGTATGTGCACCGAGGACAATGCCATAATAAGGGGGAGGGGATGTAACACCCCAGGTTTTGAACCCTCCATTTTAAATAATGTATTGTTACAATGTTGAGAGGCCTGAGTTCCCAAACAATTATTAAAGGGCCAATATGCCCAAGAAATGTAATGTTTTGATCATCATTAATAATAAACACATCGCTGGCTGCTAGACAGACAAGGACTAGAGTTATAGGGGGCTATGATTCCACAAGAGAGGGGGCTTTGGAGGCTAAATGTTTATTCCCATTTTAATTACCTTTTTGCCTAAGGGAGGGGATCAATTATGTGATCTTCTTGGGGAGGCCATGAGGTTCTTGATTTCCCCACGAAATACTTAAACCCGCCCCTGGTCCGATTGTGGGGTTGGTCATTGGCTCATCCGCTCTGTCACCTTTGCGTTACCCCATTCTTTCCCTCATGCACCCCTCATGCACTCCCATGCACTCACCTACCTCCTACATCCATCCTCACCTGCGTCTTGGTATCAGGAAGGGGGACCGAACTGTTGAAGAATTAGCCATGGGATAGTTGGCTGTAATGGTCGTTGGTGTGATCCAGTCATTCCTTGAGGCCTGCATGTCTGAGATGCAGTGGCCTGTGTCCAACATTGCTCATAGCAGGGAGTCCTGAGAGTTCCAGCATTGAGATTCTGGACCAGTTGCGGTGGAGACCCAAATAAGGAGAAGGAATTCCTGAGGGACTGCGTGGCAGAGAAAGGTGGAGGTCTGTTCTCTCGGGTGGTGCAAGCTGGGTAGAAGAGAGATAGGTACTTGGATTGATGTGGGTGCTGGAGAGCCTGTGAGAGCTTTAGTGATAACTGGTTTGGGGAAGCCAAGTAACACTCTGGAACCGTCCTTGTGGATTCATAGCCCTGACTTGGGGGTGACACTGCTGTTGAGATTTGGAGCAGTAGTGTCTACGGTTGGGTGGAACGTCCTTGGTCTGCAACAAGTTGGTGACATATTTCATAAAGATAAGTGCTCTTTGTTGTGATGTTATTATCTGTGTATGAATGCTTTTTCGATGTATATTTAATTATCGTTAATTGAATCTTTAGAATATGCATACTCATTGGATATTGTTGTGCATGTTGTTAATTCTATTGTCTTATGCATCCTTAATAAATAAAGAAGGTATCGGTATGAGAATGAAGTCCAAGGGTGGGCTTGTAGGTAGCATGCCCCGACCTGTGGCTGGCTGGGTATGTTACAATATACATAGACAATTGCAGCATGGACCTGCAACCAGTCATGTGGACTGGCGACATACAAAGAGAAGTCAAAGTCCACCTGAGATACGGAAATGTGGTCCCATAAGTGGCCACACTAGGAGGAGTACCTTGAGGAAGGCCCCAACTTGGAAGTAGGGGACACTCAATGGGAGAGTCCTTCGGAAAGGAAACTGGCAACTTCGAGGGATCCTCTAGTAGTAAAACTAGCTCACATTCTCGAAGGAGAGAAAAGAAGCGAAAACATTCCAAAATTCATGACCCTGAAGAGTTGAATAAATCCAAACCACCCTCTTTCAATGGAGAGATTGAGAAAGGGGAAGATGAAGAGGCTTGGATGTTTGGTTTAAAGAAATACTTCAGAGTCCATGACTACTTTGAAAACTTGAAGGTTCGAATAGCCATCTTCAACCCAAATGGAAAGGCTTCCATTTGGTGGGAAGACCTTAAAAATGTGAAAGGAATCCATGAGGATGACTTATCATGGAAAATTTTTGAGAAACAATTCAAGAAGAAGTACATGTCAGAGAAATACTTTGATGGGAAAACTAAGGAGTTCTATGAACTCAAGCTGGGACAACTCATCATAGAGGAATATGTCAATAAATTCCTTGAGCTGCTGAGGTATGTACCCTACATAAATGATGAAAAGGTAAAAGTACAACGATTTATTAGTGGGTTACCTCAGACCTACTGGAAAAATATTGAGTTTGACAAGCCAAAGACCTTAGAAGACATTATCCGGAGGGCAAGGTATTGTTATGAACAACTTGAGAGTCAGACAGACCCTTGCGAGGATTAAAAGAAGAAGTGCAGTTCAGGATTCAATAAGAAGGGGTTAAAATTCTCAAAATTTAAAAACTATAGGAATGACTCTAGGATAAGCCTTCCTACTAGAAGTGTATATCATCAAAATATCCCCTCCCAGAGTGGAAATAAACCTTTTGGAGCAACCCCAAGAAAGACTAATAGCCCAAAGAAGGAACCCTTGAAATGTTGGGGTTGTGGAGAAGAACATCTACTAAGGGATTGTCCACACAGACATCAGAACAGTACGAGAGTCTACAACATACAAGAAGCTATCATAGTCAATGATGTGGCTAGGAGCATGCCACAGATTTATGCAGCCATGGATAATAAACAAGCCAACCACAAAGCTTTAGTGGTGGAGATGGAAGGTATGATCGCCAACAATCTAGTTTCTATTTTAATTGACCCTGGTTCTAATTTGAGTTCTGTGGCCCCTCAGACTGTTAATAAGTGTAAACTGCAACCAATTAGACATGTTAAGCCATGGTTGGTACAACTAGCCACTGGAACCAAAAGAAAAGTAGCAGAGGTCATACCAGCTTGCTAATTCATCATGGATGGATTGCCCACCCAAGATACCCTTAACATACTTCCCCTAGGATCTTATGACCCGTTGATTGAAATGGACTGGTTAACTTCTTATAAGACTAAGTTGGAATGTTACCATAAAACTTTGGAGTGTGAGAATGGAGGAGGGAGAAAAATGACCCTCCAAGGGATTCAGAAACATGTATCAGTAAGACAAATATCAACCCTTCAAATGAAAAAGTATTGTAGAAAGGGATGTCCTTTATACACAATATAGGTGTTGGAATATGTTGAGGATGACAAACTGAACCCAGAGGACCACCCCATATTAAGAGAGTATAGAGACGTGTTTCTAGAAGAGGTACTGGGTCTACCTCCAAGAAGAGATATTGACTTCTCGATAGAACTTACACCAAGAGCAGTGCCAGTGTCTAGGACACCCTATAGGATGAGTACTCCCGAGCTAGTTGAGATCAAGCTATAGCTAAAGGAAATGATGGACACAGGCTACATCCAACCCAATGTATCTCCATGGGGAGCACCAGTCTTGTTTGTGAAGAAGAAAGATGACACACTCCGACTGTGCATAGATTATAGACAACTCAATAAGACAAGCATAAAGAACAAGTACCCCTTACCCAAAATCGATGACTTGTTCGACCAATTAGGGGGTGCTTCCATTTTCTCAAAGATTGACTTAAGGTATGGATACCATCAAGTCTGAATCAAGGATGAAGACATCCACAAAACAACCTTCAGGACCATATATGGTCACTATGAATTTGTGGTGGTTCCATTTGGACTAACCAATGCCCCTGCCACTTTTATGTGCTTGATGAATAATGTACTGAGCAAATTCCTAGATATATTTGTATTGGTTTTCATTGATGATATCCTAATCTACTCCAAGAACAAAGAGGAGCATGAAGAACATCTTAGACTTGTACTTCAAGTACTAATAGAGCATCAACTCTACGCTAAGTTTAGCAAGTGTAACTTTTTCCATAAGCAAGTCCATTACTTGGGCCATGTTATTTCTAAAGAAGGAGTGGTAGTAGACCCTGACAAGATCATATCTATTATGGAATGACCTACCCCAAAGGATGTATCTAATATTAGATCCTTTATGGGCTTAACAAGATACTATAGAAGGTTCATAAAATGATTTTCCAATATTGGTTGTCTAATCAGTGCTCTTCAGAAAAAGCGGGTTAAATTCACTTGGACATCAAAATGTGAAGAAAGATTTTAGGCACTGAAATACCTTCTGACCCACACACCTGTGCTGAAGATTGCAGACCCTGATAATGACTTCCTCCTGTGTACAGATGCCTGCAAGGAAGAACTCAAAGGAATCCTTATGCAAGAAGGACGTGTAATTTGCTATGAATCCAGAAAATTGAATGAGCATGAAATCAATTATGTGACCCATGATCTAGAGTTGGCTGCCATAGTGCATGCTTTAAAAATGTGGAGGCATTACCTCCTGGGTAGGATATTTGTACTCATGACAAACCATTGTGGGTTGAGGCACTTGTTTGATCAACCAAAGCTCAATTCTAGACAATCTAGGTGGATGACTCTCCTTAGTGAGTTTGATTTTGAAATCAAACACATCAAAGGAAAGGAAAATAGGGTGGCCGATGCCCTTAGTAGAAGTGTGAAAATGATTCACTTGGCAGTGGTGAGCACCTATGAAACATATGTCAGGGAAAGAGTCAGGAATGCACAAGAAACATATGCATTCTTCAAGACCGTGACCTCATATCTAAGGCAAGAGCCTACAAGGTTAAAGTATGAAGGCTATCAGATGCTCAATGAAGGCATGCTGACTTACAAAAACATATTGTATATCCCAAGTTGTGACGACTTGAAGAGGTTCATAATGGACGAACTGCACAAGAGACCATATATTGGTCACCCAGGATATCAGAAGATGATCACGACCGCTAGGAAACAATTCTATTGGCCTGGATTGAAAAATGACATAACTGACTATCTAGCTAAGTGTCTAGAGTGCCAACAAGTTAAGGCAGAACACCGACACCCAACAAGATTGTTACAACCTCTACCAATCCCAAAATGGAAATGGGAAACCATCTCCATGGATTTCATCATCGGAGTACCAAAATTGGCCAAGCAGAATGAGGCCACCATGGTAGTGGTGGACAAATTGAGCAAGTCTGCTCACTTCATCCTTGTCAAGTCGACTTGCAAGGCAATAGATATTGCCAACATCTTCATGAAGGAGATATTCAGACTGCATGGCATGCCTAGGGAGATTGTATCTGACAGAAACAAAAAATTCACTTCAAGCTTTTGGAAATCCTTGATGGCTGGTTTTGAGATTAAATTATTGTTTAGAATAGCCTATAACCCCAAACTGATGGACAAACAGAAAGAGTAAACCAGATATTAGAAGACATGTTAAGGATGAATGTAATGCATCAGCCTAATACGTGGGAAGACTACCTGCCATTGGTAGAATTGGCCTACAACAATGGTTATCAAGAGTCACTAAAGATGAGCCCTTTTGAAGCCCTCTATGTTAGACAGTGCAAGATTCCAATCAGTTGGAGTAATCTAGTGTATAGAATTACAATCGGACCCGACATGCTGAAAGAAATGGAACAACAAGTAATTCAAATAAAGCAAAATCTGAAGATTTGTCAGGATAGACAAGAGAGTTACGATGATAGAAAGAGAACTCCCAGAGAATTCAAGACATGAGACCATGTCTGTCTTAGAGTTAGGCCCAAGAAGAGTTCCCTGAGAATGGGATCATGTGCCAAGCTGGCACCTCAATATTGTGGACCCTTTGAAGTATTAGATAGAGTGGGACCTATAGCTTATAGGCTAGCACTCCCTCCCACAGTAAAGGTGCATAATGTTTTCCATGTTTCATTATTGAATAAATATGTACATGATTCTAATCATATAATTCACTGGTCTGTGATCCAGGTGGAGCCGGAGGGAGAGTTCCTGCCAGAACCTCAATGCATACTAGACAAGAAGGAAACCCCACTCAGGAACCGAACCATTGCACATGTCAAGGTGTAGTGGAAACACATTGGCCCAGATGAGGCTACGTGGGAAATTGAGGATGCCATGAGACATGCGTATCCATTTTTGTTCACTTCTGTATATACAAAGCATGTTGACAGATAGAACATCGAGGACGATGTTCCTTTAAGGGGGAGGGAACTGTGATACCCTATTTACCCTAGTTTGTAAATATAACTATATTGGCCAAGAGACTATGGCAAACTCAATATGTGTGAATGCTTGATTTTATGGACCTTTGTATAAAAGGTCAATGAATGTAAATTATGTTATTCAATAGAAAATGAATAAGTGTTGCATGACTTCTGGAAGGGGGGTGTACTAAGAAAGACCATGAATGCTATGAAAGAGATGGTGAAGGGGACCATGAATGGTTGCATTAACCTACACCAAACTAGTAACTTACTAGATTTCATTGCTTGGGACCAGAAGAATCCTCTGACATAGAAATGAATTACAGTTAGGATGGTAGGTGGGAAGACCTCCTCAAGAGTTAATGAGGGGATGGGGCATAACACCCATCTGTAAGACTTTCAGACCTGACCATGGACTGGGAATTTGGGTCACATAAAATCTTGTTGAGGAAGGCAAGAAAGGAAGGCGTGGTGGGAAGAGAAAGACCTGTGAAGAGTGCAGAGACGAGAGGCTAAGCTCTCAGGTTCAAGAAATAACTAAGGAATGAGCGCTCTGGTCACAGGGAAATGGCTAGCAGGGTTATGATACAAGCTGATAAATGAGGTTGGTCCTCCTTGCTTGGTATTGTGTAACCTCTCGCCAAGATCCTGTGGGAGGAGAAGAGTAACCTCTGTCCCTACTGTCGCTGAGCCAGAAGAACATATTATATTGCAGATCATCGTGGTTTAGCTCGGGGGTGGCTAGTGTTAAATCCATTGGAAGTGATTGAGCCTATGGTTGGATGGAAACATGCACCCCTTCCCACATTCGCATCACGCCTTCTGGTTCTGATAAGTATTTTCTTGTTTTATGTATTGAACTGGAATAATGGATAAATGCTTGGATTTATATATATATGTGTGTGTATTTATAAATGGTTTTTGTGTGGGATGGTCATGATATGTATATGCACTTATCTCTTTGTGAACTTATGCTTATGAATGATAGTCTGCATGCCCCCAGCTTAGTTCCTGAGGCTTCTTGGGACATAAGCTTGTAAGACGACCGAGATAGGAGATATCATGTCAATCCGAACCTATTCGTCCAAATAGGATACCTCGTTCAGACTCCTTGCCATGCGACCGGGATTCCAGGCCCAAGTCCTTAACCATTTCATGATAAAGCTCAGTAAGGATAGCGAAGTTCAAGCCTTGAAAGGGGAGGTCTCTTCGTTTGGAAGACGAGCGGATGAGTTCCGTTCGAGAGAACCCATATGACCAACACCTAGGAACCATAGGCTAAGCCTAAGGAAGCTAGGACCTCCTGGTTTCGGAGCTCCGAAAGTCTAGGACTTTAGAGTATGACCGACCTTACTAGCCTTATACTGGTCGAAGGTAACCGGGAGACTCGGTTTTCCTTAAGGTTGACCGACGTTAGGCGGTTTCCCAGGTGGTTAGCTGAACCTAACTTACCAACTGAACTGGGATCCAAAACCCCGAAGGTCGGGGCCGCAAAGGACCCAGAACCATAGATCGAGGGACCCTTCAGGTTCTTTCCCAACTGTCGATATACTGGGGGGCACGTGGTGTTATCCACTTTAATTTGGAGATTGGGCACTTCAGGAGATAAGAGGAGGTTTCATCGCAACACTCCCGAACGCCGAATCATCGAGGCAACAAGAGCTGTAGATATACAAACCTACATTGTCTGATCTCAACCATGAGATCTGAGGAATGTTAGAAGCTTGCCAGTTCATGGTGACGTGGTACAGTGACGTCACCCAGGGTGATGTGGACCCCAACTTGACATGCCACGTGTCACCCGGATTCGTTTGTATGACATACCCTATAGGCCTGTTGGAACGTAACACGTGTCAGTCCTTGGTACGTGTCCACCTAACCAATGTGGTTGGTGAAGTGACCTGGCCTTCGAGAGTCCGGGACTTCGAGACTCCGAAGGATTTGGGATGTAGCATTGTAGAGAGGTTGAAACGATCCAAAAGCCAAAGCCACGTGGTAAGCTTATGGGACTTCGGAGGTTCATAACTCCGGGTGGTCTCGTGCATAGATAATAAGAGGCGTGAAGCACCGAAGCGTCGAATACCTCCACAACTGACATAGGAGAAAGGGAGTAAGTCCAGTCATGAGATCGAATTGTGGATGGTCTTCCACCATGGAGGAAGCAACTTGGAAATAGTATGTGTGAGGTGGATCCACGTGGGCGCCACGTGGCCCTCCACCAATGTACGCCCAAAGAAATTTGGGGAGATATATTCGCTAGTTCTGGGCTCGGTCTTGAGAATGGAGACCGTGGTTGGGAAACTTTGGATGAGTAGAGTGTGGTAGAGACCTCGAACAAAGGATTTGATCACTTAAGGAGAACGGAATTTTGAGGCCTCATCCCTAGGAAAGCCACTCAGGGGTCGGGTGTGTCACACATTTTGTACCAGTAGATTCCTAACATCAGGGTAAAGAACAATGAATTTTGTCTTAGATTTGAGAAAGAACGACCTGAAGTGTTTGACATCTTTAAATAGAACATAGGATTGTTTTTCCACTTCATGGTATTTCAGTTCTTCTCCTTGTAAGCTGGAACTCATCAAAGCTACATGGAATTCATCTCCTTCCTTGTTATTTTGTGTTAAAAAAGCCACGAACACGATATCTAACGTGAAGGTGTAGAGGATGAACTCTCGACTAAAATCTAGGCTTAATAATGCAGGTGCTTGTGCTATATCTGTTTTGATCTTATCGAAAGATTCTTTTTCTTTGGACCCTCATTTGAATTCAACATTCTTTTTTATCATGCCTTGCATAGGTTTCACTATTTCGACAAAACTGTGGAAGAATCATCTTACAAAGTTGATCCTTCCTAGGAATCACTGCATGGATTTTTTTTTTTTGGGGGGGGGATCTTTGCAATTGGTTCAGTTCTCTCAGGTTCGATTCTCATGCCATGCTTGGAAACAATGAATCCTACCAATTTTCCTTTGAAATCAACAACAAAAAAATATTTCTTAGGATTGAGAGAGATGTCGTTCCTTCTGCATCTATTAAATACTTTCTTCAAATGAGTTATATGATCTTTTCTATCTCTTGAAAAGATGGTAACATCATCGAGATACACCACTGCACATTCTCCAAGTAGACCCTTGAAGACAATGTCCATGGCCCTCTGGAATGTTGCTCTGACATTAATGAGACCAAACGACGTATTCCTGTAAGCATATGTTTGCCACTTGGTACGAAAAGCTGTTTTTAGTTGATCATCATGGGCCATTAAGACTTGGTTATAACCAGAAAAACCATCTCAAAGCCGGATACACACTGCATGATTTGTTTCGTCGGCGACACAAGGTAATTATCCTTCTCTAAGGCTCTGTTCAGGTTCCTGAAATCAATACAAAGCCTTATATCCCCATTCTTTTTCCTTATTGGCACTAAGTTGGAGATCCATTGCGTGTGCCTAATTGGGAATATGATTTGGGCTGCTAGCAACTTATTCAATTCTTCTTTGACCTGAGGCTCAAGGTTGGGGTGCATCTTCCTCAACTTTTGTTGGAATGGTTTCATCATAGGATTCATGGGAATTATGTGTTGTATGATCTTGGTGTCATACGTCTTGAGATCCTCATAGGTCCAGGAAAATATGTCTTTGTATTCCAAGAATAATTTGATGTAAGCTTGTTTTTCTTCAGGAGAACAATTTTTTCCTAGATTAATATTTTGGGGTGATGTATTCTCCCCCAAATTCACCTCTTCGAATTGCATGGATGAACTGTTGGTTTTACAATTAATGAATTTCCTGAACTTTTCTTGGAGATTGTAGAGTCTTTCCAATCTCACTACATTCCTTGGGATACAGTTAGTTGAAGATAATGTGCTTTATGATTGATATGAAACAGAAATATCCAAATTCACCAGCTGGTCGTGTTGGCTTTCATCGATGATAGAGTCCCTAAAGTATCTTTGAGATGTAATAAATTTATCAGCGGGTGGTCGTCATCGAAGAGTCTCCAATTTGCAATATTATTGAGAATTGAAGGTCTGTATAAAATTTCAACAAAAAAAGTGTCAGACATCAATCCGTTGGAGGGTATAAACTTGGACGCTACATTGGCTAGCAAATGAACGTCACAGTTTAACGAATGAGGACCTGAACTAATATTAAATGCAACAAAAGATTTGATTAGTTCCCAAACCTCAAGTTGATAGTTTTTCAAATGGCTTGAAAGACAATGAATGGTGTTTCTTACCTGTTTTATTATAATTTCGGAATCATAAAATACCTTGATTTTCTCAACTTTCAAGTCTACTTTTTTTAACCCCTGCAACAAGGCCTCATATTCAACAATATTATAATTTATTGGTGCATGGGAATTCTAGTTTGCATGCAATTAAACTTTTTCTTCCTGTCGAGTCTTTCAATATGCAACCAACACCTGCACCTTCCAAAGATTTGGATCCGTCAAAGAATAGAGTCCATATGTCAGGATCCCCTTATTTTGTTGCAACATTTGATTTTAAGTTTTCATAATTTTTTTGTTTTGTTTTGTTTTGGTGGGGTTAGTCGAGTTGACCATCATTTATAATCTACCTCTACAAACTATGTTAGGTTGTACATTAGAGGAACTGTTGGCTTGATCAATTATATTACAGTGGGGCTCAATGATATGGGTGCAATGAAGGATTTTAGTTTGTGTTAGATTCTGCAAGAGATGATGGTTCAATTGTGAAATTCTCAAAAAACATTTCATATGAATAATTACCCAAAATTGAATTGTTAAACATTACCGGTTCATTTGGGTCATTTAGGTCAGTAATGACATGTTTCATATACCTTTCCCTATCAATCACGATCTTATTCATTTTACCATTATAAAGGAGCCATAAGTGGGACCAGTTGGTAGCAAAGTAGCCATTCAACATAGCTAACCACTCTTGACTTAATAGCATGCCATAGTTGTTTGGTATGTCTACTACTATTGTATATATAGTTTGATGAACTTTTGGATTAATAAACATCCCAATCAAGATTTTTTTCAATTCTCCGATAACTTTAACTTTGGTTCTATCTAGCTGAATAATCTGAATGTGAGATGGCCCAAGTTTGACATTAAGATTCTCATAGACCTTTAGGGGCATGACATTAGATGAAGCTCTCGAGTCTACCATGCAATTATGGACATTTCTATTAAATATTTCAAAAGTAACGAGGAAAGGAGGGGTGGTAGATCTAGATCTTTGACCAGTTAAAGAGGCATTAGTCACAACCTGACTTTTATATGGAGTGCTATTGTTAGCAAAATTTACCTTGGTGGTTTCTTTATTGGTCCCAACGTTTACTTCCTTTGTGCCAGAGGAAGTTTTCCTTGCAGAGTTTTGATAAAATTCTTTTGAATTTGTGGAATCTTCATAAGTTCAAAAAAATAAATGTTATCTTTTGTCTTCTTCATATCTTCTAGGAATTCATATTCCAACTTGGCCAAGGGTGTGGACGAAATATTGGGTTTCACTGTTTGATTTATCGTCTCGGGATTGGAAGGTGTGGTTTTGGAGGAATTTGGAGTAGTATTGGTCGAAGAAGATGATTGTTTGGGAGTGGAAGTAGCGGGAGAAGAAGAATTGGTGGTACCAAGGGTGTCATTGGAAACCTTCTTATTGACACTCCTAGTGGTAACGACGTTTTGTGAGATGTGCACTTCTTTAGCTTCTTCATATTCACCACAAGCAATGTCCCAAAATGAGTTTAACTGTTGTTCTATAGGCTCGTTAGATACCTGAGGTTGTTCTTGACGTTCTCCTCCCTCATGTTGAGATTTGGATACCTTGGAAAGTGGTCCCCATGTGCTTATGAGTGTCTAAGCACAAAGGGGGAAGACTTTTACCCTCATACTTTACTTTATGATTCTAATTTCACTTTGACTTAGGAGCTTTAAGTCAAAAGTGAAATATGTCACTTAAATCATAAAGTGACAATTAATTCATAATGTGGGTGAATTAATAGACATAAAGTAACTAAGGAAAGTGGGTTTCCTTAGTGAGATTATTTGAGTTGATCTCACCCATTGATTAGACATGGCTAGATCTAATCTAGGCCATTGATATTTTAGGGTTGGCATTGGAGGCTAAAGAGGGGGTAAAGTGCATTTGGAGACTCATTCTTCACTTGAGACTTGTGAGGAAGAGAATAAGGGCGCACCATCTTGAGGAGGAGAGGGTTTGCACTTCATGAGGGTTTTGAGCCAAAAACCCTGGAGGGTTTGAGAGGAATCCTTGGAGCTTGGAGCTTGGAGCTTGGAGCTTGGAGCTAGGTGGATGCATGGTGAGTTCATCCATGGAGCCACAACCATTCTCTTCTGTTCAGGAGCATTTGCATGGAGGAGGGCGCATCTGAGGA
>ML788265.1:314188-326962 GCA_009831015.1 Picea engelmannii | reverse complement strand
TTTGGAAGTTCTCAATGTGCTCGGTAACTGAACCATTTTGCTTGAGATTTATCAATTGGCTAAAGAAGGTATTGCTCCTTGTATCCTCATAGTGTGCTATCATTTCTTCTGTGAAAATTGTCCAAGTGACGAGTGATTTGCGAAAACAAAGCCATCAATACCATACAAATTGATCAGATTTTAAATATAAAGAAGCAATTCGTACCTTTTGTGTTTGTGGCACATTATGGAGATCAAAGAATTGCTCCATCTGAAGTATCCATGTGATTGGGTCCTTGCCATCAAACTTCTTCATATCAATCTTAGGAACGTGGTTGGTCTTCAAACCAAAGTTGGAGTTTCTCCATTCTTGATTCACCTTCCTTGTGTCCTCACCATGAATTTCATGGGATGCATTTTCACTTTCAGGTGTCTTCTCTGTTACAAAATTTTCAATACTTCCATGATCTCCCCTTTTAAACTCTCCATTATCTCTTGCAGTTCATCTTTTGTTACTATCTTCTTTTGTAAATCATTTATGTTCCTACGCATTTCTTCACCTTCATCAAGAGTCCAAGTAGGATTTTCTGGAGGTTTATTTGGTGTAGAAGTTCCTTTTTTGGGTGGCATGTTGGCCAAGTATCACTTTTGAACCTTGATTTTGAGGTGGTTCTACTAGACACTATTTCTTCTGTTGTATCTCCCAAGTTTCGACCCTTCTGGGTATAAAAATTTCTTTTAAGTAGTTCTCTGATATTTCTTCTCTACAATGCCACAGGTCTGATCAAAATTGGATGTGCCAAGTGGAATTTATGGTAACTTCCCCACAACTTGTCGATTTTTGGAATTTCCAGGAGATCTCACTTGTATAGCATGCCCCGCACAAAATAATTGATATAAAATTCTGAAACTTGCACCAGAAATACTACAGACTATCCACGATCCAATGAAACCAGTCCCATTCAATTTGGATACTCTAGGAAGAAGTTATGATTATTTTACCTAGAACACCTTCTTGAGACTAGTCAATAGGACTAGTCAAATACCCTATCTTACATAAGGTGTATCTACAAATTTAAGATGACCCAGAAGACGAACATTTTACCACAAATACCTTACTAATTTCTGTAAATATCCTCCAAATTTCAGGGTCTGAAATGTTACAGAAAAGTTTTTATAGCGAAAATTCCGCAATGACTCAGTTCAGGATGATTCCAGAACCCTATATTGTACAGGCTATATCTCTGATAGTATAAGGCCTCATGAGCTGAATTTTGAACCCAACGTACCTTGATCCGTCTACTAAATATCCTCCAAGTCGTTCCTTCTGAAACGTTGTAGAAAAAAAGTTATAGAAAAAATGCCAAGGTGTCTTAGATGTAGTAGCGAAACCCCAAGACCTTGAGCTCTGATACCATATGTTAAGAACCAAATATCAATATAGCATAGAAAAACCTCAGAAAAAGTACTCAATGCCTTGAAAAATAGATAATTTCAGATAATAAGCCTCTTCGAGGGGGCAACCTCCTTTTACCCCACTTAAATGTTCAAGTACAATATGATTCAAAATGAAAATGTCTCTTTGGTATATATAGGAGACTAGGAGATATAATTACAACTAATGGCCTAAAGCCGACATAAATAAAATAACATTACTAATATAATATGCCTCAATTAAGGGGTAATGAGCCAATATTAGGGCTTAACAGATTCATTGAAAGATGATGAAATCCTCATGTACAAAGAAAAAATATATGTGCCAAATTCAAGAGAGATGAAAAATATAGTACCAAGAGAAATGAAAAATGTGTCATATGCTAAGAACCCATGATATCATAAAGCAATTGCAGCTGTAAGAAGTCAGAATAATTTTGCCCAGGAATAAAGAAAGAAGTGGCTAATTATATAGCTAGGTGTCTAGAGTGTCAGAAAGTGAAGACATAACATAAACATCCAACATGGATATTACAACCATTTCCCATTTTAGGGTGGAAATGGGAAGTGGTTACAATTGATTTTATTACTAAGTTGCCTAGGACAATGAAGCAACATGATTCCATCATGGTGGTGGTGGATACATTAACAAATGATGCACATTTTATTCCAGTAAAGACTACATGCAAGGCAACAAATATTGCAAAGATCTACCTGAAGTAGGTTGCTAGACTACATGGGGTGCCTAAGGAAATTGTTTCAGATAGAGATCCAAAGTTTAACTCTAATTTTTGGAAAGGTTTGTTCAAAGGCTTTGGAACAAATTTAAATTGTAGTACAACGTATCACTTAGAGTCAAATGGGAAAACATAGAGAACCAACAAAATCATTGAAGACATGCTAATAATGTATGTGATGGAGCAATCATCAAAGTGAGAATATTACACCCACTTAGTAGATTTTGATTACAATATGGGTACTAATCCTCATTAAAAATGATCCCATTTGAAGCATTGTATGGCGTGAAGTGTAACACACCAGTGTGTTAGAATAACCTAGCAGACAAATCTCTCATTGGACCATAATTGTTAAAGGAAATGGAAGACCAAATGACAAGGATCAAACATAATTTAAAGGCTTCCCATGACAAACATGAGAGTTATGCAGACAAGAACAAAGTTTTTAGATATTTTAATGTGGAAAAACATGTTTTTCTAAAAATGAAAGTGAAAAGAAGTTCAATAAGATTGGGTTGCTATCCAAAGTTGGTAGCAAGATATTATGGGCCTTTTGAAATATAAGAGAAGACAGGGCCAGTGACATACGGGCTAGAATTGTTTGCATCCATGAGAGTGCATAATGTATTTCGTGTATCATTATTAAAAAAATATGTGCTCAACCCTAACCACATAATTGATTGGATTGTGATCCAGGTGGAAAATGAAGGGGATTTTTGGGTGGAACTAGTACGTATCTTGGACCTGAAATTCAAAGTGCTTTGGAACAAATACATAGGGTTGGTAAAGGTTCAAAGGACCTACTATGGTCCTGAAGATGCAACATGGGAGCATGAAAAAACTATGTGAGAGGAATACCCACATTTGTTTGTCAATTTTGAAGAAAATAGAAGCTGAAAATGCAAGACTCCTTTTTTGGGCAGCTAGATTTCCAGAACCACATCTCATAATTTTTGGTCACTTGTGCTGATAGCTTTGATAAAAGAATGGTACAACCTGATGGAATGAGAGCAGTGAAGGGGGCACAATCTTTGGGTTAATAGTTTGAGAAGAATGAGAGATTATGGTTGGAACTATTGTTGGAGAGTAAACATATTTCATATTTTTATTTTCTGAATATTATGATAAATTTGTATATGTATTTTGGCATGGTGTTGTGCATTGAGGACGATGCACAATTATAGGGGAGGGGAAATGTAACATCCCCACTATAATCCCCAGTTTAATTAATGCATAATGTAGATATGAATGTGGCTATGACCAAACGATGTAATATGCGAATTGTAATTTCCATTTTTAATAAAAATATTTTGATGCCAACTATTGGTAAAATGGATAGAGATGAGGACTAGGTTTTCCAAAAGAGAAGATAGTTCCTAAGATGGGTCCAAAGGGGAATGATTTATGGGTGTTAATCCAAAATCAAATTTATGAATTATATTATTATTTAGGATAACTTTATTTTATGTTTGAGTGTATGCGAGCTCAATCATTGAATACCTGTTAGAGGGTGGGTGTGAGAGTTACATCCCATAGTTATTGGAGAGCAAGAGGATGAAGTACAATCAACATTGGGCAAAGTGAGTAATCAATTGTCTTGGGAAAATAGAGGAAATTCGTATGGGGAGAATCGATAGTTTTTTACATTCAATTTTTGGCATAAACAAATGCATAGAGCAGGGAAAAAAGCACTAGAGCTAGAGCAAGAAAGCTAGGAAAATTCTGGAGCATGTTGGTGCTGAAGATTGAAGAGCTAGATTGTCAAGCCTGAAGAGTGAACTCCTATGGGAGTTTCTCTGTAACAAGTGTTTCTATTATTGCTGGTAGTTTTATTGGCAGTGAGTTCCCAATAGAGAAATTCCTTGTTACCCGTGTCAGAGAAAAGACATTGATAAACGAATGAGACACTTGATGGACTGAACGTAGTGAAGGGGTACATTCCTTGGGTTGGGAAGGTCAAGGGGAATATAGTTGGAGGAAATTTGGGACAACTGTAGGAGAATACTAGTGAGTTGTGGGATAGTGAGCTGTGAGTGGATTGTGAGAGACACCCTTCTTTTGTGGATTCCTAGCCCCAACTCGAGAGTGACTTGCTGTTGAGATTTTGAACAAGTCTATGATTGGGTGGAACGTCTTTCCCAAGCATATGGTTGCACACACATTTTAAAAATATAAGTGTTTATCTATTTTCTAAGTTTTCTTATGAGTCTTATGGCTGTTCATTTTACTCTATGTATGAGAATGGTTTTATGAGTTTTCGTAGATGATTTATTAGTTGCACTCATGTTCAATTAGAATTTTGTAGATGCATTTAATTATGAGTATCAAAATATAGTTAAATCCATGTATAATTTGTAGCTGGTAAACTACAGAAAATTAACTAACAGATTTTAATTTTTTTTTAGTGTATTCCGCATAGTAATGTTCCCCAGTTAAGTCAGGGGATGTTGCAAAATAAGTTATTGAACCATTGCGTAAGAGTTTATAAAATACATGAGGTTTGAAACAAATGAGTTTGTTAGATCATGCCTAAAGGCAGTGAGACAAGAAACTAATTTGTTAATGGGTTGTCATTTGATGAGGCTCAAAGCGTTTCATCCCACAAACACCATGAACCAACGATGAAAACACCAAGACAATAAATAAAATAAGGCATAATTAAAACCCATAACAAATTGCTTATGTTATTCCATTGGCCAAAAGGCCCTTTTATAGGTAGACAATGGGTTCACCATACATTAAAGAAATAATAAAAACTCATTGCCTAACTACTTGTTGATCCAAAATTAGTGTTAAAATTGCTTTGTTACATTAATTTGAATTCTTATACACAACTTCTCAATTTTCTCGTAATTTCGTTAAAAAGTGACTTAATAAATTTAAATAACAATTTAAATAACTTAAATTGAGAATAGAACAACACTTAACATAGACAATACTCAACAAATTGTTAACGGAGTTCACCCTGCGTGTGCTATGTCTTTGGGTCTTCTTCAATGGAGGAATCGATCCATTAAAAATGATGAAAAATACATCAATATGTCTTCTTTACATTAAAAAATGGCCTACAATATGATAAAAAGTCTTTAAAGTTATCTTGGAAGACAATGGCACTGGTTTGACAACCCTCTTCGGCCTCTTTCCGCTAAAAAGAATCTATCTTTTCCTATTTCTTTATACAAAATATTGTTGTCCACTTCAAAATAATTTTGGTCCATTGTATAACAATGTTGTGGCTCATGGCTGAATGGTAAGGCTCTATAGTTTTGGAGAAATGGGTGGGGTTGAAATCCCCTTGAACTCTCCCTTCCCATAGTTTATTTCCAATTTGTGGGGATCTATCCCACATTCATCGTGCTTTAACAAATTTTGTACCATAAAAGCTTATGTGGGTTACACATAAGGTAAGTGATAAGTGGTATGTAGACCACGTATTGGGTTGACTTCGTGGGTTATGAAATGTATGTTGGCACATACAATAGGTTCATTAACGACACATATGCTAGCACATGCAACAGGTTCATCAATGGCACATGATTCTAGAGGATTTGATTGGTTGGCATAGTAAAATATAATTTTAAAATCCCTAATGAATCTCAACTAACAACCTCCACGCATGAAGTGCCACATGGAAGCCAAGATTTCCATATGTTTCCTTATTGATCCACATGTCAGCCAAATATTAGTTCACGTGTTAGCACTAGATCTTTCCATTTGTCAACACCAAAACTTGCCATGTGTCAACATATGACATCAACACTGTACCTTTTTGTTTTCTTCCATTTGTCTACAACTTTAGTAAGCCATAAATTTTGTGTACGATGTTCATTTGACATGTTCAAATTATGTTGGAAAGATATTGACGAGCTGTTAGACATAACATTTTCATTAGAGTTTGAGACCATATAATTTGATCAGTTGTGGGGATCCTCCTAGATCACTTGCACACATCTCGAATATTAAAAAAACTAATTAACTAATTGCACACAACTCGAATCCTGAAAGAACTAATAAATTATGCAAAATATGAGCCTTGAGATCTAGAAATGAGTCCTCATGGATTCCCAATAAAGTATTCACGATTAAATGATGTTTTTGTTCGGGGTTTAAATGAATAACATCTTCACTCACTTAAATGAGCTATCAAACCATTGTGTAAGAGATTATAAAATACACGAGGTTTGATATAAATGTGTTAGATTATGTATAAATGTAGAGAGACATGAAACTAATGTGTTAATGGGTTATAATTTGATGAGCCTCATCCAAAAACACCATGAACCAATGAAGCAAACACCATCACAATAAAGGAAATAAGGTAGAACTAAGACCTAGAATAGACGCTTATGTTATTATGCTAGCTAAAGGCCTTTTTTGTAGGTTGACAATGTGTCCACCAAACATTAAAGAAATAATAAAAGCTAACAATCTAACTACTTGCACATAGCTCGAACACTGAGAAACTAATTAACTAAGTGCATGCAACTTGAAGGTTGAAATAACTAATAAATTATGCAAAAGATGAAGCTTGCACTCTGGAAATGAGTCCTCATGGAGAGGTGCATTATTGGTGGGATGCCCTTCTTGGGGTATGTGCTTGGATGTTCCATATTAGTTCCTCTCATTTTAACTTGAAAGCATCCTCACTTTCCTCCTGGTTTAGGAATTGATCGAGAGAATGTCAAAACAATGCAATTACTAGCAATACGATGTATATAGCGTTGGAAGTTTAGATTCAATCAGTGTGTGTTGATTGGCACAAAGAGGCGGAGATGCAAAAAAGATCAGGACTGAGAGATATGTTGTTGTTGTAAAATGGGTGCCATGTGATGTTGTCAAAATAATATGCCCATTGGTGCTTTGTTGGAACAAATACTCCGAGCTGGAGAAGCAGGCCTCAAGACAACCCAACATAACAAGGGATTTGATGCTAAATGCACCGTTGCTACTAAAAATTGGTGCTAGGGTGGCAATGTGAAACTTCAAAGGAAGTCAAATGATGTTGTTTTTGTTGAAAAAATTGTCAAAGTAAAGGTGTGAACCATAAAAAGGAATCCCAACAATGACATGCCAAAGGATCTTGGTGGGAGGGAAACCTCCAAAGAGGACCAAATTTGAAAGTTTGCTTGAAGTGAAAATGATAAGAGAATCCCTAGGAAAAATATGTCTAGGGTTTTTGTTGATGAAGGATATGGGTGGGAGGGTGGTCTACACAAAAAACCAAATTTGAAGAGATACATAATTGAAGAAAAATGTTGAGAGAAGCCCTAGGAATGAGACATCGAAGGTTTGAGTTGAAGAAGGATTTGGGTGAGAGGGTATTCTCCAAAAAAGAACTAGATTTGGAAAGTTGGATAGGTGAAACAAAAATGTTGAGAGAATCCCTAGGAAAAAGACATCCAGGGTTTGCGTCGAAGAGAAATTTGGGTGGGAGGGTGGTCCCCCAAAAAGAACCAAACTTGGGAGTTCAAGAGTTGATACAAAAACACTTAGAGACGTTCTAGGAACAAGACATATAGAGTTTGCATCAAAGAGAGATTTGGGTGGGAGGGTAGTTACCAAAAAAAGAACTAGATATTAGAGCTCAAGAGTTGAAACAAAATTGCTAAGAGAATCCCTAGGAATAAAGCAACTAGGGTTTGTGTCTAAGAGAGAGCTGAGTGGGATGACCTTCTCCAAAGAAAAATGAGATCTGAAGATTGTTGTTTTGTTGAAATTTTGGTATGCTCGTTTAACCATAGACAATGTCACATCATTGTCACCCAACCATAGGCATTCACATATGCCACCCCCGAGCACATTAATCTTTACTTAGAATAATTCTGGTAAGCCTACTCCAGAACCAACAGATAAACCCTAGTTGCTAACTGCAGCAACAACTCACGACAAGTAGAGTGCTCCTTCTCCAAGGGTAGCACACAAGAGAGAGAGTCTCCATATCCACAGAACAAGTACCATACACAACTGGAGAAACTGCAACTGCACTACTCTCTCTCTTTCAAAATTGCACCATACTTAGCAAGAATATCACCAAGAAAATCATCAAGAGAGAGACCAAGACCAAGAGATGACCATGCATCCTTATTTCTCCTTGCAGCTGCAGTTGAAGCTACAACTGCAACTCTCCACAAGACTTGCACACTAACTGGGTGTACAAATGAGCTAAACCATCCTCTATTTATATTGATCTGTCCAATGAATTTTTTTGGCTGGGCCAACCTGACTTTCTAGTAATTATATTTTATGTTTATCTTTTTCCTGTGGAGCAGACTTGTATTTCTGGAATATAATATTTTAATATTATTTATTCTACTAGGCTGACTTGTCTTGTAGGGTTTCCACACATCTCTTTAATGGTTCACTTGCTTCCAGAATATTCTATTCTAAGTCATAGGTTACACGTGGAGGTTAATACCTCCCACAGCTACCAAAACATCAACACTCCCTCTTAGCTAGGGAGGTATTAACTAAGATGTTCTTCATGTAGTGATCTCAAACACATCCATCCATATCACATGGCATGGACAAGACTCACATGGTCTTGCAGACCAATCTACATATAACATCACCATAGCCACATAGGTTATCATATGATAAAACAAATCATGTAAGAAGTATCACCATCATAGCTGCACATTAGCCATCTAGCTGGAAAACACCTCCAACACTACTGGTTGGCCCTCCAGCTAGTAACCTCTGATGCTATTGATCGACACTCTAACTAGGAATCATTTCCGACACTACAGGTCGACATCTAGTTCATACAAAACCAGTAACTCGTCAACTCACATAGAATTTGACTAAAAAATTTAACACTCCCTCTTAACGAGGAAGATATTCCTCTTGGCATGACCATTATCACTGCTTTTGTGCTTCTTCACACCTCAATCATTGTCCTGTTGTCAATCATGGATCTATATATCATAGGAATTTCTGCACTTTCACTGGAGTAGCGTACCATCTTTCGTTGGAGTAGCATACCAACCTGTGTTGGGGTAATATACCAACCTTCGTTGGAGTAGTATACCAACTTGCGCTGGGGTAGCATACCAGACTGCGTTGGAGTACCAACCTGCGCTGGGGTAGCATACTAGTCTACATTGGAGTACCAACCAGTGCCGAGGTAGCATACAAGCCTACGTTGGAGTACCAACCAATGCTGGGGTAGCATACAAGCCTGCGTTGGAGTACCAACCTACGCTGGGGTAGCATACCACTAATGGGGATCTCATCACTTCCCTCTACTGGGGAACACATCACTTCTCATTACTGGAGAAAAAAACATTTGGACCACTCCAAGCTTGTCCCTGACAGAGGCTTGGTCAACATATTTGCTACCTGTTCATCAATAGCAATATACTGGAGCAAGTGTCTCATCATAGTCTTCTCCCTCTTGCTGGGAGAATCCTCTGGACACAAATCAGGCTTTGTACATCTCTAGGATATTTATCTGCAACACGTTTGATCTTGTAGATCAACTTGGAAGTCACCACTTACTTCTCTTCTGGTCTTAGAACCAAGGAAAAGATATGTATCCCAGTCCTTCTGACTATCTTCCTCCTCAGTCACTGCAACAAAGTCTACTGAAGCAAGGGAATCTTTCCATAAGATATCATATCTCCTCGAAGCCTCTGAAGCTTTGATCTAGCCTTCTCAATCCATGGGATTTGTCTGTTAGTTCTGGAAGACGTCTCTCTCTTCCATATGAATCTGAAAGTCTTTGAGTCTCCATTCTCCCTCTGAAGCTTGACTCCCTCTGAGTCTATATAATCTTCGGAGCCATCTGCTCCTCATGATATGGCTCATCAATGTTGCATCCTACAAAGTTTCATGGGACCACGCTGGTCTCTTCTTGGTTACTGCAACGATTCTGGGTAGGCCTTTCTAGCTCTACTAACTCTTCCTGATGATCTGAAGAGTGATCAATTGCACTATAGGGATTTGTTCGGTCATATTTTGAGCCTTCTACTCCTTACAATCAATATCCATATGAGATACTATGTATCTCAGAAAAGTACCCTTCTTCATCTTCTTCTTCTTTGGTACATGGATGTATATGGTCGTGTATACAACTTCTTATCTAGATAGCCTGCTCCATGTCTCAAATTAGAGACCATCTAATATGTTGTCTCCTGTAACCATCACTATAGATTCCCTCAGAGTTATCACCTGTGACCTACTCATAACAAGGACAACAAAGGAAAAAACACTAGACAAGAATAATACTCTTATAATAATAAAAACAAGAACGAGAACAATAATCATACTAACTCCTTCTTAGAGCTATTACTTGTGACCTGCGTGGAACAAGAACCAAAATAAAAACACAATAATAAGAAATATCTCCTAGAGGAGATGTTATTTCATTTTGCAAGCATTTATATCAATAATACTCACATGTTGCCAAGTATTCATTGTATTTAGAAGTTATAGAACCTTTCAAGGATTGTTGTCACAACTAGTAATGTAGCAATTATCAAACTTGATATGTGCAAATTGGAAACTTATTAATTTAATCAAACTTGGAACTTGGAGTCTTATCTTCAAGAATGAGTGTTGTTGATTTTCTTCCGAGTCTCCTTCACTCAAGATGACAAGTATTCTCTTCAACATGTCCCTTGTACTTAAGACAATATGCTTTCTAGACAAAAATCTGAGTTAGAGAATATAGTGCAAATAAACTCTAAAGTCTCAACCTTAATCAATATAATACTTTGACTAAAATTAGTTTCTAACTTTAAATTTGAACATAGGTTAGTATGATAATCATAACTTCAATAGATCAAAATACAACTAGATGTTCATAAGGTCACAATAATGCCATAACAACTATATGCATATGAAAACAATCAAACCTGGAGTGTGTTGTTCCTATGAATGTGCTGGATCTGAGATCCCTCTAGATCTACGATTGTTGCTTGGACTAGAGATCCCTTCTCTTGCAATCAAACTCAAAATAGTGATACAATTTAAACATATCTAAGTACATATCTCCGACAACAACGACATGCGGCGATAAACAATAGCACCATCCAGAAAGCAATGACGAACCCTAAAACTTCAAAGTGCTCCAACTTGCAATATAAAGGTAATTGGAGATGCGCTAGGGTAAGGCACACTAGAACAACCAAATATTAGGCCCAACGTTTCACAAAAAACTTTAATGCAACTGGTACTGCAACTAGTGTTAGAACTGCAACTGGTGTTGCAACTAACACGAAGGAATTGGCATTAAGGAACTGGCACTGCAAACCTAGGGTTTTTATGAGGAAACCCTAATACCATGGCAACGGGGGGAAATTGAGGATCTTCCTTCCAACAGTTAGACTGTTACGAAGGAAACCAACTCTGATTCCATGTTGAAATTTTGGTATGCTCATTTAACCATAGACAATGTCACATCATTGTCACCCAACCATAAGCATTCATATACGCCACCCCCGAGCACACTAACCTTTACTTAAAATAATTCTGGCAAGCCTACTCCAGACCAACAGATAAACCCTAGTTGCTAACTACAGCAACAACTCAAGACAAGTAGAGTGCTCCTTCTCCAAGGGTAGCACACAAGAGTGAGAGTCTCCATATCCACAGAACAAGTACCATACACAACTGCAACAACTTCAATTGCACTACTCTCTCTCTCTCTCTCAAACTTGCGCCATACTTAGCAAGAATATCACTAAGAAAATCACCAAGAGAGAGACCAAGACTAAGAGATGATCATGCGCCCTTATTTCTCCTTGTAGTTGCAGTTGCAGTTGCAACTACAACTCTCCACAAGAATTGTGCACTAACTGAGTGTACAAATGAGCTAAAACATCCTCTATTTATATTAATTTGTCCAATGAATTTTCTGGCTGGGACGACCTCATTTTCTGGTAATTATATTTTATATTTATTTTTTTCCTGTGGAGTCGACTTGTATTTATGGAATATAATTTTCTAGTATTATTTATTTTGCTAGGCTGACTTGTCTTCTAGGGTTTCCACACATCTATTTAATGGTTCACTTGCTTTTGGAATATTCTATTCTAAGTCATAGGTTAAACGTGGAGGTTAATACCTCCTGCAACTACCAAAACATCAACATGTTCTAGGTGGTTGTTGAGCCAAAGAGAACTAGAACAATTTCTAAGAGCCACTAGGGCGGAGAAGTGGTCCTCAAGGAACCTAGTGCTATATAATGTTTCCTAAAAAAATGTTGTGTGAGCTAGAAAAAATAGTATGGATGACTCAGTGGTGTGGTAGCTACATGTATTTGATATATATTGTTGAATAAGGAAACTCTTGCTAAAGGTCTATGAAAACCTTTTTTTATTTATTAAATGTCCTTGTATAGATATTGACTACAAACAATTATTATTATCATGACATCTAGTACAATAAAACATTGTTTTCCCAAGCACATTCCAATTTCCATCAAGATAAGAGACCATTCTTGGCACCTGCGACATTAACTTTTCTTTCTAAAATATTCTTGTAGTAAGATCTTCAAATCCTTTCCAAACACAAGATATGGAACAAAGGAGATTAGAGTTCCAATATCACAGCTTGTGGATCAACAAAGTAGTTTTTAATACAAAATGTTGGAAAATGTAATATAGTGAACAAACAAAACACC
>ML788265.1:292570-313091 GCA_009831015.1 Picea engelmannii | reverse complement strand
CTTGCTCCAACTACATGGTGGAAATATTGGAGGTGGAATTCCTATAAAGGTTTCAAGAAATATAAACCATTTTATGGGTATCGATGGCTCAACCCTAGGACAATCATTGATGCCAAGTTAAACAAGCTATGGAGGGTGGTCGCTTAGCAATTTACCTAGTTGTTTTGGCTCCAAGCAGTTTTTGGTAGTTTTTTATTGAGCCCAAAAAGGTAATGTTTGCTTGGTTCGTGCTTCTAGATGGATTTCCTCCTAACCAATGATTGGAGTATCTTCAAGTCTCATAACCGAAATTCCCTTTTTACCACAAAGATGAAACAATCAATCATTTGTTATAGTTTTTTCCCTATGCTAGGTTAGTCTTGGAATTGGCTTCCAACTTGTGTGGTTAGCATCTCCATATTTCTATAACCCAGAGGTCTTCTCTCCTCGGTGATAAACTTCCATGGGAAATGGAATTTTATGCGACATTGCATATTGTTAGAATAGGAAATCTTGTTTCTCATATAGAAAAAAAATGAAATGAATGTATTTTTAAGAATTTTTGTTTTACACAGGTTGAATTACTTCACATGACACATTTGATCCTTCTGATGGTAGAGGCCGCTGTTGGACGGTATCTTCGGTTGGATGACTCTGTAGATGGTGATGAAGAGACTAGAGTTGAGATGAATGACGATTGACTTCATAAAGAACCAGAGCCAATCCCTCATTTTTCTTGCAATTGGCAGACTAGTTGTGTATTTGAATTTCTCAGAGACTCCATTTCTGTTTGCTGTGATTGTAATTGCTTCTGCATCCTCTCCAATTTACATTCAGTGAAATTGGAAGGAGTACTACTTCATCCCCACATAATTAGGACAAATAATCTGCAGAGTGGATGCTTCCAGAACCAGGAGTGCCAAGACAATCTTGAGAGTTTGATACTGAGTCTCTGTTGCCGATTCCATATATTACCCGGTGTTAAATCCCCAAGCAAGCTCGATGTTGAATACCAGTAGAGAAAGGACGGTGCAATATGATGGAATGACGAACATCTTCAATGCCGAGCCTAGCAAATGAAGTGCATTTCTCGTATGGACGATGACTCTTGCAAAGTCGAGGGGGATGAATTTTTGCAGAAGAAACTTAATTGAGGGGAAGTTTCCACAGGTCTTCTTAGTGCACTATGACTCTGAGTGATGGTAGCAATTCCATAGCTAAAGGGAGGTGGGGTCACATACCCACCCTCCCTTTTTAAATCTACATTTTTTTCCTTTAGACCGATAATTTTCCTTGAGGGGGTTGAATTTTTTGCGAAGGAGCATGGATAGTTTAAGGTAAATAATTTTGAGAATATTCCTCATTGATTTGAAGGGAGCTTTGTTCAAATTGCTTTGCTATCTTAGCTAAGGAGTCCGCTTGCTCATTTTGGGTGATGATAGCTTACAGTTTGAAATTTTTTCTATGTCATTCTGATTTTTTTGATAGATCTGCATAAGGTTGGGATGAGTCTTTATTTTTCGAAGCCATTTAACAATTAAATCAGAATCACCAATGACAACTATTCTAGCTAAATTATTTGCTGGAATGAGGTTTAGTCCCATATATACTGCAAAGGCCTTTGCTTGGTTTGCTTGGTTATTTGTGACGAGACCTAACCCCATGAAAACTCAATATTCTTATTTGCTTTGGAGTGAAAGATGATAGATATTGTTTATTAATAAAACTTAAAGGAAACAATTTAAAAATAAATATATCATGAAAATAAACACACATTTATGGTAATATTGGGTCAATATTTACATGAAAACCTAACTAACCATAAAACTAATTATTTGTATCAAAATAATGCCATTATATAACTAACATGTGCCATAGTCACTTCAATTCATAATGTTTAATATTTATATTAATATTGGATCAATCCTACATGTAAGTGATTCATCTATATATGTGGGTAAAGTTTATAATACCTTATCTCAATATGGCGAGACTACATTCTTAGGTATTCTACATGTCAATGATTCACCTATACATGTGGGTAAAGTTTATAATGCCTTAGCTCAATATGGTGAGACATAGCTATTAGAAATGCTTAAGGGTCTTGTTGACATAAATAACTTATTCATTCATCAATTCGAGATCAAACTTGAAAATATGTCAAAAAGATGTCATCAATGTCATCATCACAAGAATTAAACCGTTAGCCAATAAAGTCAAGTTTTAATAAAACAACCGATATAACCAATAATATAAAACAACTAATATAACCAATATGAAGTTAATTTATGAGAATTTTTTTTTATACCATAAGAAAAATGTTAGAGATTACGAGAATTTTCTCATGCCACAAGAAAAGAAAAATGTTAGAGATCAGAAAAAACCAATGAACAATACAAAACTCAACTTAAAAATAACTACCGTAAAAATAAAGCCACAATTTAAGGAAGTAATAAATATATAATGCATAACATAACGCACCTTATAAGTGAGTAAGAATTATGTGATTGTGGGCAACCAATCCAACTTAGGCAAATAATGCTCTCGATGTTGATTATGAACCTAATGCATTGCTTGTCTTCAAGACATTGAATAAGTGATCTCTTGATCTTGAAGTGATGAGAAATGACATTTTAAACTTGTTTGTAAATAAAAAATAAAGACCAATATTTTTCCCACAACACAAATAAGGTGAACCTACTTTATATGAAAAATCTCATTTTGAGCTTAAATGCAATTTTTTTTTTTCCAAAAGCCATTATGAAAACAAAACAAGTTATATCTTTTTTCCAACCAAACCAAAAGACCAAAAGGAAAAAAATTGCAAAGGTATGCAAGGGAGAGTGTAATTCTTCATCAACAAAGAACAAGAAACTTATATTTTCTAGCCAAAAAGGATCATCATTTTTTTTCTTTTATCCAAAAACAACATAAACACATTTTCCTAATTATCCTTGAAGTTTCTACATATAATATACAAATAATTTTCCATACTACCAATCAATTAGCAAAAGAGATATAAAGTTACTACATATAATATACAAATAATTTTCCATACTACTAATCAATTAGTAAAAGAGATATTAGATTAAGAAGAAAAAAGTAACATTGTTTACCCTCAATTCGATTTGCCTACTAACAATGGTGGAAAGACCAATCTAAACATGGGTTAACATGGACATCAAAACAATAATCCAAGAATATAGATGCCACATTTTAGAAAAAAATTAAAATTATTTAATGGGTTGCATTTTCCCTTTACCCAAATTGGGATAGATACATTTTTTCAAACATTTTGAATGTAACCTCAAACAAGGGAATTTACCTAGTTTAAGTATATTCTTTTTAAGGAAATTTACAAGTCATTGATGCCCATATTGGGCACCATTCCAATTCCCATCGAACACTATGGACACCAAAGCAATAATCCAAGAATATAGATGCCACATTTAAAAAAAAAGTAAAATTATTTAATGGATTGCATTTTCCCTTTGCCCAAATCAGGAGAGAGGCATTTTTTCAGACATTTTGAGTGCAACTTCAAATAAGGGAATTTATTTAGTTTAAGTATATGTTTTTTAAGGAAATTTACAAGCCATTGATGTCCATATTGGACACCATGCTTTTCAAGGAAATTTACAAGCCATTGATGTCCATATTGGACACCATTCCAATTCCTATTGAATGGACGACTAAGTTAGACACCAAATTGGTGTATGAGACCCCCTTTTTTGTGGGACAAGGGACCCCCTCCACACAACAATTTGACTGCTAACGTCTATGGAGGTATACATACCCTAGCCCCTTTGGATTTGAACTTGTGACCGCTTAGGAGGTAACACATGTTCTTAACCATTAGACCCACTCAGGGTGTATACACACACTCACACAACAATGTTTCCATTACTTAACACATTCCAATCGATGCTTTTGCTTCTAGGATTCAATTTGTTTATGCCAAATACATATTAAAATAATGTAGTTATAAGTCAATAACTCAGTAAATACCAAATCAAGTCACATAGAAAAAACACCAGTGATTATGACACACATATCACATGCAAGAGTTAATAAGTTACACCGACAATTCATTCTCCATCATTAAGTTCAAATTGATTTTCCATAATGCAAAAATGTCACTTCTAAATTCATGCCCAATAAGGCAACGATTTACCAATTGTCAATTGTTATATTAATCATTTAATTTTAATTCTAAGTCAGGCCATGAACAACAATGTAGCCATGGAAGGCAACGATTTACCAATTGTCAATTGTTGTATTAATCGTTTAATTTTAACTCTAAGTCAGGCCATGAGCAACAATCTAGCCATGGAATCTTCATGCTTTATGCACAAAATATTAATTCAAAAATCAACCCCCTTTTTTATGCCATGATTTACCAATATAATTTAACCATAAAAAAATACCCAACCTTGGACAACAAGTCTACCGTTGAAAAATCAAATTGCTCACATGAGTATAACACATGAACAAATAAAGTGCCCAAAAGAACAATGAATTTGCTCTCACATACTAAACACAATAAATATGATTTCTAAGAGACATTTTGACAAACACTTTGAAGACATACTCACTGCTTATTTGATTGAGGTATTTGAATAACCAGGGATCCCCATATCATGCTCCACGTTTTTCCGAAAGTGTCCAAAATACAAAATTTAGTTTTGAAAACCATTTTTTTTTAATTCAAAATAGGTTGGAGATAATGCTTAGGTTAGAAATTGGTTTGGGTTTGTTAGTTCTGTTGAGAGATTCTCTCAACAAACGTGTCTAGGTTTAGAATAAGTTGGATCTCATAACAAGATTGTAATTGTATTAATATTGTGTGAATTCATAATGAAAAACAAGTTTGGTGTGCATACAATTTCTCTATTAGGGCCATAGGTCCATATGGTATAGATTCCCCCTAAAGTTGATTGGATTTGATAAGGAAATTCTTAGGAACATGTTTTCTAAAAACCAGAGTCCAAACAATTCAAGTTTGCAAATTTCTTTCCATAATTGCTTAGCACAACCCTACAGTGTAATTCAATTCAATAAGCAAACTAAAAGAAAAAACATAATTCATTCTCACATTCTAAAAATACCCAAAAACAACACTCTTCATTATGGAATTTTCACAAACACTTGGTATGCAACTAAAAGTGATGTTTACGCAAGAGAGAAATGGAACCATAATAAAATTCACATTGAATCAACTACATACATTCTATCACAATTATCAATATTATTTCTTAAGAAACAATGCCATTTATGGACGATGATACCATTTCTCACATTCTCATAAACCTAAAATGTATAGGTTACCCTCAAATAATAAGCACATCTACTTGCTTTCAACAATGAATCAAACTAACAACATAGATAACACATCAAAGAAATGAAAGTGATATTCATTGGGATGCAATTTATCTTTACCCTAAATTGTGATAGAGCCATTTTATCAAACACATTGTGGGAAAACTCAACAAAGGAAAATTACTCAAATTACTCTATTTAAGAAGCATTTGTTTCATAAGGAAACTCGAATCCCATGTTGGGCAACATTCCAATACTTGCCATCTTCCTTTTAAGCATACATTTTCCTTATGAAAACTGGATTTAATCAACAAATACTTGGCACCAACCAAGGCAAACATAAACAATCTTGATTGATGACTTTTCCACAAACACATCACAATCTTGTGACTTTTCCACAAACACATATCATGAAGCATTTAACCACCATAATTTAAACATTTCCATTTACCCACATCATGAATTGATTATCAAACAACCACGCAATGAAAATAAGGATCTTTTGGTAGAGACATAAATTCAAACAATTGGCATACACATTCAAGATGGCTGAATTTAACCATTGCGTGACCCCCAAATATAAACCCAAGTATTGCAGCTTATCTAGCAGTGATTTAATGGATATGTTGGCTAAGATGTTGAGCTCGAATGTGCTCCAGAAAAAAAGATTTATTTATTCAGGTTGCAAATAAGCATGTAGAGATTCCCTTCAAAATTATTTTAAACAAGCGATTGCCATGTCAAAAAGAAATCAAATCTTGACTTACTTTTACCTCATACAATCCATTTTTATATCCAAGAAAGCAAAACACTTATGTGATAATGAAAGCATCATTAAAACATATTTGTAAAATGAGACCAAAGAATTCTTTCAACACAATAAAGTTTTGGGCTGGGTTGTGTTATGCATATTTGTAAACTGAGACCAAAGAATTCTTTCAACACAATAAAGTATTGGGATGGGTTGTGTTATGCCCATTAGCAACCAATACATTAAATCTGTCTCAAAGCCTTTTATCGGTACCAATCTATACCAATATCACTTAACAAAACATATGCTAATAATTTAATTATATTATTAAATGGAGGTAATTGAGGATAATTTACCTCAATTTGCAAATGGAACTTATCCAATTTGCATTTGTTCCTTTGTATGCCCAAGTCGCCACAATTAGATCCACATTAGATTTTCCAACATATTTATAGGATCCCTTTCGATACTACTTAATTAGAAGTAATATAGTGCAATGAAACATATATTTCATATAAGAAACTAGGTTAATACACCATACATCCATATATGTGTTGAAAAAGTGTCATCAAACACGTAATTTTATTAAATAAGGAAAAACAAAGTTACAAAGATAGTAAGGACATAAATCCTATGTACCTCACATGAAAAATAGATAGTTTATATAGCCCAATTCTATGCTAAAACCTAGGAGAACCATCAATTACATAATGACATAAGTATGATAGGTGTTCTTTACATATTAAGCTAAATATCCTCTTGATAAATAAACTAGCATAAACTAATTTCTAAACTAATTTATTCTAGGAAGGTACTTAGACTTATAGAACTTTGGGATGATGAGGCTAACATTCCTCCCTTTAACCAGAAAGTTCATTTTTACAAATACCAAGTTCATTTCTAAACTTTGTGAATTTTATTCTCCCAATAGTTTGGTAAAAATATCTAAAGTTTGATCTTTGGATGAACATAACTGAGGCTTGATGATCTCTTTGACAATGAGCGATCTGATGAAGTGGTACTTGGTGTCGACATGCTTAGTCTTTGAATGAAATACCAGATTCTTAGCCATCTTTATTGTTGAATGACTATCGATCAATAAAGTAGTTGATGACTTTTGAATTGCACCAAGATCATGCAAAATCTCACATAGCCATACAATCTCGCATGTTGCTTCCAAAGCTGATATGTACTATGCTTCTACTGACTAATTGGAAACTGTTGCATGTTTTTTGCAACTCCAAGATATTGTTGCTGTACCCATAGTCATTAAGTAACATGGAGTTAATGTTCTATCATCAATGCCAACTACAAAATCAACATCTGAATATCCAACAAGTGTAAAATTTTTGTTCCTATTGCGGAGAAAACCAAAATCTTTTGTACCCTGAATATACCTTAGTACCCTTTTTGCTAAATTCCAATGGTTTTCCCTTGGTTCCTACATAAAACTTGAAAGTATGTTGATTGAATATGACAAATACAATTGAGTATTTGTCAAATAAATGAGGCTTCCAATAAATTTCCTATACCTTTTACCATCTACCAATTCCCCCCCTTCAAATTTTGAAAGTTTCAAATTCTGCTCCATGGGAGTAAGAGAAGGTTTACAACCTTCCATGCCAAAATTATTTAACAATTCAGTGGTATACTTAGTTTGACTAAGGAAGATTTGATTATTATGTCGAGTTACTTCAATTCCGAAATAATAATTAAGTGGCCCCAAATCTGTCATTTTGAAGCCTGCTCGAAGTTCTTCCTTAACTTGTTTGATGTGAACTTCATTATTTCCTGTTACGATCAAGTCATCAACATAGAGTACAAGTATCACCAAGTGCTTATTTTTCATTCGAAAATACAAAGTATCATCTGATTCACTTATTTGAAAACCCACTTGTCGTAGGTAATTATCTATCTTTGAATACCAAGATCAAGGAGATTGTTTCAAGCCATATAAATCCTTCAATAATTTGCAGACTTTATGTTCTTGTTCTTTAACTTCAAATCCTTGTAGTTGAGTCATGAAGACCTCTTCTTTGAGATCACCATTCAAGAAGGCACTTTTGACATCCATTGGATGTAATTTCCAACCATTTTGAGAAGACAAATTGATAACCATTCTGATTGTATTTAGTTGTTGGAGAAAAAATTTCATCATAATCAATGCCTTCCCGTTGAGCAAAAACCTTAGTCATGGGTCTTGATTTGTACGTGTCAATTTTTCCATTTGGATGGTACTTTATTCGATAAAACCATTTGCAACCTATGGTTTTAACATTAGGTGGACAATCAACTAAGTTTCAAGTCCCATTTGCATGTTACACTGAATCATATTCATTAATCATTGCTTCCTTCCATTCTTTATGTTTGACTGCTTCAACAAAAGTAGGAGGTTCAGTGGAAGAATGAGTTAACAATGGAAAACTAGCTTCTAATCTTAAGGAACCCCTAGTTCCCATTTTTTTCATTTCATATGGATGAACATCTTTGAGAAGTTGTTGGGCCCATTTTGGCCTCTGATGTTGAGTGGATCGTGGATCTGAATTATCATCATTATTATTATCAAAAAGAGGATTTTCATAAATAGAGACTCTCCTTTCCTCCAAAGTATCTTGAGTTGGAGAAGAATCTTTTGAAGTTTCATTATTGAAAGAATCAAAATAAATTTCTGATGAAGGAATGCCTTCTCAAGAAACAAAGTTTTTTTCAAACCAAAATGATTGCCTTGGTTTCTTTTTCAACTTACCTTTACCATTAGTGTTTTTCTACTCTAAATGGCTAAGGAGATGATTGATTTAATCATAACTTTTACTTTTAGTTTTGTCAAAAATTATATCTCTACTAACAACGAATTTACCATATGAGAGCAACCAATACCCTTTCTTTTCATCATAGTATCCAATGAAATAACACCTCATACTTTGAGATTATATCTTAGTTCTCTTTTCTTTAGGAACTAAAGCATATAAAATCAAACCAAATACTTTAAGATGTTTAATTTTTGGTTTGAAACCATCCCAAGCTTCATATGGTGTGATGCCATCCAAAGAAGCAGTGGGAGATCTATTTCTTAAGTAAAATGTAATGTGAATTGCTTCGGCCCAGTAGGAGGAACTTAAACCTTTGAATTTAAACATTGATTTCACCAAACCCATCATAGTCCGATTCATTCTTTCTGCCACTCCATTATGTTGTGGAGTGTACGGATTTATGAATTTCCTTATGATTCCTTTGTATTTTCAATAATTTTGGAATTCATTTGAAGTGAATTCCCCTCCATTATTTGTCCTCAAAGTACCAATATTTTCCTTGGTTTCTTTTTCAATCAGACCACGACAAAATTTGAAAATTTCAAATGCCTCTGACTTTTCCTTCAAGAAATACACCCAATTCGTTCGATTGAAATAATCAATGAAAAAAAAAATATTTACATCCTCCAAGAGATGTCTCTAAAGGTCCACAGATGTCACTATGGATGAGTTGCAAAGATTTGTTTGCTCACTATGATCCAGTAGGGGATGTTTGTTTATTTTGTTTTCCATAAATGTAAGCTTCACATATTGCATTTTTATTTTTAAAGGTGGGTATCCCTTCAACCATTCCCTTTTTTTGAAGTTGTGAAAGACTATCAAAATTCAGATGTCCATAACAAACATGCCATAACGTTCTCAGTGAATTTTTTGAATAAACTGCTGCTGCAAAATCTTGTTTTTGAGGAATGAATTTCCCTTTCATCTTGAGAAGCTTACCATCTTCATATAATGTCATGATTGTTTTGATTTTTTTTTATTGAGTTGATTTTAACCAACCCATAGTATATAATAATTTGATGTCCTACTTGTTGAATCATTACTAAGGACACAAACTCTTTTTAAATGTTGGTACATACCAAACATTTGAAAACATTTTTTCTCCAATTCTAGGAAGAATAACTTTTACATAACCTTTTCCTCGAGGAGTATGCACATAACATCAACCAAAAAAATTGAATTCAGTTTAAATTCATGAAAGGACCAAAACAAATCTCTTTTGAAAATCACGTGCTAAGTGGCACATGTATTCAATAACTAGGCATCTTCATACTCATTCAGAAAAGAGTATTTGGAAGCCATTAAAGCTCTTGACTTTGACTGTTGAAGAGCTGTGAATACCTACTCAAAATCACTTTGATCATCATCATTGGCATTAGCATACTGCGTTGAAGTTGAATTTTGTTTGAACTTAAGCAGCTTATTATTTGGAGTTTACAATCTTATTCATAATGAACAAATCAATTAAATCATCTACAAATAATATGACTCATGTCTTTGCCTCTTCTAGGTTGATAATTGTGATTTGGAGGTCTCTCTGATTGACTTATTCTAAAATTGTTTGATCCCTATTGAAAATTATTGCTTCCTCTTCCTTAACTGTTCCCACAACCACGTCCTCTATAAGAATACTGGTTTTGATTTCCTCGTCCTCTATTATTGATCGAAGTTCCTCTTCCTTTTGAACTTTCTACTTTGTTTGAACTAGTGAGAGAAGATCCTAACCATATTGTTTTTGTTTACCAATGACTTACTATGTTGAGTTAATAGTTCACTAAGTGAATCAAAAGTTGTAGTTGATAATTTATCAGTGATTTGCAAAGTTTCAATAAAGTGCTTATAATATGGAGGTAATCCATTTATCAATATAGAGATAAAAAAATTGTCTTCAAGTTTAAGAAATCCACCTTTGATGATGTCTTGATGTATGTTCTTTATTCTTGAAATATATTCTAACATGTCATCACCATAAGCTAATCTTTGCCTAAGCAACTTCAATTGTAAATCAACTCTTTAAGATTCAAGAGGAGTATCAAAAACCTTGAGAAATTGATTCCAAGTAGACCAAGCAGAAGTAGAATTTACGATATGGACAAACAAATGCTCAACTATAGAAAATTGAAGTAAAGTAAGAGTCTTTTCATATTTTAATTCCCATTCAACTAAAGGAGCAACATTAATGAGCTTTGTTGGAGGAGTATCACCATCACAAATATCACGACATAACTCATTATGATGATGATGATGATGATTAACGCCCACTAAGACCGAATTGGTCTATCAAACCTTAAGAGGGTAAGTGATTATTCGTGATTCTTTAGAATTTTGTTTCTATGCTCGAAAAACATTAAGAGAAGCTTTCCAAGATCACCATACTTTTGTTGAGTTAAGAGGTTAGGAAGGTTGGTAGTGTGATAAATATTTTTAAAATGAGATCTAATATGAGTATAGGCTGGACAATCTAAGAGAAAGTGCTTTTCATCTTCAACATTCTTAGTGTCACAAATGTGACACACTCTTTCATCCCATGGCGTCTTAGGAATTGACCAACGCCCAATTTCACTATGGATCTCGTGAGAATTTGTTTTTATCTTAGCAATGCTTATTTTTATCTTTACACTTGGCAAAATAAATAGATAATTTTGATCTTCTAGATTAGGGTTGATTACATCTTTATAATACCTTAATTTTCCTTTTTCCTCTAACTCTTTATCACACCACATTTTCTCCTTAAATTTTGATTTGACGTTTCTTTTAATAGTATATTTATTCTGCAAAATGGTTTCTTCCATGATTCCCCAATAGTTTTTCCAAGACCGGGTGTCTTTATGCCATCCTCGCTTGAATCAATGGTGGTTATGACTTTATTTTGAAGCAATTTTAGGTAGCATCTTATCTTCCATGTTATTTAACTTGTTCTCATACATTAGGTATCTAGTCATAGCCATTCTCTCAATGGGGGAGAGGCTTGTTTCTAAGAGGAGGATGGGATAGGGCGTATTTCCTTTAATTTTGAGATTATAGGTTATAAATTATTTTGTATTTTCTCTATCTTTCTTCAGGATTCACAAGAGATACTACAACCCCAGACTTCACATCCATAAAGAATAACATGTGTAACAAGAGTCTCAAAGAGGAGTTTATTCTTATCCCAACTCCAAACATCAATTGATTTATAATTGTTTTCAAGCCCATAATAAGCTTTCCATCCCACAATAATCCTTTTCTCAATGCTATAATTCCAATTGAGCCTGTGGTGAATATCAATTCCAAGATATTTGTATGAATTCACTTCCTCCAAGTTGTTGTTGTCATATACAAAGGTATCATAAGGGATCTTATTGGATTTAATAATCATGACCTTAGTCTTATCAATATTAACAGTCATACCCATATTGGAGAAAAAATCCTTGAGGATTCTTAATTGGTTTTCAAGATCATGGGGACTCCTTGCCATAAGAACGATATCATCGGCAAAAAGAAAAAGATTGATGACTATACCAGTGAGAGTAGGGCCAACACAACCTGTTTTTTCCAAGCATTCTTCTAACTTGTCAATGTATATGCAAAAAATGGTAGGGGACAAGGGACAACCTTGTTTGACTCCGATATTGCAGTTAATCTCTTTTGACTAGCCCTCAGTGTTTTTAAACTTAACAATAACGTTCTCATACATCCTTATTGTAGAAACCCTCAACTCGAGAGGCACTTTTATCTCTTCCAACCTATTCCAAAGGTTTTTCCTAGCAACCATGTCAAAAGATTTTCTAAATTTAACAAAACAACAAAAAATATTGGTTTTAGTATTGCGAAACTCATCTGCAATGATACTAAAGGTAACAAGATGGTCCACATTTGAATGATATCTCCTAAACCCGACCTGGCCTTTAGCTCTTTTACCATGACTTTCTAGCCAAATGCTAATCTTCTTTTCCAAAATAATTCCATAAAGCTTGGCTAAAATCGGGCTAATCATAATGGTCCTATAATTAGAGGAAATGTTTCTATCCCCATTTTTAAAAATAGGAACAATGAGGCTTTGCGTCCAGGGTTTAGGGAAGCCATGCTTGACTGCTAAATTGAAGAGCTTGTGTATGTGAGGGATAAGGATTGGCCCTCCGATTTTAAAAATTTCATCTTGGTAGCCTTCAATGTCCTTGGCTTTCCCATTTGCAAGCCGCTTAACCCCGAACTCTATGTCATCTGAAGAAAAAAATTCTTCCTTTGTAGGGCCAATAGGAATGGTGTCCATGGCATTATGGAACTTGTAAATACTTTTAAGGTAGGAATTTCATCCCCTTAAGGGAATCCTATTATTTTCTTTAGTATTGCATTTTAGAATTTGGCTCCAGAACTTCTTAGGATCCAACTTGTATAGTTGTGAAAGTTGATCTTGCCTTTTATTGATATAGTATATTTTTTTCCTTTGAATTAGGGCTTTGTACGTATTGATCTTATCGAGTTTTAAGGACTCATTAGAAGCATCTTTAATGGCTTTCCTAACAACTTTACATTCTTTATCATACTAAGGGCTGACCGTTCTATTATTCTTTTTATAGGACACCTCGAAAGAGAACTTGTTAATAGAAGTGGAAAGGGTAGTTGTAAAATTATGATAGAGTTATTCAATGTTGTCCTTATAAGTTAGGAGGTTTAATTTACTATTTAAATCCTTTAAGAAAATGTCAACTTTACTTTTGTCAAAGCGTAAAGTCCTTTGATTATCATAATTCTCTTCAATGGTGCTCCTATGCATGGAAAATTTTAGAGTTAGGGTTAAAGATTTATGATCAGAGTGAGGCTCATGGTCATTTAAAAGGTCAAAATTTGCTATTTGGTTGGAAACAGGGATATCAGATATCACATAATCTACAACACTACTACCTAGCCCATGAATACAAGTCATCTGGTTGGATTTTGGCCACTTCATTACTCCATTGCAAATTATTAGGTCTTGAGAGCTATAGAGCTTGACCAACTTAGTACCAAACAAATTCTCAATTAGGTCTTCAAAGCTTCTTTTGTAGCTATTAGATAAAACAAGGCCCTCATCTAGCCATAAAGGATTATGGTTGGAGTCATTACTTAAAAGAGTAGCTTGTTTAGTTGCAGTCCTAGCAGGAGGATATTACCTTAAATTTTTCAAATTATAAATATCTTGTTCTAAATTATTATAGGGACAATTTTTATCTAGACTATTTTTCTTATAAAAAGTAGAATTAATAGGTGCAAAATAACAGATTTCTATATACATCTTCTTAGCATTGATGTCTGGAATTTCTATCCAACTGTATTGATTAAAATGGTCATTCTTATGAAGTTGAATGTGAAGAGAAATGCTCTTTCTAATATAACAAGCTATGCCTCCTATCCCTCTACGGTGGGATTTTTTGTTCCATGCCGACCACAAGACAAATCCTTCCATGTTAGGGACCTTAGACTCCTCATGCTCCCAAGTTTCAACTAGACAATTAATATCAATATCACTTGGAATCCAACTTATCATAGGACCTTTGCGCCATGGAAAGCCATGACAATTCCAAAAAAGGATCTCGAGTGTCCCAAATTCCTATTTATTATTATCCTTATGGTCTCTATCCATAACAATAGATTTTCGATTTCTAATTATTGCCCATTTTCCTTCTTTCCTGGCTTCTTTTACCTTTTGAACTTCCTTCCTTAATTCAGCTTGGACTTCGGGAATGAGGTCTTCATTTATAAATATTTATGGTCATTACAACTTAATTTGACATGAATCGACCTATCTTTGTGATCGATTATTTTTCCTAGACTCTTTGCTTCTATGATGTAAGCTGTATCAATTTGTGATTTATTTTTCAATTCTTCTTTTACTATTGCTAGCGTATCCTCCTCTTGTTGTTCTTTTATACCAAAAATTATGAGGTTCAAGGATCTTTTGTTACGCTCATGGTCCAGTTCGATTAGCTTATTCATTTCCTCTTTGATGGGTTTGATATCCAATTTGTTGTCCATATTACCGATGGTCAAATTGTTGGTTAGTTTTTCTTCTAGCTCTTTAATCCTATTTCTCAAGTTGTGATTTTCTTCAACCCCTCGTTCTTGGGTTGATTGTTTATGTTTTTCCATTTTTTGAATTCTATCCTTCATTGTATGCAATTCACTCTTGAACCCTAAGAATCTATCCTCTATTTGAGTTTGAATGGTATCTTTAATTTTTTTTATGAATCATTGCCTCTAGCTCTATTTGGAGTTTTACGTCTCTTTCTTCACTCCTTTTTTCTAATGTTTCTAACTCTATTTGGATTTTGGCATCTCTCTCTTCTCTTCTTTTTTCTACCGATTCCATATAATCGTAAAGGATATTTAGGTTGATTTTGGGGGGCCTCCCCTTGCTAGGCTAAGTTTTTGGAATAGGTGGTGGAGTGCTCATATTGAAAAGAAGAGAAAAAAGATGTAACAATTATTATTATGGTTTGACTTTATCTCTCAAATCAACTTTTACTTATGAAACTTAAAATAAAAAATAAATAAAATATATTTAATGAAAGTAAAAAGTGACTCACCTCATTTCATATGTCCAATTGCTCAACCAATTGAAGAAGCCAAAAATAATTTCCAAAAACTGCAGAGAAGTCCGGAGAAACTACAAAGATTATTCTGGGTAAAAAAGGTAAAAACTAAAGAGAAATATTATTCCCATTCAAAACCACAGAGATATAATTTCAAAACCATAGAGAATTAGTATTCCCGTTCAAAACCACTTCCCATTCAAAACCACAGAGAAATAATTGAACAGGGTAATTGATCTATTCCATGGTAATGTTGAGTGCTATTCTACCAAGAACCCCAATCAACTTAGTCCTCAATCATTCAACTACTCATAGACCATACTACACGAAGAATTGACCAATAAACATTCTTAGAACCTTTTAGTTTTTTGTTGACATGTTCTAGAAACATGCATCCATTATTTCCATTAATTTTCCATCAATGTGATCTTCAAGTCAATTATGCATAGTTCAGTAAATCTATCACTTCCATATTAGGCCGGTTCTCTCCTAGTGGAACTTCCCAACAAAACTTAGTACTCAGTCACACTCTGACCTAATTGACTATTTGACTTCTTACACGATTCCTTATGATTCCTAGGAAATGTTTAATTTGTCTACTCAAATTCCTTTAATATCATGATTGATATCCACATATTTGTGTTTCCATCATGCACTTGTGGAGAAAATATACTTGTATATCAAAATTTACAAAGATATATTTCAATAAAGATTAGTAATTCTCAAAATACAAGTCAAAGGGTGAGTCAAGTAATAAGTTGTGACTTTTCATTGGATATGTTAATTGGGTCTAACGCAAGTGTTAGAGAGGAAAATTTCGTATCTACCCCACTGTTGGGCTCTAAAGATGTCTTAAAATATAACCTCTATGCATCATCCAAAGGTAGGCGTTGGCGCAAGTGTTTTACTTGTTTCCTACGTAGGTTCTTACCTTTTGTTTTCAATACCCGTCCTTCAGAGATGCAACCCCTGCAAAGGGACAACAATCGTAACAAAAGGAACATCAATCGTTCCATTCGAATGAACAACAAAAGGAACAACAATCGTGACAAGGGAATGGCAGTCGTTATATTGGGCTGAACTAATGTTGTATTAATTGAGTTGTAGTACTTGCCCAACTATCTAATTTGTCAACCCGGGGTTCGTAAACTAACGAAGCACACACAAAGTATATGCAAGATTGAAGCAGAACTAATCGAATCTAATGTTTAAGCTACGACGGAAATTGAATCATTAATCTAACACACGACTGAAATAAAATCGTTAATCTAACACACAACTGAAATTGAAATTAATCTAACACACGACTGGAATTGAAATTAATCTAGTTGCGTAAATGAAATTACTCTAAGAATGGGAAATTGCGTGAAGGAAATTAATCTAGAAATGGAGAACTACATGAAGGAAAAACATACACAACAAGTGAAGAGTTGAATGGCATAACAACATATGAGAGCTCTCACCAATGAATCAATCTTACATTCAATAATCAAATCAATATTCATAACAAAATAATGAAAGCATGAAAACCAAAACCATGAATCAAAGCTAAGAATCCCTTTCTCTTTCGAATCCTAATGACTACCATTAATGACTACTCTAATTCTCTACTTACAACCGAAATCTCATGAAGAGAGAGCACTCTCTTTTATACATGAGAGCCTTGAAGATAAGATAACCATCTCATTATTACAGATCCACTTTTCTCTCAACCTATTTTCCATTATTACAAAATATAATCCCTTCAAATCCTCACACATATCTCTCATATATATTGGATAAGATATTCCAACCAAATCTCCATGATCTTCTCCTTGGAATGGGATTGAATTATCTCCTCAAATATTGAAATGGTGGATGAAGTATTCGAGAAGTCCTTTTGAATTAATCCTTCTCATATTCCTACACATTACAAAGTTCACACATATTTGAGATATATATGAAAACATGTTGATTTTCTAACATTTAATCACAAATTCCTTTTAAATACTAAAATGAATAAAGTGGAGAACAATAAGGTGAAACCCATGTATATTTATGGAAATGATATCGTGAAAGGTTAATGGGTCGATGAAATGTGGAGAATGATGAAGGGAAAGGTGGATGAAAATAGGACATTTTTGAGCCCCAACACCCATCTAGGACCAAACTGCACTTTTGACATGTTTTCTTTTCATGAGAAGACTATTGATTAGGACTCTTCACAAGTTATTTTTTTATTGGGGATGGAAAGGTAACACCAATCTCATTCTAGCACATATCTGTGTGTAACCTCTAACCAAAATTTTGGTTGGTAACCTACCAAAAATACTCAATTGTTAACCTAGTGGAAATCTGTTGGTAACCAAGAGAGAATCTCTCTCTCTCTCTCTCTCTCTCTCTCTATATATATATATATATATATATATATATATATATATATATATATATATATATATATATATATATATATATATACCCCCAACTCCGTCCACTCGCCACTCTTTCTCTCTAGAGGAAAACCATGATAGTTTGGTCATTGTTATACTATTTTTCTTTCATTGTGAAGTAATTATTTTGTTAGTTAATGTTTAAAATCCATATAGTTTATAAGTTTCACCTTTCCATAAAAATTTCAAGAATCTATTTTGAATATTTTTGACACAAGCACATAGCTACATTAACCATTCAACACATAATAACATATCCATTCCATTGACTAGTAAGGCATAAAGTTCCGTTTGAAACTCTATTTTTACTAGTTTTGTAGATACCTTATGACACTTTCCTATATCCCTTGGATTTATTCATCATTTGAGATCCTTGGTAGTATATACAAATATATTTACTTTTTTTTCAGGGATGTTGATATTTACAAAAGTTTGTGTGTTGGTGTAATTTACTAGTATTGTGGCATTGTTTCTCTTTAAATGAAAAGGAAAAGAGTTGAAAGCAATCTTGCAAAAAGGTAGAATTCATTTTGTTATCAAATATAAACAACCATGAGTAAGATGGAATTGAATTGCAAAGAGTGAATATGGCATTGTACTTAACAAAGAATAATCTAGTGTCATATTGTATGATTTTAGTTCAAGAACAATAATCTATATATGGAACAATTATTTCTTGAGTGCATCGTATTTTTTAACACAATTTCGTAGTGTACAAGAGTCTTAAAAAATATTATTAAAAATAAGTAATCACAAGTGAAAAAATCCTTAAAAACTAGGTTCAAATTGTTTGCTAGCAAACATTTACACTAAGAATCAACACTAAGATTCAACATATTTTCCATGAATAGAAAATTTATATTACTTTGTTAATGTTGGTATTTCTATAATGAGTCAACCTATTCATAAATTGATTAGGTTCAAATTGTTTGCTAGCAAACATTTACACAAAGAATCATCACTAAGATTCAAGATATTTTCCATGAATAGAAAATCTATATTACTTTGTTAATGTTGGTATTTCTATAATGAGTCAATCTATTCATAGATTGATTCCGTTTTAGGTAATTTGTAATGGTCATTAGCCAAGCTATCAATATTCCTTAGGTTAGCGAGTCGGGCCAAGCTATGATATATGCTCCCTTAGTTATGGCCTCAAACAAAAATTTCATTCAAAAACTCAATGATTAACATGATTATGTAATTCACGCCAAGTTTTGCATTTTTCTGTGTTCTTCAATTAATAACAAGAGAAAGAAATATTCATTGCCAAGAGTCATTTATATTTGGACTAGGTTGAAAAAACACATCTTGAAACCATCTAGTGATACCTAATGATAATGGGTAAGTAAATCTCTCCCTATGCTTCACATGTCCTACATATTGTCACGAGTCTTGGTCACATCTCTATGTAAGACATGAGTGACCTACTTGTGTAGTAAACTATTAAAAAAGGAACCAGTCTCCCACTTTGGTGGTCTTTTCCAATGTCTTCCACTTTGGTGGTCTTTTCCAATTGTAGAGGCACTTTGACTAAAATAATAGTTATAACGAATACTTCATTTTGGATGATAAAGTCTAATTTATAGAAATAAAAGAGTCTTAGATGGGAACTAATTAATATACTCATTTATTACTTCACACATATTGACCAAAGTTATTGAATGCTTATCTTATTGATGATATTTATATTCATATAATATAACTTCAAATTGACAACTTATTGGATTTGTGTTGGATATGTAGGCATAGCTAGCACATACATAACTCACATGTAGACGATAATAACAAGTGATGTTCCTTATAAACATATTTTTAAAATGTTCATGTAACTAATCATGCATACAAATAAATAAAGTAAATCAAACTTCAAATAATCCTCATTAAAGAAAGAATAATAACTCAACATTCATCCATCTTTAAAATTGAATTATTATAATTTAAACATGGTAGGAACTATGTGAGGAAACAAGGAATCATAATGTTATGGGGCCATGCGACCTAACACTATTGATATATCCACTCATAGTAGAAACATTTTCTAATGAAAACCCATATCATATGGGAGTTTTTATGTTAGAAATAACATTTTATCCCTACCTTCTAGTTAACAAAAACTCTTCATAAGTATTGATATTTCATTGAATTTCAATTTAATAGTATTTTTAATGGTATATCAATGTTCTGTAGAGTGATCTCCTTCTCCATTCTCAAATGATTTAGCCAAGAATTAGCATCTTTATCCCAACCCCTATTAAGCATTAGGTAGCATATTTTATTTCATGTTAGTAGTCTCTTGTGCCTGTACATTAGGTACCTAGTTTTAGTCATTCTCTTAATGGGGAAATAGCTAATTATACGAGGATAGGATAGGTTACATATGATATTAATTAGAATATTATAAATTATGAACACTTTTGAATTTTCTCAGTATTTCTCCATGATTATATAGAAATTCTACAACCCAAATCTTCAAATCCATATATAATATAACAAGATTGATGAGTGTCTCAAAAGGGGTTCATTTCATTGAATTTCGATTTAATAGTATTTTTAATGGTATATCAATGTTCTGTAGAGTGATCTCCTTCTCCATTCTCAAATGATTTAGCCAAGAATTGGCATCTTTATGCCAACCCCCATTAAGCAATAGGTAGCATATTTTCTTTCATGTTAGTAGTC
>ML788265.1:272134-292470 GCA_009831015.1 Picea engelmannii | reverse complement strand
TACTTGTGAATGAATGCTGTGTGTGATTGCTGTTCTTTATACTATCTGCTTTAAGTTTATAACTCTGGATTTTACAGTAAAGACTCACTGCCACTAAGATTAATGATTCAAAGTTAAAAAATGAGAGTAGATGATTAATAATCTAAACTAACTGATTCACCCCCCCCCTCTCAGTTAGTTCATACCTGTAACAAATTAAGAATCACTCAAAATAATCTTCTTTTTAATATATATCCCATTAAAACTCACATTACTATGTTTACAATAGGTTATGATGCACTTACATTTGAAATTATCGTCATGATTACTCTCAATCAACATGAATTGCCACCTTATATGACTATATTTTATCTAGATTTCCAACTCCAACTAAATTTATATTAGGAATACCTCATCGAAATTTATATTAGGAATACGAACAACCCTCATACAACATTTGCACCATAAGGAATATGGAATATATATATGTTATAAGGAATATATATGTTGTCTTAGTGGATTGAACCATGTTCAAAGAATATGTATGCTATTGAGTTAATTTTGGGTAGTTATCCACTCAATGTAGAAATCCCTTAGTTTATAGTACACAATTAGGTCCCTTTATGTCACTTTAGGTGACCATAAAGTATTTCACAGTTATGTATTTAGTTCAACCATATCCACAACTATCCAACAATTTGTCGTTAAATCTCTCAAGTGATCCAACTATATAATATAACATTATCCAATCTATGATCAAATAAGAGTGCACCACTTAGTAAAGCAAGATTTCTTATGTGCCCAGATTAAAGGCACAACAAGTTGTTGTGCACCACTTACTAAAGATTTCTTATGTTATTAGTGGGTGTGTGAGGTTATGAATATAAACTCTTTGTTTTGGGAATTCTAATGCATTGCATTATATGTGATCTTTGTGGATCCAGCCATAGGGAATTTTTAAGGGATCTTAAAGAAATGTTCTTATACATTTTTTTAGTGGGTCCAACCATACGGAAATTTTAATATGCACATGCTATTGAGTTATTTTTGGGTAGTTATCCACTCAATGTATAAATACCTTAGTTTATAGTACATAATTAGGTCCCTTTATGTAACTTTAGGTGACCATAAAGTATTTCATAGTTATCTATTTAGTTCAATCATATCCACAACTATCCAACAATTTGTCGCTAAATCTCTCAAGTGATTGTTGAAGGTGAATCCCCCTGCGAACAAGTGGATTCCCTCTTGGTCTCTAAACTCCTAAGGACAAGACAGAAGGTGCTTAACATGGAAATTGACTTCCTTTTAGATCTAATCAAGCTAATAAAAGATATGTACCTTATGAACGACATTTGTCCTTGCAAAGTCCAGGCCGAGCTTCGATCTTGACCTCCTTGATAGGTCCTGCAAAACAAACAAAGATACAATGGAATTCCTACTCTACTGAGATTAGCTCAATCATAGATCAATATATTGCAGAAAAACTTATATGGAACAAGTACAAGTTTGAAAGAAACAGGCCAAGCATTGATTATATTAATGAGAACAAGTAAAAGTGATTACAATCCTTTGAATGAAGGTGCAAAAACCTCTTCTAGTTCTCCTTGTACAACCCCTTTTATCAATCAATCTCCATTGATTGCTTTGATGGCATCTCACTCATGAGATCATAATTTTCACATCTCCAATCTCCATTGTGCCTTTCACCATGAGAAGGCCTCCTCATATAACCTTGGAGAGGTCCAATCACTTGAGATATATTTGGGATAAGTTGAGGATTCCTCTCCTTTAGTTGAGGATCTCCCCTAAGATCATGCCTTGACCATCTATTCAAATCCAACTACTTTCAAGAATTAAGGGATTCTTCCCTTATTTGCCTCAACAAACCCATAATTTGTTAAAAGGAGGGTAGTGCTCCCCCATAAGGGTGCACAGGGTGCTCAAGCACTCCCCCAAAGAGGCTTAGGGAGCGCCAAACACTCCCTGACAGTGGGTAGGGGAGCGCTCCTCTCCAAAATTCATTTTTTGAGTGGTTTTTCCAATGGAAAAAGGCTTGTACCTCCTGTCAAGTGATTTTTCATCTTCCAAACTAACCTTTGAGGTGTCTTGAGTGTCTTTATGATGCCGTTAGGGGAACGACATAGGAAAGATGGAAGTATGATGTTTGTGACACTTGAAACACTTATAGTCAAGATACGACACTTGTAGACAAGATGCGACACTTACAACACTCGTAATGACGACACTTGCGACACTATTTAAGTGGGTAATTTTGAGGTGTAACAAATTGCCCCCCAAAGTATGAAGTTAGAAGACGATGATGACTGAAGTACTTTGTGGACTTTTTCAAGTAAGGGTATGGATGAAGATAAACTAGAAAAAGCTGCACACAACCATCAAACAAATATTATGACATGTTTAAAAACCCAAGGCAGACATACCTATGCTTGAGTGATAAAGACTTTTTAGGTATGGCCGCCATAAAATACACTGCGGATCCATAATTATATTGACAAAATGGTATAGCCACCGCATATACAATGTGAATCTATACTCCTATGACCTGAATTGATCATAGCCATGAAGAATACACAGTGGATCTATGAGATGACAAGACATAGCCACGACCAATATAAAGTGGATCTATGTAACAATATATGTGTCATATTTCAAAAGAACTCCTTCGCAACCTAGGAAAAGTATACATAAGAGTGATGACTCTCAACCCAGGGTTTTCTTACCGATCCCGATGCAGTACAAATCTAACCATGTGAATAGATGTCCTGATGTTGAACATGGAATAAACCACTTGATTACCGGTCAATGATGTAAACCGTTAACAAGCGCGAGCGAGATCACCATTGATGTCAATGATTCCCAAGTTACTCTAGTACATACCGATGAATGTGAATAGATGAGATGAAATCGAACATTCATGGAATCATCCGATCAAGAGTTAATGATGTAAACCCACTGTCAGACACAAGGAGGCCTGCCATTGAGGCATGCAGATGCAGGTCCCAAGGTACTAACTGGTTTCTAAGTCTAGTTCCTGGACAATGTGTTGAAGTCGACAGGAATAGACTCGTCGAAGGAGGGCCTTGATGTATCCCCCATCAACGGCATGAAATTGACACAGATATGTAATTGGTAGATCAAATGAACATGGAATGACATGGGTATTGAAACATGATATTTTTTATTGCTGACTCTTGAGGCAGATACTTCCCTTGAACATTGAGGCACGACAATAGAAACATGACATGGACCAAAACATGACAACAGAAAGTCACAGCAGTGGATGCTGTGACTTTCGTCAGGTGACCCAAAGGAGTAAAAGAAACTCAGAGGATTGGCTCAGTGCAGAGGTTCAGTGAATTAAAATGTGTGCAAGGACAAAGTGCCATGTTCAAGGGAGACTGTAAGAGTTACTGGTAGTGTTCCCAAAAAACTGCTTGGCTTGCTTCTTTCAATTTTTCCCCCATCCAGATAGACAAGTACCTATTTTTAATTTAACAAGCTCAAGGAGGGTAACACATGCTCGATATGACTCACCTTTGGTAAGTCCCTCTTCCTTTGTTTAACGAACTAGAAGAAGTAAGGTTTTGGTAAGTTCAGAGAAGGTAAACTTGGTGGTTTTTCATATTTAGAGAGTCTGAAAACAACTTAAAGACGACTCCAATGTTGTCCTTTTTTGTAATGTTAGTCTCGTGAGGCTGAAAAAGAGATAAATTATCACTCGAAAGATGCCCTTTCAAACCTTTTAATGAGTGGGAAAGGAAGCCAAGATCACCCAAAAATCTTTTCATGTTTAGAGAGTCTGAAAAGAGCTCAAAGACGGCTCCAGGGGGTTCCTTTTTTCTATATCCATGCAGGTCCGAAAAAGAGATAAAATTTTACCCAGTTGCATTCTCATGTATTTACGAGCACTAGAAAGAACAAAGACTAAGCTTGGTATGCCCCCAGCTTGAAAGCTAGTGGCTTAACTCCAGAATGATCATCAAAGGTTGGAGACATTCCCTCCAAGCTTCAATTCATTCATCGACTTTAGTTTGTCACCAATTTCTCTACTAGATGGAGAAAGAAGACAAGAGTGAATGAAAAGAAGGTTCAAGAGAGGTGACTGTTTAATTTTTAACGAGCTTGACATAGAAAAAGAACTATGCTCAGGGCTCCGGGTTCAATCCCCAGATTGTTGTTTCATTTTTTAACGAGCTTGTTATAGAGAGGAAAACTATGATCAAAGCTTCTGTTTCATTTTTTAACGAGCTTGCCACAGAGAAGAGAAAACTATGCTCGTGGAATCTTCTTGATCATGGCTTCCAAGAGAATAACGCTCTGGAAGGACACCATGTCAAGGGACAAAACTCGGTCATGGCTTCCAAGAGATCTTCATTGGATGGAAGAAAGTCACTCTGGAAGGAACACATGTTGAGAGTCACTACAGGGGTAAGGAGATCGGGCTCCAATAGCCCTACCAAAGAGATCACCATGTCAACGACCACATCCAAGTTGTTGGAAGTTGAAGGCATGGGAGATGATGGAAAATTGACATCAAGAGGGGAGATAGACTATATATCTGCCCGAATATATTCACGAGTGGGAAGAAAAGAGGATCGATGATGGTTATCATCCCGAGGTAGCTCGTCAATTATCAACATTTCCATAATAGATTCATCCGAGGGAAAAATTGGGGAAATGTAGTCTATCGCTGACGACAAGGAACTTAACCAAGATGGCATCGAGGAACTGTGGGGTTCCAATAGATGTTGGTCATCCAACGAGGGAGAAGAAGATTGGATAGAAACGTATGAGGTTTCGGCTGAACTAAGTGGCACCGTGTCACCTAGTGCATCGAATTCCAAAGGACTAGGTACAATCCAAGGGTCAGATGATTCCAAAGATTGATAAGTTGCATTCGAAATCATATCGATGGTGACAATATGATGTGTAGTCAGTGGAAGTGGTATAGGGAAGGTACCCATGAGGCTAGAATATTTCAGTAAGCCAACACCAACACTTTCATACGTGATCTTGTGGTCTCCCAAGAAAGGAATATTGTTGGTAGTAGGAGCACGAGCATCGGTCGTGCAGAAATCCAACTGATCAATAGTGACAATTTTTCCCTGATGAGGAAATTGTACACATCGAAAGAACGACGAGGAAATGACAGTCATAGCATAAAAACAACTTGTTCCAAGTAACAAGTTGTAATCGAGGGGAGCATCAACTACCTCGACATCAACAATGATAGTTTTGGCACCCAATTGGATGGGCAGGGACTTGTTGACAGCCATATTAATCTCTATTTTTACAAGCTGCCTACACAGGGTTTTTAAATTCTCGTCACTTGTCACAATATTTTTCATTAAACAACGCTTGTTACTCGTCGCTTTCTATGTGCCTGCTTTTCGATTTTGTTTTCATGACTGCGAGCATGAAAACTCACAGCTGGAATTCATGTTTGATTTCATCAAAGGGTTAATGTTCTTATGGTTTATCGTCTATTTGTCTTATTTTTGTTATGAACATGGTTGTTTTCATGGTTACAACCCCTTGGTCTCGAACACACCTTGGTTACATGTGTATTAAACCACCACCCATTTTAACATTCGACTAATGTTAATGGGGTTTTTATTTATAAAATCTTTGATTCAATTGTTTATTTGACATATTGATTTTGTGATCAAATCATGCATATGCATACGATTGTTATCAACAGTTATGATCTTTGTGTGTACCATTATGCCGAGGTGTCATTCCAAGTACAGGGTGATATTATGTTTTTGCATGGCCTCAATCTACATGAATTTTCTCACATGCATAACAATTAACACTCCCACCTACCATTTTGAGTTGTCTTTGCATTACGTTGGGGAAGCTCGGGGCAATGGCTCTGTGCTTGTTCTGTCAAACCCTACCTCTGAATCCCGTGTCGATTCCTTGCTGTTAGCCATGGCTCCTGTGGTGAGAATTGAGCCCAACGGTGTCTAGACATTGTTATCGTTTGATAATGCTTGAGAAGACTTAGAAAGGAATGGCTGGCGTGCCTTTGTTGAAAAGTTCGAGGGTTTTAATTTATCAGTTGCACAAGAATTCGCGTTAACGTTCGATGGTTGCAGATCTAAAATAGGATATGTCCATCTTGAGTTAAACGAATATTTTATTAGCCAAGCCACCGGTCTGCCAGCGGTGGGACAAAAGTGGTTTAAAAACTCAAAGGTTGAAGAGGTTCCCTGGTCATTGTTGTTCACCTCAAGGAGGATTACCAACTGCAACTGAGGTATGCCTGTTTCAGCTCTAAAACCTAGATGGCACGATCTGTTAGCTATTTTCAAACAGTTCGTTACCTGTGAGGGAGATATGGTTTGGTTTTCTTATATCACTTGTGGTTGCTCATGAGTTTATCGATTTTCCCCTAAACATGCCCTATTTTCTCCTTCGAAGTCTATACAAAATGGAAAAGCCTTGTAAAAGGCAGAAATCTGATTCTAGCCTGTTCCACCATTGTTTGATCAAGATTATTATTGTACATTAGTTGAAATTAAAGGATGATTGTTGGGATGCCTTCCTGTTAAGAAATGGATTTGTTAGCAGTGAAATAGGATAGGTTGACAAGTCTGTCATCACAGAAACCCTCATTGAGCCTACCATCCATCCTCCTTCGCTCTTGCCCTATGATCCTATTTCTAATGTGGAACCCTCGACCTATCCTGACACTACCCAACCCGACACTCTACCAGATTCGTATCCCAAAGGTGGTGTTAAGTCTGTAAAGAAAAAGTGTAAAGGAAATGTTGATATCAATTATAAGAGTAAAAGAGCCGCTCGTTGGGTTTCACGATGTGCTCAAAATAAACCTAAGACCTGTGCAGACCAAAACACAATTGTGTTAAGCGAAGATTCCGATTCGGAAATTGAAAGATTTTTAACTGAATAATATCCATATTCGTATGGACTTTTCTATGGTAAACCCTATGATTATGTTACAAATCTTCCACCGTGTCTAAAAGACAATCCTGATTTCCCTAGAATCAAACTCAGTAGTGAACCTACAGGTCAAATGGAAAAATCCCCACCTGTTAATACTATCACTGCTAATACACAGTCTATTCAGCCGCAATGTAATGAATGTCAATAAGGGATCGATAGGTATTACAGAGACATGCATTTACTTCAGTCTCGGTTAAAATCCTTGGAAGACCAGGTGAATTTGATAACTAAAGAGAATGGAAGACTTCAAACCGTAGCTCAAACCAAAGATAAACGACAAAAAACCACAGGGTCTGTTGTTTTTAAGAACGTGGAAGTAGCGACCACCATTGTAAATTCAAAAATTGTTTGATTAAGTCGAATCCCTTAATATGAGGTATGATGTTTAAAAATAAGTTTAGGATGATTTTGTCTTTTTTTTTTTTTAATTAGAATACATGATTTGTTTTCACAGATTACCTCTAGTATGTTTTGATTGATTCAATAAAATATGATTCTAGTTATAATTATAACTAGCTACAAAATCGTGAGATTTTGTAGCTAGTTACTAGAATTCAAATTTCTTGTTTTTATAACAAAAAATGCATCTGAAATCTTTTATTCTTATGTGTTTTCAGGAACTTAGAATTTTTAAAGGAGATTTGAACCACTGGTGGCATCTCTCAACATGCTATTTTTTATGTTGTTTTAGAATAGGTTGTTAGTTTTGGTATCAAGTAGAATCTGGGAGGTTGCATCCCCCACAATTTTTGGAACAAATTAGATGATATCCACAGGAAATGTTTTGATCCTGTAACCTATATAAATGTGTTGTTTTGTAAACTAAAGACCATCGCTGCCTGGGAGAAAAAACTATGGATTTATGATTGACAGACTTGAATGGAAGTTGATATTGGTACAACTTTAGCTTCGATATATTGTATTTTTATTCAAGTTTTGGTCATTTTGATTTGTAATTAAATTGTGACTACTTTAGATATCATGGTTTATTACAGATTGATGTGATGAAATTTATATGCTGTTAGTGTTTTATGTCCCTTATATTACATACAATAATTACTCTGTTCAAATTTGAGATTAGAAGATTAATCTTCTTTATTCATTGAACATTTATATACAAATTTTCACAGCCAGATTTATCTCAATGTGATCATTTGTAAAATCATAAAATTGTTGTCAATACTTCTCTTATATGTTCTGTCATTAGCATTCAATCACTTTTGCTTCGCGTTTACAAGAAGGGTTTGCAAGATTTGATGTTGTTTACCTCATCAAACAATGAAATTGGATACTTTATGCAGGACAAATGGGAGATGCGATTATAGGTTAGTTCCCTCGTTTTATTTCATTAATTTAATTAATATAGGAATTTCCTGTAGTCTAAATACATTGTATGGTTTGYTATCTTTTTTTTTCAAATTAGACAGTTGCTATTTCATTTCTTGTTTATAAAATTTATAAAAAAAAATCAAAAAGACTGAATGATAGTTTTGCTGTCATAAATCAATACATATTTGATTTTCGCAGGTTTAGATCAAAATTTGCATTCTGTAAATATTACACATATATTAGAGATATGATCATATAGATATATTGCAGAACTATTTTATAAATATTAGTTAATGAACTGTAAGTATATTGTATATTTGTATATAGTTTTCAGCGAGTGTTTTTTATTAAGTTATCTTCTTTAGTTTTGTTTTTCACTTTCTTAGGACTTAGATCGGCCAACGGAGCCGCTAAACCCGTCGGAGTGGATTAATCCAAATGGCTTGGGTTAAGTAGACAACCCTGGACCAGATTCACTCCTCTAGTTGACGAGAAGTCAATTTCGCATGTCAACAAATGGCTCTAGAAGGAGGGCCGACTGACAAGTTGGCCTTGTAGGAGCCTTTATTTTAAATGTATTCAATTCCCCCATGGCTCCCCAAATCACTGTGTTGGAACATGCTTTCAACTTCTCATTACCCGATGTTCTCGACGAGACATGCTCTCACTTGTCCAAACTCACATTTGATGGTGGAGACAATACATCTGCTAAAGACCACCTTAACAAGTTTTGGTGCAAATGCATCAAACATGACATCTCAGATTTAAGAGTTTTATGCAGACTGTTCGCTTTTACTTTTAGAGGTCGGATCAAACATTGGTTTGAATCCTTTCCAGCATGTCACATTTTTTATTGGTTTCAATTTGTAGATGAATTTCTAGATGCTTTTGAAATTTATGATTTCGATCAATTATGTGAAGTATTTCATACTTCCCTAATCAACGACGATTCATCTTCGGAAGACTTTTTGACAAGATTCTATCACATCCTCTATAAATTTAATCTCGATGACATGCCATTTGCATTAAATCTCTTCTATGATGCTTGCATCCCTTCCATCCAGTCATATTCAATCACGAACGAAGAACCAATTGCAAATCCTATCACTCAACTGCAAGAACAATTTTCTTCGCAAGATGAGAAGAATCCTTCCAATAATGTTGAACAAGTTAGGGAGGTAGAATCTATTGACCAAGTTCTGATTGACAACCAAATTGGTTTTTCCTCTGAATCATTGTATTTTCAGTCTTCGACCAATATGGAAGAAGATTTGTTTCTGACTCAAGGTGAATATCCTCATTCTTGTAAATCATGCTCTAATCAATATTTAAAATCAATCATTGAGGAACACTTAAGCGATGCAAATCATCTTGAACGTTCTAATACTCCTATGAAACTGATTAGAGAAGAAGATACACAACTAGAAGAAGAAACTTTAAACCTTTGTCTTCAAAATGTACTTTATCCACAGGAAAGACTAGATGTTTGTCACATAAATTTTGAATTATCTATCACACGGAAGGCAAATCCAGATGATCATATTATGTTGAGGAATTCGTCACCAAAACAGAGTAAGAGTTTTAGTGAAGAGAAATGTCTTGAGAATACCATTGTCAAATATCGTAGTTCAAGAGATTCCTTTCATGCGCTTATTTCTGATTCCTTTTATTCTTTATATCCTGATCTCTTCCTAGATTCTGGCGGATTTGACACCTTACCTACAACATCCTACTCTTCTCCTCCATAATCATATCCTTTCGATATGCTAAAATATGGTGAAATTAATTCCAAACCTAACATTGATAAAGTTGGATTTGATGCTTGTTCACTTTCATGGGAAAAGGACATGTTGCGAGATGATTTTACACAGTTTATTGTTGAAAAAGACAATGCACTATATCTTATGGAGATCAAACATTCTACATTGCATATTCGTCCTTTGATTAGCTCGAATCTTAATGTTTATGATTCACATTTTGAAATGATCAATCTCATAAAAAAAAACATTCAAACCAATGATCTAATTGACATCACGAATCCTCTTATGATGATTTCCCCATCGATATATTCGTTTCATCAAAGTCTTGGTTTGCATCCTCATTTTTGTGACAGGATCTTAGGATGGCTTGAATATTCATATATAATTTTTTTTCATAATAAAGATAAAGTTATGCTTGCTTTCTTTTTACCTAAGTATATTGGAGATATGCGTGAAATATTTCTTTTAGATACTCCATGTGAAGAAATTAATGAACACTTGGAGAGTTGTCAGGAGGATGGGGCATTTCAGCCTTGGCTGATGGTTATTTCATTTCCTCGTAATCTTGACAATTTTTCTAAACTTGCTTGCACTCGCCCATTCCATTATGACCCTTATCACGAAAAGATTGCACAATGGCTGGAGGATTCATACAACAAGAATATTCAAGGAAATGGTAAGATCATGCTTACTTCGTTTTTAGATGATTATTATGAAGGTAAGTGTGATATATTTCTGTTACCATTCTTATTAGTAATGCTTGATCTTGTTTCCATTGCAGGATTGGAGTTACTTCGATGGCTACATTGGAAACATGACTTCACATAGTATTCTGATTTGTTTAATGGTTAGGGTAGGTTTAGGAATAGGTTTTCTTTCAGTTTTATTTCTCACTATTTCTCTTTGTAATAATGCAGTCATAAACGCAAGTGGGTGCACCACGAGAACCATAATATGATTGTTATCAGGGAAGTCCGCTTGATCTTTTTCTCTTTGCTTTTAGTTGAACATTTATTTTCAAAAAACGCAGTATCGTCATGCAAATCTTAAATGGAAAGTAAAGAGATAAATAAATCTGAATCAACCTGACCCAAGGTACCACGAGTAGGACTGCTTTCACATCAAACATGATTTTTCTACTTTCTTTCAGTATCCCAAGGGATTTTTTGCATGATGTTTTCAGATGCACCTTCTGTACACATTTTTTTTGTTTGGATTTCTTTGTTTTCTGATTTTTCTTCGCTGGTGTGTTTTGTTTTCATTTCTGCTTATTGGTCTTTCTTTTTGAAACACACATGCCTGCATCATGGGCTAGCTCAGACGAAGAAAACAAAAAAATTTCCCCTCTAAAAATGACCGCTGAAAGCTGTTTAAACATCAATTATGATATTTTTCTGAAGTTTGCAGCCATGTTAAATAAATCTTGTTGTTTGAAAAGTGTTTCTTGATTTCAATCTGTAATTGAAGCTATTCACGATCATCCATAAAAATTTCTTCTTACGCTGTCCCTGTTCCTTAAGAGAACAACTCAGAGATGTCTCCCCACCTTCGAAGGTCTGTTTATTAACAAACTATCTCTAGATCTTAATGAAGGACAGTTAAAAAATTCCCTCAAGGTCTGTAATTTATTAAAATATGTCCAAAAATCAGGATTTTCAGCGTCACCCTGCTCTATTAAATATCTTTAAAACTAAATAAATCTTTAGAGATCTGTGGGAAGTGCTTGTAAACCCATCGAGATAATGAACAAGTCTGCTGGCAGCGGGTAAATGCATGCATGACACCAAGATAACTTCGTCGGGGTACTGAACAGGCCCGCTGGCAGCGAAGCAATGTCAGGTATATGAAAATTCTCAGATATGGAATCTTTTGACCTTAAATGTTCTTCATTCTGATTTGGAACTTTTTGGCAGGATATAGATATCGGAGTGGGTCAAATGACATCCTTGTCGAGGCTATGGACGCCTGCTGGCAACAACGGCTCTGTCAACAATATTGAAGATTTTAACTTTAACATCGTGACTCTCTTTTGTCGAGATTGTCATCAGTTTTCATCTTTTAAAATAACAAGCAATCTGAAACTGGAATGTTTTATGATTGATAATGATGTTCAAATAGTTTCTTAGTTGTTTTCGATTTGAAGTTTTTTTCTGATTATCCTAATCTGGACTCGTTCGTTTGGCAGAGATAACTACTTCTACCAGTGTGTCGCCATTGTTGGCAGCCATATTAATCTCTATTTTTACAAGCTGCCTACACAGGGTTTCTAAATTCTTGTCACTCGTCACAATCTTTTTCATTAAACAACGCTTGTTACTCATTGCTTTCTACGTGCCTGCTTTTCGATTTTGTTTTCATGACTGTGAGCATGAAAAATCACAGCTGGAATTCATGTTTGATTTCATCAAAGGGTTAATGTTCATATGGTTTATCGTCTATTTGTCTTATTTTTGTTATGAACATGGTTGTTTTCATGGTTATAACCCCTTGGTCTCGAACACACCTTGGTTACATGTGTATTAAACCACCACCCATTTTAGCATTCGACTAATGTTAATTGGGTTTTGATTTATAAAATCTTTGATTCAATTGTTTATTTGACATATTGATTTTGTGATCAAATCATGCATATGCATGCGATTGTTATCAACTGTTATGATCTTTGTGTGTACCATTATGCCGAGGTATCATTCCAAGTACAGGGTGATATTATGTTTTTGCATGGCCTCGATCTACACGACTTTTATCACACGCATAGCAATTAACACTCCTGCCTACCATTTTGAGCTGTCTTTGCATTACATTGGGGAAGCTCGGGGCAATGGCTCTGTGCTTGTTCTGTCAAACCCTACCTCCGAATCCCGTGTTGGTTCCTTGCTGTTAGCCATGGCTCCTATGGTGAGAATTGAGCCCAATGGTGTCCAGACATTGTTATCATTTGATAATGCCTGAGAAGACATAGAAAGGAATGGTTGGCGTGCCTTTGTTGAAAAGTTCGAGGGTTTTAATTTAACAGTTGCTCAAGAATTTGCGTTAACGTTCGATGGTTTTAGAGCTAAAATAGGAGATGTCCAGCTTGAGTTAAATGAAGATTTTATTAGCCAAGCCATCGGTCTGCCAGCGGTGGGACAAAAGTGGTTTAAAAACTCAAAGGTTGAAGAGGTTCCCTGGTCATTGTTGTTCACCTCAAGGAGGATTACCAGCTGCGACCGAGGTATGCCCATTTCAGTTGTAAAACCTAGATGGCATGATTTGTTAGCTATTGTCAAACATTTTGTTACCTTTGAGGGGAGATATGGTTTGGTTTTCTTATATCACTTGCGGTTGCTCATGAGTTTTATCGATTTTCCCCTAAACATGCCCTATTTTATCCTTCGAAGTCTGTACAAAATGACAAAGCGTTTTAAAAGGCAGAAATCTGATTCTAGCCTGTTCCACCATTGTTTGATCAAGATTATTATTGTACATCAGTTGAAATTAAACGATGATTGTTGGGATTCCTTCCTGTTAAGAAATGGTTTTGTTAGCAGTGAAATAGGATAGGTTGACAAGTCTGTCATCACAGAAACCCTCGTCGAGCCTACCATCCCTCCTCCTTCCCTCTTGCCCTGTGATCCTATTTCTAATGTGGAACCCTCAACTTATCCTAACACTACCCAACCCGACACTCTACTAGATTTGTATCCCAAAGGTGGTGTTAAGTCTGTAAAGAAAAAGTGTAAAGGCAATGTTGATATCAATTATAAGAGTAAAAGAGCCGCTCGTTGGGTTTCATGATGTGCCCGAAATAAACCTAATCCCTGTGCAGACCAAAACCCAACTATGTTAAGCAAAGATTTTGATTCGTAAATTGAAATATTTTTAACTGAAGAATATCCATATTCGTATGGACTTTGCTCTGGTAAACCCTATGATTATGTTACAAATCTTCCACCGTGTCTAAAAGACAATCCTGATTTCCCTAGAATCAAACTCAGTAGTGAACCTATAGGTCAAATGGAAAATTCCCCACATGTTAATACTATCACTGCTAATACACAGTCTATTCAGCCGCAATGTAACAAATGTCAATCAGGGATTGATAGGTATTACAAAGACGTGCCTTTACTTCAGTCTCGGTTAAAATCCTTGGAAGACCAGGTGAATTTGCTAACGAAAGAGAATGGAAGACTTCAAACCGTAGCTCAAACCAAAGATAAACGACATAAAACCACAGGGTCTGTTGTTTTTAAGAACGTGGAAGCAATGACCACCATTGTAAATTCAAAACTTACCTGATTAAGTCGAATCCCTTAATCTGAGGTATGATGTTTAAAAATAAATTTAGGATGATTTTGTCTTTTTTTTTTTAATTAGAATGCATGATTTGTTTTCACAGATTACCTCTAGTCTGTTTTGATTGATTCAATAAATACGATTCTAGTTATAATTATAACTAGCTACAGAATCGTGAGATTTTGTAGCTAGTTACTAGAATTCGAATTTCTTGTTTTTATAACCAAAAATGCATCTGAAATCTTTTATTCTTATGTGTTTTCAGGAACTTACAATTTCTAAAGGAGATTTGAACCACTAGTGTCATCTCTCAACATGCTATTTTTTATGTTGTTTTAGAATAGGCTGTTAGTTTTGATATCAAGTAGAATTTGGGAGGTTGCATCCCCCACAATTTTTGGAACAAATTAGATGATATCCATAGGAAACGTTTTGATCCTGTAACCTATATAAATGTGTTGTTTTTTAAACTAAAGACCATCGCTGCCTGGGAGAAAAAACTATGGATTTATGATTGACAGACTTGAATGGAAGTTGATATTGGTACAACTTTAGCTTCGATATATCGTATTTTTATTCAAGTTTTGGTCATTTTGATTTGTAAGTAAATTGTGACTACTTTAGATATCATGATTTATTACAGATTTATGTGATGATATTTATATGATGTCCGTGTTTTATGTCCCTTATATTACATGCAGTAATTACTCTGTTCAAATTTGAGATTAGAAGATTAATCTTCTTTATTCATTGAACATTTATATACAAATTTTCACAGCCAGATTTATGTCAATGTGATCATTTGTAAAATCACAAAATTGCTATCAATACTTCTCTTATATGTTCTGTCATTAGCATTCACTCACTTCTTCTTCACGTTTACGATAAGCGTTTGTAAGATTTGATGCGGTTTACCTCATCAAATAGCGAAATTGGATACTGTATGCAGGACAAATGGGAGATGCGATTACAGGTTAGTTCCCTCGTTTTATTTCATTAATTTAATTAATATAGGAATTTTCTGTAGTCTAAATACATTGTATGGTTTGTTATCTTTGTTTTTCAAATTAGACAGTTTCTATTTCATTTCTTGTTTATAAAATTTATAAAAAAAAATCAAAAAGACTGAATGATAGTTTTGCTGTCATAAATCAATACATATTTGATTTTCGCAGGTTTAGATCAAAATTTGCATTCTGTAAATATTACACATATATTAGAGATATAATCATATAGATATATTGTAGAGCTATTTTATAAATATTAGTTAGTGAACTGTAAGTATATTGTAGATTTGTATATAGTTTTCAGTGAGTGGTTTTTATTAAGTTATCTTCTTTAGTTTTGTTTTTCACTTTCTTAGGACTTAGATCGGCCAACGGAGCCGCTAAACCTGTCAAAGTGGATTAATACAAACGACTTGGGTTAAGTAGACAACCCCGAACCAGATTCACTCCTCCAGTTGACGAGCGGTCAATTTCGCCCGTCAACAAGACTGTAAAATCCCATGGGGATGGAAACCTCGCCCATCGAAGGTGCGTAACATCGTTGGGGATTTGTTAAGTGTGGGTTATTTTAAACCTTTCCAACACGCTAAAGACATGACACAAGTTGAGGCTCCCTCATCCAGAATAGTTCATTAGATTTGTTGATTGTGAACAACAACATCAACTTGGAAAGCAAGTTGGTGGGAGAGTCAAGACGCATAATTGTCCAGGTTAAACATGATATTGTTGGACGAATCAGGATCAACAACGCCGATAGCAACCAAGAGAATTCTACGTTGACTGGGGCAGTGTTGTAGCACTTCTAACACAGACATAACACACGGTGCTTGAGCCAAATATTCAACAATGTTGTAGTTATGGGCAACATGTGAACTAGGATTAAAGGTAGCTTTGTGGATAGTGCTCTTAGGAGGGTGTAATATAGAGTCAAACATATGTTTCTTAATATGAAGTGGTCCAGATGGAGGATTAACTGATGGAAGACTAATGGAGGACCGTGATAGATCTAGTAAAGTATTGGTACCATTAGTGTCTTTTCCTTTGTCAGGGTTACCTGGTGTGTCATATGTCTTAGAGAGAGTGTTCAAATTAATCCCATTAAACATATAAATATGTGCACTCGTTGAGGCCTCATCATGAGGATGGCTAGAAATGCCCCCAGGAGAGGGGGTTTGAGTAACCACAGATTGTTGATGTGTAAAAGGCTGAGTAAGAACAACGGATTGTGAATTTCCCTGGAAAATTTTGGCCACTTCATTGTGATGTGGACAGTCTTGAGTGTAGTGATCGTCACCAAAAATGATACATGGGAATTTTAGTTTCCGTTGTGGTTGCTTTTCGATAGCAGGTGTTTGAGCTTGATTTTTTGGTTGTTCATTGTTATTAGCATTTTTTGATTTATTTTTTGTCTTCTTCTTACCTCCAGATTTTTGTGAAGGGGCAGATTGAACTGCATTCACTTCAGAAATATGAGTTTGAGGGGAGGTAGAGGAGAGTGTGGTTTGCTGGGAAGTAGATTGAGTTTTGACAGAATCGATAACACTGTCTGCATGAGATGAGGATGAAGGTTTGGATGGATCGATATTAGCTCGAGCGACATTCAGAAGAAAATCATACAAAGTACAAGATTGTGAATAAACCAAATCTAAGTACTGAGCCCGATCAATGGTTTCTTCCTCATTGACCGCACCACCCATAGCGACATCGCGAGCAATCGGGGGTAAAAGTGATTTAGTAAACCATTCCGCCAATAATATGTCAGGAATGATTACCTTGATCATCCTTCATCGTCATCTCCACTCATGAATATGGTAAGAGATATGCACAAAGCCAGTTTGACGAAGGGAGGTCAAGAGTTCAGTACCCGTCTCGTAGCGAATATGTAGTTGAAAGTGCGTGAGGAAAGACATGGCAAGAGAATTGAAATCATGAAAAGAAGCACGTGGTAATTCAATATACCACTTTGTTGCTGAGCCTGTAACTGTTCGCTGGAAAAGATGCAAACGTACAAAATCATCCATGAGGGGGTTTGATGAACACCACAAATGGAAATTCATCACATGGTTATTTGGGTCTTCTCTAGATTTTTCTTCAAATTTCAGAATATCAGAAGGAAGTTTAGCTGGAATGATTGGCCAAACCGGTGAATGAAAAATAGGATCATTAGTTAACCGAGACAAGTCTGGGAGATCCAGTGTTGCAAGGAAAGGTAGTTGTCGGTTAATTTGTGGATGATACTGGTGTGGCATAGGAACACCAGTAGGACCATAAACTAGGTTAGGTGGATAGTTGTAACCAGTAGGTCCTCCTACCTACGGTTGTTGCTGGCCAGGATAAGTAGGATTTGATGATGGCTGAGAGACATTTGCATAACCCGATGGGTTCTGAGCATTATAAGCTAGGTGATTTGCTTTCCCATAAGGAGGATAAATTTTTTTACCTTGAGGATGGTAAGGAGTAGATCCTGGAGGTGGATACACATTAGACCCATGAGGAGGATAAGGTTGTTGTCCCTTAGGACTCTAGGTGGTGTTTGGGATGCCGCCCGGATAAGGTTGTCCATAAGATGTTCCAGAAGGAACATGATTTGATACTCCTCCTTGTGGGTTGTGATATGAATGCCCCCCAATGTGGGGCTGGGTAAAAGTGCCTCCTAAAGATACTCCCTAGGATTGTGAAGGGTTTCCAAGAAATGAAGGTTGCCCCCCTACCAGCGGTGGATTAATGACCGGGGTATGACTGGAAAAGGGAGGTTTCCCGCCGGGAGGAACATGAAAAGGGGGTTGTCCCCCAGGAGGGGTAGGCCCTCCATAGAATGGTGGTCCTCTAGGAACGATAGGTCCATTAGATGGTGGTTTCCCTCTAGTCAGTTGTATTTGGCTGGCAAGGGTTTGCATTCTCGGGTGAAAATATGTCCCAGTAGGATCGTGCAGAACATGTGGAGCTGTAGAGTGAAAGTTTGTAAAAGCGGGGGTAGGGATTGAAGTGCCTTGGGAATGAGTAGAGGTGATGAGTCCAACATTAGGATGGACTTGTGCTGACACAACAATAGGGTTAATGACATGATCGATGGGGTGATTCATAGTTTGACCGAATGGTCCTATTTCACTAGGAGGGTCATGAGGATGAAAGGGTTGTCGAAAGGATTCAAAATTCTCATAGAGATCGCATCCTGATGAAGTCCTCCATACAGAACGATCAAGTGTGGGATTTGTATCTACTGCAGTGCTAGGACGAACAAGAGTCCTATACTCATCACCAAAGGTTGGTTATGTGGATCCCATATATGTTTCAATAAAATCTCTCTCCGGTAATCATGGGACCTCTTCGTCTATGACGTTCCCAAGGGAGTCTAAACGAAGAAAAAGTGGTTTGAGAGGGGTTACCAACACAAATGTAGTATGAGGAGTGGGATTCTCAACCATAACCAAAGTGCCTTTTGAGTTATCTAACAGAGGAGCAACAACACTTCCAACGTTAGATTGATTTTCTACCTCTCCATGGTAGTTGTCTTCTGGAGGGTTAGGAGATAAGGGTTGGTAGCCTTCCGGATGAAGCCCTTGCATCCTATGTGATATACAAATAAATTTATCGTCTACAGGCTCAATTTTGGAGAATAACAGTACACGCTGAAAATCTAGGGCCAACTAACAAAAAGAAACAACATACACTAATAAAATCTAGGAATCAAAACCAAGCAAACAAAAATTCTCTCGATGATTGTACTAGTTGGTGATGAAATCCAACATCGCGTGATCAAGTCAAGAAGGGGCTAGGATATAGTGGAACAATTACAATGGTGACCTACTTAACGGACTTTCACCTTGGTGCAAGATTCCACACAATAATTGTGGATTTACCCTCCAAGGAGCCTGAGTGAGTTTGACCAATGTCTGTCCTAGGTACAGTGAGACTTCCCTTCACTGTCACCTCGTGTAAGTACCTAAGGATTATGGCAACTACGGACACCAACTCACAGTCAGCCCTTGGGCAGGTACAGTCGACAGTACAATCCAAACATATGGGCAGGATAACAAGTCCGAAATCAACTTGAGAGGATCCCGCACATAATCATGGGTATACCCTCAAGTGACCCCCAATATACGCTCTGACCACTAAAAACAGTTGAACCACGAAGGGATAATCTATGTAACTCACCCGAATGCGACCTTGTGTGTAACCCTTGTGTGAGAGGGGGATCCTAGAAAGCCTATATGACAATTATATTTGACTCTCCCTATCTCAGGATGCTAATGTTTGTTTTGAAAAACTTTGGAGATTTGTACTCACAGCGTAATCCAAAGTGATAATCCTAGTCTAATGTTGGTGGAAGATCCTAAAAACAAAAATGTTCTAGGTAATTTTTTAATTAGCGTTGATTTTATGGTTGTTATTTACTCAAAGGGTGCATGACAATGAAACTGATGGTATGATGACTCAAATCCCAAAAAAATGCACAAGAAGATGATAAGCAATCTTGTCTTTCGATGAATGGCTATTTAAGGGAAAGAGAGAAAGTTGTTTTCACTATCAAACACTAAGATGTAATGTCCTTGTTGTTCCAGAGTTTGTGTTTTAAGGCTATAAAACACACCGTCTAGGCATCCAAATATGATAATGCTTTTAAAACTAAGAAACAAAGAAAACTAGATCAGATTCAGTTTCTCAACTGTCTCTGTCTTTCTTCCCTTTGTTCCTGGATAGTTATGTCGCGTTCTATCGCTGCCCACGATCGCTCTAACTCGGTTCGATTTGTTGCAGTTTGTAAGATAGTGTTAAAAAGATTCAATGCAATACTAGTTTGATCTTGTAAACCGGGTTCTATGTTTGGTTGTCTTCCGTTTGGGACTGTCATGGGTGATTGATTTTTATATTTTTTTATAAAAGGGTTTTTAATAAGTTTGTTACTTCAGACATTCAGGTCAGATATTGGTAAAACAACTTTAAAACTTAAAACAGAAAATAAAGACACAAGTAAGGCCGTTTCCTG
>ML788265.1:229385-252448 GCA_009831015.1 Picea engelmannii | reverse complement strand
AATGAAAAAGAAAGGTTTTCCCGGTTGAGGGTTTCCGGTAAAGATCTCTGTGTATTCTGTGTATGAGCCATTGATTAATTTCTGTATTGCTTAAGAATATATATGCATTGCTTTACTTCGCAGGTTTAAAACTTACAATGAGAACACCTGCCCGGAACAAGACAATAACAAATAATATATGCAGGCTATAATTCAGTGGGTTAGTACTTCATGTAACTATCTGACATCAATATGTAAGCAATGTAAATCGACAGATATTAATGAGATCAACGTTTTATCAATACAACAATGGAAAATATCAATTCATCAATAACTATTAAGATGATGTAATCAACAATGTATCTAACCAATCTTTCATTCAATAAATTCTTTCAATCATCATCTAATTGCTTATCATCAAAAGGTGTTGCGTTAAGATGGAATAACCAAGTATGACGTCAACCTAGTTAGGGTTAGTTAGTTAGTTAGGGTTTCAAATTTAAAAGTTTTGAGAGGTTGTTTGAGCACTATCACTTCAACGTTGTGGGCTTAAGATCAGTGCCTAGGGGTAGATGGAGTCAATTAAAGAGAGGACGCAAGGTTGAAGGAATAAAGGCTAAGGACAAGAGGGAAGGGTTCTAGAGTGCTGCAATGGCAGGGCCCTAAAATCAAAACCCTAGGGGAAAGAGGCTCACTCCAGTGTTGCTTAAGCAAGGCCTCGTGCTCTTTCCTCCTTCCTTAGGTCAAACTTGGCAAAACGACTAGCATAAAAGATAAGTTAAAACAAGAGAGTGAGGTGAGGGAGAGTGTTGCAATGGCAAGGCTCTATCACCAAACCCTAGAAGATGGACGGCCCTAGGTGTAGATAACCTAGGCCTGGGACATCACCTCCTTCTTAACCTTTAAAATCACAACTAGCACAAGGGAAAATGTGAAAAGAGTGTAGCAAAGGCTAGGCTCTTCCTTCCTTTTTCAATGGCTGAATATTTCTCTCTAAGGGGACATGAAACAAGGACCTACTTGTGTGCTTGTTACCTAGGGTTTTAAAATCAACAAAGTTTATAAATAAATGTAAGAATATAAACCTACAACCATTCAATTAAGAAGTTTTGCAAGAAAAACACTTACATATCATGATGAAAAAGCATGTGCAAACCCTAGCTGTAAACCTTCATTCAAGAGAAATGTCAAAAATGCCAAGATAATCCTTCCATCAACAAGTGTCCCTCACTTTAAAAGATCAAATACCCAAACTAGGGTGCAAAAATCAGATCTCACAAGAGAGTGAGTTGTGTGTTATGTCCAAATGAGGGAAAAAAATTCTCAATATAGAGTGTATCATGACCTATAATTAAAATTAGGTCATCAAAAATCGCCGACAAGGCTACAAACCAAAATCATACTATTTTTACATTAAATTGTTAAGTTAAATCCCTAAATGAGCATAAGCAAGACGCCAAGCTCTCCTGAGGGAGACGTTGGCCCTTTTTAGGGCAAAATGCAGCACACATGACAAAACGTTGGCCCCTTTTAGGCCTCCAAACCCTGCCACACGTGCCAGCTGCCCTGTCAGAATGCCACACTGTCAAGATGATGCCAATGGCTCCTAGGTGACATCCTGGGCCATTGAAGGGAGACGTTCCACCTTAAGTGGGTCAACCCCCCTGGGCTGGGCTCAACAAAAGTGTCCCGAATGGAACGTCCTTCTTCTTTTCAGGTGAAAAATCTCAATCAAGCACTGTCCTGTCTCTGCCCCTGATGGGGTCCCAACAACCATATGATGGGCTCTTCAACCCCATGGAGGTCCAAACTAATCATCTTCCCATGTGTACCGGTCCAACTGGTACCTGTCCGTTGGGCATGGTCCTGCACATCAAAAAAATTTCCATCCATGGGCTCATTAGTCACATGGATCATAGCAATGTGAATCACGTTTCATCATTAAGGTTATCAAACATATGCATAAAAACCCTGATATATCATTCAATAGCTCAAAGATATTACAAAGACCTACAATACAAAGCTGAAGAAAAAGACAAAATACCTTATTGGGCTAGTATCCATAAGGAAAGGAAAGTCTCCAAGGGGTATCATCCAAGCCATGTAAAATGAGGTGATGTGGTCAAGGGATGTCTAGACATATGGGTAGAGTGAAAGACAGGGATGCATGATATTACCTATGGGTGCGTTTGTAGAAGGCGAGCTGTACCCATCATGGATGCAATTCTTTCCAAGCCCTTTATTGCCTTTATTCTTTTCTTTTCTTTATTTTCTTTTTTCTTTTTATTTCAAGGACTAACTAGAGGACACTACCTTGGTGTGGTGACCAGAGATGACAGTTTTACCCACAAGCACTTTCATAGAGATGATAAGGCTGGCTCGTGATGAGACCCCCTTTCCCTTGGTCATGCAACAAAAGGTCACTACCCTGGCATGGTAACCAGATAATGGCAATGTCATGCTGCTAGGTGCCCATGAACATAATAGGCTGACTCATGATGAAACCCCCTATCCTCTTGTCTAGGTCTTGTTTTTTTTATTTTTCTTTGGGTCCCTCTTGTTTCTTGCGGAGAGGATTTTTATTGCCTTCTCGGGGATCCCTGGGCGAGGCATCTTTAGGTTTCATTTTTATGGATTTTATCTTTTACCAACTGCTTTTACCTTCTGAGCCTTTAGCCCCTTCTTCCCACGAGATAAGGTGCAACCTCACAACCGATCATTCTAATGCCCAGACTAAGGGAATGGGACAGATGAGTGGGAGATAAGATGTAAAAGTGATGATATGATGTGAGCAGACGATGGCTCTTCAAAATATCCCTGGTGGAAAACCAAAACCTATGGGTACAGGCTTGCTAGGGCACCCCGTCAATCCCCCCAACCATGGTCAAGTGGGTTAATGTAATATCCAAGAAGTCGTCAGAAATGAAAGGAATTGGATGCATATATCTAAAGCTTATAATGATAAAAAATGACACATACCATGATACCTTGACCAATTACCTCATGGAGCAAGAGTCTTCTCCGATACAAGACCAGGCCGATGGTGATGGATGATGCTGCTGCCGACAAGACAAGTCTGATGAAATAAGAGAAGGATGGGCCCTCTAGGGATATGCTCAATTCAATCCTTCTCTTGGTACTCCATGTCTAGGACCTGTGGGCCTCGAGACATGATCTCTCAGTTATCCCATGAAATCGGGGATAACATCTGGCTCCAACTCGGGGATATGTTCTCATCGTAGAGCGCATGAGAACCTTAGCATCTCTGGCATAACCTGTAGACCTGCTCAACTCGAAAAGGGGATCAATAAAAAAGGTGGGGTGGTATTGCCACCCTGCAATATATATATATGTATATAACTGAAATAAAACAATCAATATGCAAGTGAGGAAGCAAACTACCATGAAATTCAAATGGTATAATACACGAAAAATGCCTACCTACCTATACTCACCTGCGGATTCAGGTCCCACCACCTTGGTGGGGTTTGAGGAGGTGCCCATTGATGGGTAATGGACGCTTTCTTCCTTCCAAAGTGGACAAGTAGTATGAGTTATCAACTGATTCCATTACAACTTTGAAGGGTCCAAGTCACGACTGTGTGTTTCCTTTTACATTAGTTGGTTCTCCTTTCTGGGTATCCCACATCCATACCATATATCCCTCCTTATACTTTCTAACTTTGTATTTGGTCGTTCCCTAAACAACCCTAGTTTATTGCACTGAGGGAGGTGGGTGGGCTTCTGCTGTAAAGACTTCTTGTTGAGACAGGCGGATTTGTACGTCGTCTTCATTTTTCTTTAGTATTTTCACTGTCCCAACTAATTTGTTCTTGAATTCATCTAGGAGTTGTTGGTATTCTTCTTTCTTGGGCCATTTGATCTGATCAAATTCTTCCTCTGTTGCAAAGGGCATATCTTCTGGAGAATATTTTTGAAGAGTTTGTATCATATCGTCCCATGTTTTATCATTTTTGGCAGGATGAATAATATATTGCACATGGTCCCCAGTTATTGGCACATTAAGTAAACGTCCCATCATTCCATCTTTCAAAGGTAATCACAAAAAGGTGAGGTCCATCTCAAGGGAACCGCCTATCATTGCACCAAACTTCCTAGATAAAAACATTCCCCATACGTCTGGGACATCAACCACTATAATGTTGATGTGGACTGTCTTCTCGGGGTATTCCTTCAAGCGTACTTCAACATTTTCAACAACCCCATGTGTGGGTATTTCTTTAGATTCGAAACCACACATATTCCTGTAAGGCCTAGCGACCTTCAAACCCATTTGTTGCATGACTTTAAGAGACATCATGTTAGCACCAACACCTGTATCTAACATGCAATTGTTAAGATATTTGTTGTTCATTGTGAAAGTCATGAAGAAGGGAGGGTTTTCACCATATTGGACCCTGAAATGGTCAGCTTGCAACATAATAGGGGGGTCCATAGGTTCATCTGATCCTGAAAAGATGTTATCCCCGATTTCATGGGATAACTAGGAGATCATGTCTCGAGGCCCAGAGGTCCTAAACATGGAGTATCGAGAGAAGGATTGACTTGAGAATAGCCCCAGAGGGCCCATCCTTCTCTTCTTTCATCAGACTTGTCTTGTCAGTAACAACAACATCCATCACCATCGTCTTAGTCTTGTATCAGAGAAGGCTCTTGCTCCATGAGGTAATTGGTCAAGGTATCATGGTATGTGTCATTTTTTTATCATTATAACCTTTAGATATATGCATCAAATTCTTTTTATTTCTGACGACTACTTGGATCTTACATTAACCCACTTGACCATGGTTGGGGGGATTAACAGGGCGCCCTAGCAAGCTTGTACCCATAGGTTTTGGTTTTCCACCAGGGAGATTTTAAAGAGCCATTGTCCGCTCCCATCATATCATCACTTTTACATCTTATCTCCCACTCATCTTTCCCATTCCATTAGTCCCGGCATTAGGATGATCTGTTGTGAGGTTGCACCTTATCTCGTGGGAATAAGGGGCTAAAGGCCCAGAAGGTAAAATCAACTGGTAAAAGATAAAAGCCATAAAAATAAAACCTAGAGATGCCTCGCCCAAGGATCCCTGAGAAGGCAATAAAAATCCTCTCCCCAAGAAACAAGAGGAACCCAAAGAAAAATAAAAGAAAAACAAGACCTAGCCAAGAGGATAGGGGGTCTCATCGCGAGCCAACCTATTATGTTCATGGGAACCTAGCAGCATGACATTGTCATTATCTGGTTACCACGCCAAGGCAGTGACCTTTGGTTGCATGGCTAAGGGAAAGGGGGTCTCATCACGAGCCAACCTTATCATCTCTGTGAAAGTGCTTGTGGGTAATACTGTCAGCTCTGGTCACCATGCCAAGGTAGTGTCCTCTAGTTAGTCCTTGAAATAAAAATAAAAAAGCAAATAAAGAAAAGAAAAGAATAAAGGCAATAAAGGGATTGGAAAGAATTGCATCCATGACAGGTACAACTTGCCTTCTACAAAGGAACCCACAGGTAATATCATGCATCCTTGTCTTTCACTCTACTCATATGTCTGGACATCCCTTGACCACATCACCTCATTTTACATGGCTTGGATGATACCCCTTGGAGACTTTCCTTTCCTTATGGATACTAGCCCAATAGGGTATTTTGTCTTTTTCTTCAACTTTGTATTGTAGGTCTTTGTAATATCTTTGAGCTATTGAATGATATATCAGGGTTTTTATGCATATGTTTGATAACCTTAATGATGAAACGTGATTCACATTGCTATGATTCCTGTGACTAATGAGCCCATGGAGGGCGAATTTTTTGATGTGCAAGACCATGCCCGACGAACATGTACCAGTTGGACTGATACACATGGGGAGATGATTAGTTCAGACCTCCATGGGGAAGAGCCCATCAGATGGTTGTTGGGACCCCATCAAGGGCAATGACAGGACAATGCTTGATTGAGCTTTTGCACCTGAAAAGAAGAAGGACGTTCCATCCGGGACACTTTGGCTAAGCCCAGCCTAGCGGGGTTGACCCACTTCAGGTGGAACGTCTCCCTTAGATGGCCCAGGATGTCACCTAGGAGCCATTGACGTCATCTTGATAGTGTGACAGTCTGACAGGGTAGCTGACACATGTGGCAGGGTTTGGAGGCCTAAAAGGGTCCAATGTTTTGTCATGTGTGCTGCATCTGTCCCTAAAAAGGGCCAACGTCTCCCTCAGGAGGGCTTGACGTCTTGATTATGCTCATTTAGGGCTTTAATTTAACAGTTTAATGTAAAAACAATATGATTTTGGTTTGTAGCCTTTTCGACTATTTTTAATGACCTAATTTTAATTATAGGTAATGATACACTATATATTGAGGATGTTTTTCCCTCATTTGGACATAACACACAACTCACTCTCTTGTGAGGTCTGATTTTTGCGCCCTAGTTTGGGTACTTGGTCTTTTAAAGTGAGGCACACTTGTTGATGGAAGTATTATCTTGGCATTTTTGGCATTTCTCTTGAAGGAAGGTTTACAACTAGGGTTTGCACATGCTTTTTCATCATGATATGTAAGTGTTTTTCTTGCAAAACTTCTTAATTGAATGGTTGTAGGTTTATATTCTTACCTTTATTTATAAAATTTGTTGATTTTAAAACCCTAGATAACAAGCACACAAGTAGGTCCTTGTTTCATGTCCCCTTAGAGAGAAATATTTAGCCATTGAAAAAGGAAGGAAGAGCCTAGCCTTTGCTACACTCTTTTCACTTTTTCCCTTGTGCTAGCTGTGATTTTAAAGGTTAAGAAGGAGATGACATCCCAGGCCTAGGTTATCTACACCTAGGGCCGTCCATATTCTAGGGTTTGGTGATAGAGCCTTGCCATTGCAACACTCTCCCTCACCTCACTCTCTTGTTTTAACTTATCTTTTATGCTAGCCATTTTTCCAAGTTTGACCTAAGGAAGGAGGAAAGAGCACGAGGCCTTGCTTAAGCAACACCGGAGTGAGCCTCTTTCCCATAGAGTTTTGATTTTAAGGCCCTGCCATTGCAACACTCTAGAACCCTTCCCTCTTGTCCTTAGACTTTATTCCTTCAACCTTGCGTCCTCTCCTTAATTGACTCCATATACCCCTAGGAACTAATCTTAAGCTCACACCGTTGAAGTGATAGTACTCAAACAACCTCTCAAAACTTTTAAATTTGAAACCCTAACTAACTAGCTAACCCTAACTAGGCTGACGCCATACTTGGTTATTCCATCTTGACACATCACCTTTTGATGATAAGCAATTAGATGATGATTGAAAGCATTTATTGAATGAAAGATTGGTTAGATACATTGTTTATTACATCATCTCAATAGTTATTGATGAATTGATATTTTCCATTGTTGTATTGATAAAACGTTGATCTCATTAATATCTGTTGCTTTACATTGCTTACATATTGATGTCAGATAGTTACATGAAGTACTAACCCACTGAATTATAGACTGCATATATTATTTGCTATTGTCTTGTTCCGGGCAGGTGTTCTCATTTGGGAATACACTTCTTTATTAGTTGATTAGCCGAACTATCTGATCTTGGTGGTAACCTGTGAGAAGGGACTTTAACCTTGACCTTTATACTTTGGCCTCTTAAAAACCCCAGGTTACTGGGGATGTCTCCCCTGGGTTAACCTCCCTAAATAGAAAGAACCTCCCCATTGAGGTGACATTGGGTGGGGTAGGTTCTTGTTACGTCAGTTTGGCCTCTATCTTCTAGCCGTTTAACCTAGCTACAAACTGTGCGATAACAATTATCATCCTAAAATGAATGTGGAACTTATGTATTTTACAGTGTAACTATTCAAACTTTGATTATATATATATATATATATATATATATATATATTTCATAATTTTGGAATTCAAAATAACAATTTATTGTCTCATATTTGATTTCTCAAAGTTGATAAAAAAAAGTGGCAAAGTTAACTAGTAATGAACTAATATTTTGTATATATATATTTTTACAATGTATTAAATTAAACATCAAACTCTTAAATACTTTTCTGTTATGTATTAATTTAAATGTTTCATTTTATGTTCACTATGGATCATCAAAAATATGATCAACTCTTAAATATTTTTCTGCTATGTATTAATTTAAATGTTTCATTTTATCAAAAATATGATCAAACTCTTAAATACGTTTATGCTATGTATTAATTTAAATGCTTCATTTTATGTTCACTGTGGATCATCAAAAATATGATCAACTCTTAAATATTTTTTTGCTATGTATTAATTTAGATGTTTCATTTTGTCAAAAATATGATCAAACTCTTAAATTTTTTTTTTCTATGTATTAATTTAAATATTTCATTTTATGTTCACTGTGGATCATCAAAAATATAATCAAACTCTTAAATACTTTTATGCTATGTATTAATTTAAATGTTTCATTTTATGTTCACTGTGGATCATAAAAAAATATGATTCTATTGACCATATCAAATAATTTTGGTGGCAGAATAAAAAAAACTAAAGGAAAGATAGACATATGCGATTTGTTAAATAAATTGGTTATATAGATGCACTTAACTAATAAAAAAAACTAAAGAAAAAATTAAAGGAAATATAGGCATATGAGATCATAGATCTGGACTAAACTAATAAAAAAAATAAAAAATAAAAACTAAAGGAAAGATATGCATATGAGATCTGTTAAATAAATTGGTTACATCTAGATGCACTTAACTAATAAAAAAACTAAAGGAAAAACTAAAGGAAAGATAGGCATATGAGATGTTAAAATTAATAAAAAAAACTAAAGGAAAGATAGATATATGATATCTGTTAAATAAATGAAAAGAAAAATTTAAAGTGAAATAATACAAGAATGTGAACTGTTATTTATCTATTTAAAAATATGCAAAGTCAATAATACAAGAATGTGAATTGTTTATATATTTAAGAATATTTCAAACTCAGTAGATAGATAAGAAAAAAATGAACTGCCAAACATAGATTGTAACATTGCATATCTATTTAAGAACATAATATGACAACTTAGACAACATGTTAAACCATGCAAAACTTATTTGAGAATATATGGTAGTAGAAAACACTTTAAACATGCAAAACCTATGCTGATATGAACTGCACTAAAAATAAGAAATTTTCATGATCTACCAATTTCCTTTCAGAAAACTTGTATTTGATTTTGGAATAAGGTAACCAATGTAGAATTCAAAGGATGAGGTATGCATTCAAGCATTGTGTTTTAGATATTCCAAAGAACAACACATACCCCTTGTACAACTCAGATAACATGTATGAAAGAGAATTACATTAGGAAAACGAGTTGCAGTCTATGGTTTAGTACTATTCACATAAACCCACATTGTTGTAAGGATATTCACTTGACTTTAGGCAAGGTTGTATTAATTTCCTTAATTTTGTTAGAGAAGAGATCTATTAATTACAATTTAATTCACTTGACTTTAGGCAAGGTTGTATTAATTTCCTTAACTTTGTTAGAGAAGAGATCTATTAATTACAATTTAATTTTAATTTAATTCTAGTCAAGTGTTATTACAACAAGTGAAAGAGATGTTTAAATTGTTTTTAGTTACAATATTAATTAAAAAAAAAAATTACCACTTAAAGAAGTCAATGCTCTCAAATCTAGGATAGAAGAGATGTTCAACTTTTCTTTTATTGGTGCAATAGTAATAAAAATAAAATTCTCAAGATAGAAAAGATCCAAATTAATTAGGTAATATTTATACAATAAAATCTTGAGATAGAAAAGATGTTCAAATCTTTTTTGGTTTGTATGATAATGATAAAATAAAATGCTCAAAATGATGTGATTGTAAATTAAAACCTTAAAATGGAAGAGATGATAAACTCTTCTTTAATTTTATCATGTAACTTCATTAAGAAAATGCTACAGCTGGAAGAAATATTCACCTCAAAGTTCATATACCCAAGTAATAAAATAAAATCTCAAAATGAAAGAGATGTTTTTAACTTTTCTTTAATTTTGAGAACAATAATTAAAAAAAAATATTCAAAATAAAAGCTCGATGTTCAATCAACTTTAATTTATATTTAATGCTCATAAAATAAAATAAAAATTAGATTGAGTTAAAATTTGAAACACGATATTATTACAATAGAAAATATAAAATATGTTTTAAATTTTTTAAAAAGTAATGCAATATTATTAAAATCAAATGGAAAAAAAATACTAAATTAAAAAAAGTAAGTTTTCAATGGAAATGATGTTTAACAATTTTTTAGTTTAAAATAAAATGCTCACTACACAAGAGGTATACAACTCAATTTTGATTGGTTTAATGCTCATAAAATAATTTTGATTGGTGTAATGGTTGAAAAACACAGATAAAATATGGTTGAACCATATTTTATCTGTGTTTTTTAAGAATGGTCTGAAGTTTTTTTATACATGTACCCTTTTTATGAATATCCTATTTGGAAATATGGTTGAAAATAGTCAAAACAAGTGATCAAATTTTGGAATGTACATGTGCCACTTGTTTAAAAACATCGTAATGGTATTCCATCTTCAATTATTCATTCATGATCGACTTTGGACATTTTCCATTTTCTATTTTTTTTTTATTTTTTTTATTGAACTTCTATTAACTTTATGCGCGTTGCACATACCAAATGACTATATTGACAATTTGTGACATCTAACTGGTAGTCTTGAAAGTGAACATGAGTATCGGTTTGATGGGTTTCTTGAAAAAAATATCCTTTCAACACAATGGATCCTCTTTCATATATAAAACCGTTATCATCAAAATCTTCTAATAGCCTCATATTTTGTTCTGTGCATCACATCAAATAATATTTCACGTTTTCAATGTTGTCTATAGGTGAAACCATGGAAAAAACATCTCCTACAAATAATTGGATATATTGGACAACAGATAATTCGTGTTAGATTATCACACAAGTGTAACATCTACAAGTTATTTGAAAAAAATTAAACATAAAAATTACCTTCTCTAACAAGATCAGAAACTCTATCGCCATCAACTGACACTATAGTTTCATTTGATTCCATCTCCTCTGAGGTTGCAAGTGAAATTTTCACTTTTACATTAAGTTCGGTATGTTTCCAAGCTTTGACATATCTTGCATTTTTGTTCTCGCAAATATCTATGTATTGTGTGTCCTCTATGCAAACTGAACAAAAACAAGACTCATTTCTTCTATCAAATGCAAACCCATTTTGAAAACGTTTTGTTTTAACTGAATGTATTTTTCATGTTCTGGGTATTGTACTAGCATCATATGGGATTGATCTATTTACATCTTTGATCCCAACATACCAAAACAACCTGCAAAAGACAAGAACTTGTTAACTTGAAATCTCTCAAGAAAATGATGTTCAGATTGAATATAAATTTGAACACATTCAATTTTATATATCCTATGTACATACATGTAACATTTATATATAGACAAACCTGCACACATCCCTTGACGGATTATATTCATGGCTTAGCACCATTTTGCACCATTCAACAACTTGTTCAACGGATTCAAATCGATCGACATGAGGGTTCAACTGATACCTTCGAAGTGCTCATTTTATACATGCCCCTGCACCGTCGCGCTCTCCTTTTCCATGACCAGTCTCAAAAAAATTCCAACAATGTGTAATGTTAAATTTTTTATGAAGACGACATAACCAATAGAATGATCGAGAAGATTTGAACTAACCCGCACACCCATCTGACCATATCCAATGTCGATCAAATCTGATTTTGCGTTCTTTCAATGAATCATAAAATTTATCAAAACAATGTTGTACATAATGTGTGTCGTGTGCTCGATCATCACTTATATAAAAGTGATATTCTTTAATAACATGTCGATTGTCATTGGTGATTTCTATGTTATCAAGGTTCCATTGAGAATGTCTATATAGAACATGGACAAATATCGTGACTTGATCATAATGATAATATTCACTCTGTATTTCTTTTTGTGCATCGAATGTGTAATTCTCTGCAAAATCAACTATAGAAAAAATTGTCCCTGGTAGAAACACTTCATGGAATTGTTTGAATTGTAGATCTTGCCATCGAGATCTATGTGAATTCTTGGTGTATTTATAGATTTCTTCCTCAAACTTCTTCAAAAAATCTATCACACAGATTTTATCTACCTTCAAATCAATCCTTTTGGAAATAACATTTGAAGAATGTGGAGCCGTGCTACTCATATATTCATATCTCTTCCAATTGACTCTTATATTAGAAAATGATTGATCAATCATATCAATATGATACTTTGAATGAAACAAGCTTAGATTTCCACAACGATCACATTTCTTTCCACCAACACATTTTGTTTTGTAAAATAAATCATCATCTTCTCTGTCACATAGAATTTTAGATATAAAAACACAGAATGTGGAAGGAGGAGGTGAACCTGGCCATAAAGTTTTACCAAAATCCAAAAAAGTGTCGTAATACAACTCAAATTCCACATGATGACGACAACAACAAGTGTCACAAACAATGATGGGTCTAACAAACCATGGTTTTTTTTGCACAAATGTATTGATGGAAATTTTAACTTCTTTGTGCTCTTCTTTGAACTTATTGAACAACTCTATTTGTGTCATTGGCAATATATGTTTTGGATGTTCTTCATATTTTTTTTTTGCTATTCTTCGTCGCAACACATCCCTTGTATGTGGTGAAATATGAGATTCTTCCAACCAATAATTTCGGGCCAATTCTATAACATTTTCTGCAAGTCTATCTTTGTAGGGTTGTCTAGAAATCACTGTCCAACAAGCCAATTCATCATTTACATCCATTTGCAATTGAAATTTTCTATGTTTGTGCAATGTTTTTCTTGACGTTCCCATCGTTTTTTCCATGTGTCGTGTCAAATGATCTTTTATATTGCTCCCTGAAACAATTGTTGTTTGTAATGTTCTACGTGAAACATGAACATCTTCTTTTCAAAATTTTCCAAAAGCTTTTAATACGCTAGTTATATTGTTAAAGACATTCTGTTTCACCTTTGTATAATTTGTCGACTTTTGAATACCCAATAATGATGTAGCTTCTTTTAACTTTCTCGACTTCATTAGACAAAGTAAAAGTTGAGCTTGTACTGTTACTGATTCATCTTTGAAAAAAGTATTATATATATTCTTAGTTCAATATCTTATATAATGCTTAGCCTTTTTCTTCCTAAATTTGTCAGTATCAACATTTTCTAATATTTCATCATCAATGTTGATAGATTCTCCTGCATATTTCAATTTAAAGTTTATATTAAAAAACATAACCCGAACAAAAATTCACTAAATTATATATACTTGAGTGTTCATCTTGTATTAATCTAAATTTATGTACATACCTATAGGTGATTCTTCTTCTGCTTCAATTTCGGTTTCAATGTCTTCTGCTTCAATTTCGGTTTCAATGTCTTCTTCGACATTATGAGACAAATCTATTTATGTTTTTTGAAAAACATCAAATTGTAATTACAATCAATTATATTATTTACAATATTTTAAATTTTAATTTTATACTTTGAATTCTGTACTTTCTAAATACAGTCCCAATGTGTGTCGTGTGTTCGATCATCATATGTGCATGCATACCTAATTGAACTTCTTCTTGTCGAAAATATCTATTGACATTATCATCGTTTCTTTCTTCAATATTTGCACATTCTTGTTTCTTTATCTGATAAATCCCTTTCCTTTGTTCGATTTGGCGAGTATCATCTCAAGTGCGATCAAATCTTCTCTTGTGCAAACTTTTGTTTCCCATGTCTTTTATAGTTATTTGTAAAAGATATGTTCAACAAAGACTTCACCTTGAAAAAATGCTCAACATTTATCTTTCAACATATAAATTGTTATTCCAATAAAAACTTGAACAAACATCAATTACCTTATTCAACAAAAACCAAAAAGATGATTCAAAACTTTGTTTAAGTGCTCTAGAAAACCATCATGTATCGATATCGATCCTCCGATTAAGCCTATGGATCAAAGGGAATAAATAAAGAAAGAAAAGAATACAGATGCAATCAATAATAGAAATGCTTTGAAATCCCTATCCCCGAGCTTATATTTGTCTGTCTATCCGATGAATTGTGTTAAATGTGTTCATCCAAAATCCTATTTATACAATTTGGCGCGAAATGAAATGATACAACGTGTCGTTTCATTTTTTCTGACCGATAGAATTCTCTCAACAACTTTTCGGCTGAAAGAAGGTTTTTTCGGCCGAAAACCTTAGAAACCGTTCAGTTTTGATGGTTTTCGTTAGATTTTAGTCTGTTGGCCAAAATATTAGTTTTTCAGCCGAAAAAATGAAATCTGGACTGAAAACAAAAACCAGAGAATTGCCCCAATCTTACCTGAACTTCGGAGGTTGCGGACTCCTGCAAATACTGAGAATTTGGTTTCGAAAATGACACCAACATTTTCAAAATTGAATCTACTTTCAATTGTTATAATTTGTTTTCATTTTCTTTATTTTATCTAATTTTATTTAATTTAAAAAAAAACAAAAAAAACACTACATAATATTTTCAGTAGATATTATGATTCGGTGAAATGAAATATCGGTATCTCTAAAAATATACAGTGAAAAAATTGAAAACAAATATATTCATAATCCTTAAACTGTTCTTTTCAAAAGGGTATATTTATATTTTAATTTTAAGTAAAAATTAATATAGATACAAGGTGTAGAAAAACATGTGTTTAAAATTTGCAACGTTTTTAGCTTGGTCAACTTCAAAAAATTCTAGAAATTATAATATTCATCCATTAGATTCAAAATTATATTCATAATAAAATAGAGTCTCTATAGATTGTTGTTGTATATTTCTTTTCTTAAAAACATAAGTTTAATAATAGGTACATTGTTGTAGAAAAAATTAACTCATTATCATTCCTTTCATGTTTAAGGAACATACTGTTAAACAATTGTCAAATTGACATATCAAATCGTGATAATTGTTTTTTGAAAAATAGTCATTGGAAAGCTAACACAATTCTTCACAAGTTTGTTTTTACTGTAAAGTGAAATTCTAAATAAAAAAAATACTTTTGTATGCCAGAAGTTGAAGAACTTGTGAAAATACAGTTTTTTTTCTCATAAAACAAGCAAAAGTGTAACCCATGTTCATGATTTCACCCAATATCCATGTAGCTTATATTCAAGATTACTGAGGTCAACACCCAAAAAACTCAAGTCTACACTCATGACTATCATGTCGGTAATACAAAGCATAAATAACAAGTATTTAACAATCTTTATCTATCATTACCATTTGTTAAAAACCAATAACATTAATAAGTTCACGACTTTCATCTAATAGGATTCTTAAATTCATTTACAACTAGATAATGTTTCATGCAAGCACTATGCATAAAACATAACATTAAGAGAGCAATGCTCTTTTCTCAACCAAAGCAAGAAACATACATGAAATCTCTTTGCAACATCATATATTAATTTACAACAAATGTGAACATATCCAATCACCATGTCATGGAACTCACATGAAATCAAAATAACCAAGAAATCATCATTTATGTCCACATACCAATTTACATTATAAATTTAATAAATTCCCAATAAGAATGGAAGAAGTAATATCAACCCAATAAGTAAGGACTCCATAATTCATGCATGCGATATCCGTTCAAGATCAACAACCTTCAAAACTATCACCGCTATCATCATGGAGCCACACACCACATTTCTTGTTAATAGTAAGGACAACGAGTTGTTGTCCATAACAATGGATGCAAGGCTAAACAATTCCATCATAAGAAGACCATATACTTATAATTGAGTCTTCCATTTTGTCATAGCATATTTCTTTTGCGATACCATTGGTTGCGGAAAAAAATATTTTATCACTACTTTGTGCATTTCACTTTCTTCAATGATCAAAACTACAACCCAAACATCACATTTCTTTTCTTGTAACAAAGACAACAATCACTAACAAAATTTGCATTCAAAGCAATATTATTTATTCACAATGATTATGTATATAATAAAGAATATTATTCATGCCATGACTTTCAAACCTACAACTTCTAAGCAATCACCCACCAACAATTCAAATCCACTCTTTATATTACAAACAAGATTTTCAACTTACAATCTAATGATATTATACAAATTACCAAACAAGGACAAGTGATTCCACTTGAGTCCATAATAATTCAACCAAGTATTCATAAATCCATCCAATTCATAACAAGTTCTCTAGTGAACCCAATACATCAATACATGTTGAATGTAATGGATATGCAACTCTACTTACCACACTTCTCATTCCATTCATAATTTCAAGCACAAAACATGTCGAAGAGTGCACTGCTATTTCACTTACAAAACTTTTCAAACCATTCATAATTACAAGAAAAAAAAAATCCCATAACTGGGTTGCAATTTAGCTTACCAAGATTTTCAATCCATTCATTGTGTCCAAGCAAAAAAAATAAAATTTAACAAAAATAAAAATAAAATTCCAATAACTGGGCTACAAATTCACTTAAACAACCTACCTATTGGAAAAAATTGAATACCTCCATTGACAACCATTCCATTTCTTGATCAACCCAAAACACATTTTTTCTACATTAAGAGGAAATTGAGTGCCCTTGGATGGGCATCAATTTCTCTTTCCTTTCAAGAAACACAAATGATATATGATTAAGGAATCATTTACCCATGGATGGACAATCATTTCTCTTTTTCCTAAGTAAGAAGCATGCCTATCACTAGAATGATTTCATCTTCCAAGACTTCAAGTCAAATACAAATATAAGAAATGAGAATGCCCATAGTTGGCCAATAAATTTTCTTCTCTAGTATATGAATAGAATTCCACACAAAGCAAAAGGTACCTGTAGTAGGAAATGAATTCTCTCCCAAGCATATGCATAAAAGAATATAAATTCTCAAGTTAGGCATTAATATGCCCATTCAATTCAATATACATAACAAGAGATCCAACACAAAATTTCCCATTCACTAAGTTTGGTTTATACCCAAAACCACATAAGGCACATCTTTTTGTAGCATCCTCGCTACTCTCTCTCTCTCAAAAAAAGAAGAAGAAGAAAACTTTAAAAACTTCATTGAGAAAATTTATTTCAAAAAGCATAAGAAATCCACGTTCATTCTAAATTTTCCTTTGAAAACAACCACAAATTTTCCACAAGTTTCATGCAAGCAAAATTAACCATTTATAAAAGCATTTACAAAAGCATTTTCAATAGACTTACAAGAAGTAAACCATACTCTCACCTATGACTAGAAAAAATACATAATTACGGGTTCCACTCATAGATTAACACCATCCCAACTGTTGTTCCAGAGTCTGTACTTAAGGCTAAAAAGTATAGGGTCTAGGCATCCAAACAGTGAGTAAAAGATAAAAAGGGAAAAATCAACCTTCAGGAAAAAGGAAGCTAAGGCTGATTTCTAAGTTGTCTCTATCTCGGTTCCAAACGTTCCTGGATGCTTATATCCCATTCAATTGCGGCCCATGAACGTTCGAGCTCGTCCCAGGTGATGGAAGTTTTAAGTATGGTGTCAAATAGGTTCAAAGCAATGCTGGTTTGATCTGATAGGCCGGGTTCAATGTTGGGATGTCTTGCAAAGGGCACAGTCATGGAGGAACAAAAAATGAAAAGAAAGTTTGAGGTTTAAAATGGCACTTCAATTTTTTCTTTAACCGTATAAAAGAGAACTTTCGAAATCCGATGTTAAAGATAGAACACAAACCAAAGTCCTTCTCCCGTAACTAAGTTAACTTTTTAAAGAATCATGTATGAAATGCAAGAAAACATTAGTAGTCAACAATGCGAGGCTCTATCAAGGGAGAATCTCGCCCTGTAAACAGAAGAAGAAAAAAGGAAAGAAGTAATCTGACGAAGCATAAAATATAGAGATCTAAAAAGTTCACAGGTCTTGTACCTGTTGATAGCCGATACAAAGGAAAAAATGCAAGCGATTAGATGACTAAAAGTTGGTCACCATAGTAGAAGTTGCACTAAATTGTAGCTAAGCATTCATCAGAAATATATATGCGAACTGAAACTTAGTATAAGATAACATAGAAAACAAAACTCATAACTTAGTCTTCATGGAATCAAGAATCTTGGGATTGCTTTGTATTAATTTTCAAGAGGAATAAATTCTCTATTACAATCGGCCAAGAAAGGTCCAACCCCTTTCTCTCTTCAAAAATGCCTATTTATACAACTTCTAAACATTCAGATCTCAATTGTTCCAGGAGATTTCAGTTACAAAATGGGAAATTTAAGCGTTTCACTTCTTTCTCTTTGTCCTCATTCATGTGGGTAGAGCACCTTCCTTCCTTTACTCTTTGGGTTCTAAAAATAGAACAGGAAAACACTTGTCATTATTTGACACCAGAAACCTACCCCTTCGCCTGCTTGGTGCAAGTGACACACCTCTCCACCAACTGGGCTATCAACCTGGAAGGCTCTGCTTGGTTGTTTGCCTCAAAAGCGTAACAATCCTTTGCTAGCTGTTGCAACCTTCCCCCTACTTATTGGTCTTCAGTGATGATAGAACATAACTGTACACTTGGTTTTATTAGCCATTTATCCACTTGGACTATATCAGTCTGGCTTATCTGTGATATTTCAGCCTACTCTTTCTCCTCGTTCTCCTTGATATTGAGCAGGTGCTTGGCTATATCGATCCGGCCCAGTGTCCCAATGCTTTCCCTATCGAGATCCAATGAACTTTCATTTATCAAGCCGAAAGTTACTTCACAAGAGTTTCTCATTTATTTTGCTCGTTCTCTGCTTTCGGATATATTACGCTCGCATGCTTTTAGCAAGATATTACCTCTGGTTTTCTCTAGGATGGAAAGCCTGGAACTACTGACCATTTCTTTTCTCGTCGTGACTATAACAACCTCTTGGAAAGCGACCCGAGCCATCCCAACTTCTCTTTCTCTCAAATAAATGTCTTCCAATACTTGGTCAATGGTATGGCAATGGTTTTGGATGGCCTCCACTTTAGCAAGTAAATCTTACTGAGCTACTGAAACTCTTTTTTGGATTTCGATGGCTTGGGATTTGAATATCCCAATATCTATAACCTGGGTCTCGGTAGAATTCAACTTTACCTGTAATTGCCTGATCAGTTCTTCTTGTTGGCTTACTCGATATTGGATGGTCTGGGCCAACTGATGTATTTGCTCAAGATCGGATCTGAGCCACTCGATTTCTCTTTGATCGACTGCTCTGGCTTGCTCTAGACCTATGTTCACTTGATCTTTGGAATTTGCTGTAATGTCCCCAAGGCCGAGCCCAGTTGTAAATCTGATGCATGAAATGAATTGTAAATATGTGTTATAGGCTGGTGAGCCAAGTTTGTATAAGCCAGTGGGCTTATGTGATTGCTAGGCCAGAGAGCCTAAGGGTTGGAGGCCAAGGGCCTGATTTTGTACTTGTATATATGCAAAAAAATTTAATAAAATTGTAAACACCGCCAGGTGCAGACCGACCATGATGAATGAGTGAATGGGGAATGAGTTTCCACAGAGAAGGCAAGGGATTAGGGGTTGGAAGGTGGGAAAAGGGGCTTAATCCTAGGAATAATATTTTATTATCATTCCAAAAGAATATGTGCCATTTATATTATTATTCCTAAGTCCCTGACCAAGGGAAGGTGATGCATGCTGGTGGAACAAATGTAGTCTCCAGGGCGACAAGTGTCGACCCTGGTGCATGCAAATAAAACAGTTTGGGTGGACCGTGAAGAGGGAATCTCCCTCAGATTCAAGCGGACTGCCTGAGGGTGTATGGGCTCTGAGCAGTACGACTAACCCGAGCTCTGTAGAAAAACCTCGTACACCTTCTGAAATGAAAAACCCGTGTATACCTCCGTGTTGAACCAGAAAACTGTGATCAATTTTGAAATAGCCGGTTTCACCTCTGTTTGAAGGGGGGGAAAAGCCTGTATTGTGTCTGGAGAATCTGTGTGCATCCACTACCCGGGATCGAGCCTGTGCATGAGATCTCTGTCCCGAAGCTGTGACCCTGAGCCATTTTTCCATTGCTGAGCCAATGGAAAAAGTCGTGTCTGTTTTTCCATTGGTTGTGTGGCCACGCAATGCTGAACTGCATGGGAGGTTTGTTGACCTGTGAGCGATTCTCTCTAGGCGAGAGAGTGTGTAAAGGAAGGAGATAACTCCTAGAAGGAACCCTGTAGCTACCATAGAGCCTAGAGACTTCCTATCTGACCTGTTGCTGTAACCCAAGGCAAGGGAGGTTAGCAGTCGAAGGACTGTCCAAGTGACAGAGAAGGTGTATCCTCCTGGGGTGGAACATGCATGTGGGGAATGAGGGACTGTGGGCAGTGAGTGTGGGTGGTTCCTGGGAGAGAATTCCTTCCTGTGGTGTGTGTTGTTTTCCCTGTAACCTCAGCCTGACCTAGGATTCCTTGTCTCGGGGTGGAGCTTAGTCCCAGCTCAGGGGTGACCCACTGTTGAGTTGATGAGCAGTGTGGTCTAAGGATGGGAGGTTCGTGGAAGGCCTGCACTTGGTTGGTGGATTCTACCACTGTTAAAAGATAAGTATATGATTATGTTTTAATCACGTTTTGCATGACTCTACTGTTTATGTTATCATGATTTCCGCTGTGTATATGAATTAGTATGCAATGCTATTGATTGTTAATTATGGCAGTAACTCATATGGATACTCTGTGTAGAATGTGTTTATTTGTTTAAATGAATGGGATTTATAATACCTGTATGAGTTATGTACCAAGTGGTGTTAAAGTTTCCTTTTAAGAGCGATTAAGCCATGGTAGCTGAAAAGGTGCGCTACAGTTTGGTATCAGAGCCAAGGTTTCGACACTGAGACTAGATGGGCCAGTGGAGCGGTCTTTGGACTGAGAATGCGAGGGGAAATTGGATCTGGAAGGCCGATTTTGGAACCTGGTTTGCTCCAAAGTGTCAAGGAGTTACTTGACGAGTTTTTTTTAAGCTCAGGAGGTATAGCAGCATTATGAAACTGCAGTCAGTGTGGTATAAGTCCACAGAGAGAGAGGACTCCACACTAGAAGTGTAGGAGCTTTAGGATATGTTCGAGAGTGAAGGTGAACCCTCGTGACCGTTAGATCTGGAAAGTGGGCACGAGGTTTAAATCCCTTTGGAATTGCACATGAGTGTGGAAATCACGATACGCGAAATCCTGAATTAGTCAAAACCCTCCATCAGAAAGAACGCGTGGAGAGCGATCAGCCTTTCTTTGAATCGTAACTTGAAAATGGTCAACAAGAAGAAATCGACGTTTTGGGAGATGGGAAGTGAGGAGAGGTGAACAACTCCTAAGCCCAAAACCCCGAAATCCCAAAACAACCTACACCGTAGATCGTGGGTAGAAGAACTTGACCATTGGATCAAGTAGTTAAATAGACAGTGATTTCGGGATTTCGGAAAATGGAAGTTCAAGATGTGTGGATGCACAAACTTCCGATGCCTGAAACCCTGAAATGCCTAAAGGATTTGCGCTGTAGATCTGAGAAAGATCTGACAGTTGGATTTTACTAGGAATAGAAGTGGACAGGGACACATGGAGATGTACCACGTGCCAGTGGGTCGAGAAGAAAAGCGAGAGTGGTGGGACCCGATGATGTCATTAAAAATGACATGGACCCTAATTAACATGCCACGTGCCACCATGGTTGTGGGTGACCAGTGTGCTATGTGGGCCCGGAGGGTAAAGTAAATCGGAATTTCGAAAGTCGGGGGGGTTGGAAAGGAAAGCAAGTCTCAAAACTTTGTGGACCGAAAACCCGAAGTCCTGGGTACCAGAAACCTGAATACCCGAAAGTCCCAGGTACCAAAAACCCAAAAGTCCCGAAATGCTGAAAATGAAAGTTTCGAAGACCCGAAAATTGCAGAGCCGAATGAGAGCTCAGAAAACTTATTTGAATCGAAATATCTTTTATTCTTGTTCGTGTTGGCGTATAAATGTTGTGGATTTTTCATGAAGTTTTAATGGCCTGACAAACTTTGAATTGAATTGCACAGTGCGTGTGCAGAGTTCAACGAGGGTCAGGACTCCAGTTAACCAACGCCGAGTATGGAATGGGAAAAGGTGCAGATTGCCTCCGAAACAGGAGACGAACGGGAAGGAAAGGATGTCAATATGGGAGTGGAAGGATCAAACTCCAATGGGCACGGAAAAGAAAAGGATAAGGAAGGACACATAATGAAAATCATTGAAGTATTGCAAAGAGAGGCCCAGGCTCACCGAGATGATAGCCGAAAGCTCATGAAAGTCAGGGATCGACATTGGGTATTAAACTTAAAATTTTTGAAGAGCCTGGAAAGAATAGAGAGGAAACTCGAGAAGGGAAGAGACTCAAGTAATATGGAGAGTTGCAGAACCCCTGGGAGAAGAAGGAGATAAAGAAGCGTTAGGACTCCTGAGAGGAAAAGGAGGTCGAGGAGTGGTAGCCGACATCTTAGTCGCTCCCAAAGACATTCCATTAGGGGAACATGCAGTAGTTCAAGCTCATCTCCTACCAGAAAGCACCGAAAATCGAATTGAAAGGGGAAATCAACAAGATTAAACCGCCTACGTTCGATGGTGAACATAAGAAGGAAGAAGATGCCGAAATATGGTTGTTGGGTATAAAGAAATACTTCCAACTGCAGAATTATTCTGCCCATGCAGAAGGAAGAATTGCAATGTACCAACTGAAAGGAAAAGCATCCATGTGGTGGGATCAGTTGGTGCGGGTGCAACACATCAGAGAGAAAGAGGTCACGTGGAAGGAGTTTAAGAAGTATTTTGAGAAGAAATACCTAACCAAAAGATACTATGACAGAAAGATGAAGGAGTTATTCGAACTCAAGTTGGGTAGTTGTAATGACCCTTAATTATTAAGATGGTTAATTTAATAATAATCCTAAAGATTATCTAAATTGTATTTATATCATAAAATAATATTTCTAATTGGATATTATTAAATAGTGTACATGAGGGTTAATGAATGATTAATTATT
>ML788265.1:182771-215007 GCA_009831015.1 Picea engelmannii | reverse complement strand
ACTGTACATAATGTGTTTCATGTTTCACTGCTTAAGAAATATGTACCTGATGCTAATCATGTTATCGATTGGAATGTGATTCAGGTGGAACCAGAAGGTGTCCTGCAAGTGCATCCTGTGCGCATATTGGATAGGAAAAGCAAGCAGCTTTGGAATCGAACCATAGAGATTATAAAGGCCCAGTGGACCTAGTACGGTCCTGAGGATGCGACATGGGATCATGAAGAAGTTATGCGGGCAGAGTACCCACATCTTTTTGAAAATTTTGAAAGGCTTGCAGAGACAGTGTAAGTTGCACTTAAGACAGTGCAAAAATAAAGGAGGGGGATTGTAATGTCCCCAAGGCCAAGCCCAGTTGTAAATCTGATGCATGAAATGAATTGTAAATATGTGTTATAGGATGGTGAGCCAAGTTTGTATAAGCCAGTGGGCTTATGTGATTGTTAGGCCAGAGAGCCTAAGGGTTGGAGGCCAAGGGCCTGATTTTGTACTTGTATATATGCAAAAACATTTAATAAAATTGTAAACACCGCCAGGTGCAGACTGAACACAATGAATGAGTGAAGGGGGACTGAGTTTCCACAGAGAAGGCAAGGGATTAGGGGTTGGAAGGTGGGAAAAGGGGATTAAGCCTAGGAATAATATTTTATTATCATTCCAAAAGAATATGTGCCATTTATATTATTATTCCTAAGTCCCTGACCAAGGGAACGTGATGCGTGCTGGTGGAACGCATGCAGTCTCTCGGGCGACAAGTGTCAACCCTGGTGCATGCAAATAAAACAGTTTGGGTGGACCGTGAAGAGGGACTCTCCCTCGGATTTGAGCGGACTGCTTGAGGGTGTAGGGGCTCTGAGTAGTACGACTGACCCGATCTCTGCAGAAAAACCTCGTACACCTTCTGAACTGAAAAACCCGTGTATACCTCCGTGCTGAACCGAAAAACTGTGATCAATTTTGAAAGAGTCAGTTTCACCTCTTTTTGAAGGGAGGGGAAAGCCTATGTTGTGTCTGGATAATCCGTCTGCATCCACTGCCCAGGATCGAGCTGGTGCATGAGATCTCTGTCCTGAAGCCATGACCCTGAGCCATTTTTCCATTGCTAAGCCTGTGGAAAAAGTCGTGTCTGTTTTTCCATTGGTTGTGTGGCCACACAATGCTGGACTGCGTGGGAGGTTTGTTGACCTGTGAGCGATTCTCTCCAGGTGAGAGAGTGCGTAGAGGAAGGAGAGAACTCCTGGAAGGAACCCTGTAGCTACCACAGAGCCCGGAGAATTCCGGTCCGGCTTGTTGATGTAACCCAAGGCAAGGGAGGTTAGCAATCGAAGGACTGTCCAAGTGACATAGAAGGTGTATCCTCCTGGGGTGGAACAGGCATGTGGGGAATAAGGGACTGTGGGTAGTGAGTGTGGGTGGTTCCTGGGAGAGAATTCCTTCCTGTGGTTTTGTGTTGTTTTCCCTGTAACCTCAACCTGACCTAGGATTCCTTATCTCGGGGTGGAGCTTAGTCCCAGCTCGGGGGTAACCCACTATTGAGTTGATGAGCAGTGTGGTCTAAGGCTGGGAGGTTCGTGGAAGGCCTGCACTTGGTTGGTGGATTCTACCACTGTTAAAAGATAAGTATCTGATTATGTTTTAATCACGTTTTTCATGACTCTACTGTTTATGTTATCATGATTTTCGTTGTGTATATGAATTAGTATGCAATGCTATTGATTGTTAATTATGGAAGTAACTCATATGAATACTCTGTGTAGAATGTGTTTATTTCTTTAAATGCATGGGATTTATAATACCTGTATGAGTTATGTACCAAGTGGTGTTAAAGTTTTCTTTTAAGAGCGATTAAGCCATGGTAGATGAAAAGGTGTGCTACATTTGCCTCTGTTGTAGCTAGCTTAGCCTCCAATGTTCTAATTAAACGGTTCTTGTGCTTTAACTGTTCTTTTAGAGATCTGACAGAAAATTGGTTGGCTGTAGTAGAAGCCCCCAACGTCCCTGCTATCTAGGTGGTGAATTCCTCCTTTTTCATGGCCTTCCCGTTGGATAGGATTTTGATTTTTTTGGTTACTGTGCCCACTTCTCAGTAAATCTCTTGCTTCACGACAACCTTTCTCTTCTTATTGAAGAAAAATTCGTTCAGAGGAAACTCTTCTATAGTAATGGGCGTCAGTTCCTCGCTGAAAATCCACCACGCGTTGGGGGTCCCCTTTGTGAACTGTAGGGGAGTAATAGAAGTGATGGGACTGCTAATTTCCTTGGATGGTTTCTGTGGGATAACAATCATGTCTGGCTTGCTTGATGCAGGCGACGACGTCACACTTACCCCTTGTGGGAATACTTCTGCTTGGCTTTGGACTCAATCGCCCGGTGCAACCACTTCTGGGCTTCCTTCCTCTCGGTTGGGGATCTCGGCTTCCTGTTCCGAGTTCCTAGTTTCTTCTGTCTTTTCCTGATTTTCCTCCCGGTCAAGACTTGAATCCTTTGGGTCCTTGGCTTCCATCTGCCATATATCTATGGTCTATGGGTTCTTACCCTGTAAAAATGGGGGAAGACAGCTTCGTCGGTGTTCTTGAAACTTGAGAAGATTGGCCTTATCTCCAGGCGACAGGGCTTGAATCTGGCTTAGGACCTCGACATAGGATCTCGCACCTCAGAAGATGTCTTCATGAGGTGAGTTCTCATGCTTGTATCTTTTCAGGCCACAACTGACCATGTGATTACTCACGACCTTATGTGGCCTCGGCTTTGGCGTGTCCAAAATATAATAAAGAATATGTATTAAAATGAATGGGGAAGGGCAGACATACCTTCTTCGAAAAACCTTTAAGTTCTTTGCTTATGCCACCGAGCATGGTTTGCCTGGTGATTTCGCGACATACTAGCTTATCCAACACAAATAACAGTAGAGCATATGGGGGAACAGAGGCACCGAAAACCTGGATGTATGAAAATTCTGCTTATACATACCAGTCAGCCACACTACTCAAGTTTGCGATGATTCTATCTGAAATCCTGGGAGGTGGGTTACCGTAAATGGAGATGTGCATCGGTACCATTACCCAGTTGAAAATCTCGTATATGAATTATTTGGCCTTGTCCTCCCAAAGTTTCGAATGATAGACATGAATAGGCTCAACATTAGATGGAGTCCAGCTCCAGCTCATTAGAGGGAAATGCATCATGAAACAAATAGCGTCCATGATGTAGGCGAACATAAAAAACGAAGTTGCTTTCCCACTCGCCTTCTGCGCTCGATATTCTGTAATTCGATGGGTTAGACTGTCTGAAAACAGTTTGGCCCAGTCGAATGAACAACCTTCAGTGACTGTATAAATCAGAGGCACCCACGGGAGGAGAAAATATGTGGTGTCCTCCCTCCCATACAACCTATAGGCCATCATTGCTATATACCTGAATGGTGGCTCTAAAGAGGAGATTGAATAAATACCATTAGAATTTGCCCTGAATTTTGCAGGGTTCGAAACCCAATACTTTATCAGCTCAGGAAAAGTTCTGCCATATTTCTCGCATTCCTTCTCCTTGAAACCTTCCAGAAACCCGACATTGTATGCGAAGTTTGGTGTGGGTGACAGCTGATACATTGCCTACAAATGTTCCGGTCTAAAAGTCCCAACTGTCACCTTCTATTCGCTGATGATATTCCTGGTCAGAATATCCACATGGTCTAGTGCCCATATGATCATATCATAATAGAGAATGAGTCGTGGCCTTGCCTCTATTTTGTGCATCTTTGCTTGCATGACGATTTTTTATTTGGTGGCCAAATCATCCTTCTCGTTATCGCTAGAATCATCTGAACAATTCACCAATTCGGACTGAAGAATGTCGAAGATGTATGTCTAGGTTTTGACACTATTAATACTTCAGGGTGAAGTATCGGAAATATCATCTGAGCCCTGAGCTGAACTCTCGGCAGCCTCCTTGGACTCTTTTCATGGAGCCATGATAGAAAACTCTATGTTCAGTTGTCCTGTAGTAAGAATTGCAAAAACAAAAAGAAGTTATCCCGATGAAAAAACAACTCTGTGTGCAAAATAGAAATAAAATTGAACAAATAAAAGAAACTCCCTCACTTTAATCTTTCAACTTTGTGTGAGTCCTTGCTGACAGAACAGTCAAATCGTTTAATGGAAAGATTTAGGCGTGAAACGAGATCTTATTTTCCATTATCTCATCAAGATTCAAATCAATGGGATAAATGCTTAAAATATTTGTGATAATAAAGAAAAAGTGGAAACATTCAAAAATCTCATCTGTAGGCTGCGTACGTTAAAGGTCCTTTAAGGCATTAATTAATTTAGTTAATTCCCTTAACTTTTTACTTTCAACCCTCGAGACCTATTTTCGATGTTCATTGTCTTGGATAATTTCGTTCCTAGTCTTGGAGTCCAAAATACCTGAAATTGCAATGGCGTGATCTAGTTAAAAAATCGTGATCTGACTTAAGTTCTTAACTAACCCATGCTGAGTTAATAAAAACCACGATTTTGCAACTCGAGGCTACGAAGGTAGAGTTTTTTGGGAGAGCGATCATCGAGTCTTGAAACCCTGACAGTGCTTAACTAGGGTTTAAAGTGACTTGCCCCTAACACTAACCTGGGTGAACTTTTGAAACTGTTTCATGACTTCGCATATCAGAGTATGGAAATCTTGTGACTTGTAACTCCCGAAGCGCGATAGCACGAGGTAATAAAAGTGATATACTCGCTTAATGGTTAGGTGACGGTGACTTATTACTATAATGGCTATCGCCACTTCGCATGTCGGGGTAAACTTTTGATTGCAAGAATTATATTTCAACCACTTGTAAAAGGCGGCTCCAACATAGGCTCCAACTAGGGATCTTGTCCTCCTGCAGGATGGGAAGAACAATAGACCACGTGCTTGTATTCGGTAAATGGAGTCATTGTTTTCTTTCTGCGAAACTTATTTCAGGAAGGGGATACAGAGGGAAAAAGAGATTCTGTCTTTACTTCTGAAAAGCTTTTCAAAGTTCAAATGCGTTCTAAACTCAGTTGTATCCCTTTCAATGACTTTCTCCTTCTTGATAATGAATTCAGGTCTTCTTTAAGATAATCAAAACAGTCCCAGGAAATTCAACATATCCTGTGGATTTTGGCTTGCATCAAACGAAGTAAATTTCATTCTTTTAATTGGGGGGGGTCCTGTCTGAACTTGGGATGTAGATTCGGTTTCGAAAAGGCTGGTTACTAGAGTAGAGTGAAAATTACGTATGACAACCTTACAGATATCTTAGATATTGCTTCACTCCCAACGAGCCTATCCAGTACTCCAGTGAAGTTATCTGGCCCCTTTTACTGAATTTCCTTTCACCACTTTGAATCATAATTGTGCATTTAAATGATGAGACGAGGGCAATCATATATGAATTTCCTTTCATCGTCTCCATGGACTAGATGGGGGCAATCAAATTTGAATTTCCTTTCACCATTTGTATTATATTTTACTTTTTAAAGCACAAAGTGGGGGCAATCATTTTGTATAAGGCATACCAAGGATGATATCTTTGTAATATTCGTAGTGGAGGTCTGTCAACTTGCTTTGATTACTCGGGACCGACCTTCTCTTAACTTTAAAAACACCTTAGCCCGTAGGGAAAATGGGAAAAATAAATTCCAGGGGTCTTCCTTTGAGAAAGCCTCAATCCTTCGAACACTGTTAAAAAACCTAGAAGAGTCAGGATCAACCTATGCATAACTTTATTTAGTAGGAGACTGAGGAGTTATGAGGGCTGGCTTACTTTTTAAGATCTGTCTTCCAGCTTCCAAAGCTAAAATGTAAGCTATTCTCCCTCTGTGGGAACCACAAAAAGGTGTCTGGTTTTTAAGAAGGTAAATCTGGGGACATAAAAAGGGCAATGGAGAAAGGCCTGGATTTCGAAAAATAGAGGTCATGGATTAAACCTGACTCTTGGAACCCTTTCTAGGAGACGCTTTACTCCCTCTGCTTATTTTAATTACCTCTTATCTTTATTTGGGTGAAACTTTTAGGACACAAAGTAAGAAGTCGTTCTTTTAATGATATATCAAGCGAAAAAAACATACTTATGAGACAATCATGCCACTTTAGCGATACTTGTTTGAAAAACAGACATCTCCGGAACTCATACCTTTGCCTTACCATTTCGTTCTCTTCTAAAATAATGGAAAAAAAATTCTATCACCTGTTTTTGGCGAATTGATTCTCCGATATATGACCGTCGGTTTATTCCTTTCTCTCATTTGGGTTGCAAGTTGGGATCCTACAAGGGAACAACACGAAGAGTATTAGGGCTATAAAGGAATTGAATGCGTTGAAAATTTCGTATCCCTACTTCTAGAAAAACACTGACCTATTTTATTTGTGATGAAAGTAGACTTACCAAAGAAAAATTGTGAAATAAAAAACAAGCACAAACTGATATATACAGTGGAAATTTTGGAAACCATTTATTGCATATAGTGTTTTAAATAACACCCGTTGACAGGGGCGTTGAGGATTTTACCGTCCAAATTCTCTAATAGAAACAAATTTTTCCCTTTAGGAGCTATGATTTTGAACGCTCCGTACCAGATATGATCAAATTTACCATGTTTTTCCGAGTCTTCCTTCCTAGCATCCCATTTCAAAACCAAATCGTTGGGGAGAAATTCTCTATCCTTGGCCTTACAGTCGAATAACGCTTTCATGTTGTCCTGGTATTTCTGCAGCCTTTCGTCCACTTCAGCCCTGTGTTGTTGAACTTCAATCAGCTAGTTTATTCTTCCCGTGACATGATTTGGTTCTTCTTTCTCATCTTGCCAAAGTTTCATTACAGGAAGTGCTAGATTTATAGGTAATACTACGTCAGTCCCGTATACCATTTGGAAAGGAGAAGTGCTGATAGATTTTTTTGTACCTATCCAATTCACCCACAAAGCATATTTCAAATGCACATGCCAAGATTTTTTGTTTTCGCTCAATAATTTCTTAATTATAGAGATTAGAATCTTGTTTGAAGACTCGGCTAGCCCATTTCCTTGGGGGTAATATGCCATGGAATGACCGAGCATGATATTGTACTTTTGGAAAAATCTAACCATAGCCATAGATTTAAATGCCTGGGCATTATCTGTGACTATCTTACGGGGGCAGTTGAATCTAGACAAAATGTTCTCTTCTAGGAAATCCATTACCACCGAATCCGTTTCCTTTCTAGTTGGAATAGCCTCCACCCATTTGGTGAAGTAATCTGTAGCAGTCAGGATCCATTTATGTTGAGCGCTAGAATGAGGGTTAATTTCACCTATAAAATCTAGTCCCCATTGTTGAAAAGGGGCTTCCATTTTGATCGGCACCAACGATAGCGTTGGGAGTTTGTGCTTTCCTGCGAATAATTAGCAAGGGTTACAGGCTCTGACTTTGGCGTACTTGATGTTTGGGAATAGTTTGGGCCAATAATATCTTGCCCTCAGGATCTTATAAGTCGTTTCCCTCCAGGTGTGATGTCCTCCAAACTCTCCTTCGTGAAATTCGTTTATGACCTTCTCTATTTCTGATTCAACTAAAAAAACCAACAGGAAGCCTAGTGGGTCTTTCCAATACAATTGGCTTTCGGATATACAGTACTTCACCGCATGCAGCTTTAGCATCCTGGCTTTAGATGGGGATAAGTCACTCGGGCATTTCGAGGTCAGCAGGTAGGACACTATGTCTTTATACCAATCTAACGAGGCAAACTTCTCTTCAATTCTGATGGCAGTTATTTGTTCATCGAGCTCGTTCATGTCCATGCACTCTTCACATCCGTGTAGGCCATTTATCCCGAGGGCTCTGAAATTGGATTCGGCTAAGAGCTTACTAGTCTCGTTGGTTTTATCTTCAAGTCAAATTCTTGAATTTTAGCAAGCCACCATCCCCTTTTCCCATCACTGTCGGACTGAACCAAAATGTCTTTTACGGAACTGGTGGGTACGTACGCAATTAACTTGGAATGTAACACGTAGGTTCTGAAAGAATTTAATGCCTTCACCATAGCATACACTTTCTTTTCCATTATATCGTATCTGAGTTCAGTGTCTCTAAGAATTTTTCTTAAAAAGGATATTGGTTGCTTGAAACCTTCTTCATTTTTCTAGAGGAGTACCGCGACAAGTGTGTGTTCGGAGGCGAATGAGAAAATCAAAAAATCCTTTAGATAATCGGGCTTGCCAGTACGGGTGCCTCGCTTATAACCTTCTTGATGCATGAAAATGATGCTTTGGATTCTGCTGTCCATTTCACTTCGTTGTTATTCTTTAGCATATCTATGATCAACTTCACGATTTCAACAAAGTTTGGGATAAATCTCCTCAAATTTTATTTTTTTCCTAAGAATGACTGAATCTCTTTCACATTCCTAGGGATATTTATTGTGTCTATAGCGTCAACTCTTTTAGGATCAATTTTAATTCCATCTCGAGACACAATATGGCCCAAGAGTTTACCTTCTTGCATAGCAAAGTGAGACTTTTTGGGGTTTAAGGAAAAACCAAACCTGCGACATTTCTCAAACATCTGCTTGAGATGTATCAAATGATCTTCATCAGATTTAGAAAAAATGGTTAGATCATCAAGATAGATAACCATGAATTTGTCCCTTTCACCGGTGAAAGCGATATCCATAGCACGTTGGAAAGTAGCACCTGCATTCATTAAACCAAAAGGCATCTTGTCATACATAAATGTACCCCAAGGGGTGGTGAAGGCTATTTTTTCTATATCATGCTCGTTGACAACAATTTGATTGTACCCGGAAAACTCGTCGATCATCGACATCCTATTTTCCCCAGCTACTTTTTCTAAAATGTGATCCATTTTGGGTAGGGGGTAATTATCTTTGAGGGAGGATATATTTAGATTTCTAAAATCAACACACAATCTAATCTCCCCACTTTTCTTTCTAACCGAGACCAGGTTTGCTACCCAGTCGGAGTATCTCAGTGGTACGATGATTTTTGCATCCAGGAGCTTCTTGACTTCCCTTTCGACCATGAGAAATAAAATAAGATTGATTTGTCTGAGTTTTTGTCTAAAAGGTTTGACACTAGGATTTAGGGGTATCTTGTGTTCAATCACAACGGTGTCATAGGTCTTCAACTCTACATACGACCAAGCGAAAACATATTTATACTGCTCGAGTAGACCAGCATATTTACTTTTTGTCTCAGGAGGGATATACCTTGATATTTTTACTATCCTAGGCTCCTCTTTGGTTCCTATGTCACAGTCTTCAACCTCTTCTGGTTGGGGTTGAAAAGTAGATTTTAAGGGCATATCATTTTGGTCGAACAGTCTTTCCAAAGGGATTAGTCCCTTTGGAATCTGATTGTTCTTTAAAACTAACATGCTATGATTAACGATCTTTTCCTGGAACCCCTGAGGATCCTCTCCCTCTTGCATGATACATGTGTGGTCGTTTTGGTTTTCTTGGTTAATGTGAGTTTCAACGAAGTCGTCCACCATTTCAAGGAACTTCCTGATTTGTTCGTCATCCTCAAACACTTGCCAGTGTTGGATGTTGTTTGGTATGGAAGGTCTATTCCTCACATCTATGTGGTGCCTTAGTTTGAAAGCTGTAGGGGGGGAAAACGTGGAGGCCGCTTTGGCTAATGAATCGGCTTGCAGGTTTTCAGCACGCAGGATGAAATGAACATTTACGGACGAAAATAAATTTTCTATTAAATCCCAGGCGCAATTCCTGTAGGATCTCAATCTTGGGTGTTTGGCCTGGTATTGCTGATTTATCTGTTTGACTCTCAACTCTGTGTCTCCGTATACTTCCAAGTTTTTTATGTTCAACTTCCTGGTAGCTTCCAACCCTAAGACTAGGGCCTCGTACTCACATACGTTATTGGTGTAGTCTATATCCCACTAAATCCTGTAAGAGAAGGGAATAACAAATTCGTTTTTAGGTGCTACAAACAATACTCCTGCACCTGCTCCTTCAGATGAAAAGGCATTGTCAAAAAACATTTTCCAAATTCCATCGCTATACATATCTTCATCTATCTTTCCTGATTCATTTTCATCTATGTAATTGTCGTCTGTACAACTATTTACACCATGATCAAAATACAAAATACAATTCCCTAGATCTTGATCGACAACATAAATAGGATAATTGTTAGGATTCTGTGGGTCACTCACTGTGTATGCTAACCTCGTTTCCTTGTATAGCTGAGTAAATTGTCCACCACACACAAGAATCGTGGCGTAGGTCATGTCTAGTTGAAGAGACCCCCCAAGTTTGGCTCCCCGCGACATAGATAGTAGCAAGCCATACTTCAGAGGTATATCGACGATAACTACATCCATCAGGATGCTTTTCACTGGAACTTGTGCAAGAGAGACTATTAAATATTTTATCATACCCATGCACTTAACTCTCCTTGAATCAAAAGAGTAGAGATCTCCATAAGGCCTGGTGATCTCGAGCCCTAGTCTGTCCATGATAGACTTGGGCATCACATTATGTGAGGCTCCAGAGTCTAGCATGCAGTTATGCAGCAGTCGATCATTCACATTTAGGGTAATATAGAAGGGAGCAACGATGTCTCTRACACCCTCAAAATGTGGACCAAAAGTGATATTAGGCTTATCATCTTCCAAGTTTATCACGTCAGAGTGACTTTCTAGATCCGAAAAACCTATCATTTTGGTTATCTGCTTTCGATACACATGATTCTTTGCTAATTCAACCAGAGGGATTGGTATTTTGATCTTATTTATCTCATTTTCAAGGCTGAAACCTCCCCCACATTTTTCCGTTTCTTTGGTTGAAACCTCAAACTCCTTCTTTTCTAACTTGTTTGTTTGTGCTGATTGATTTTCCGTGAGTTTATTTACCGGTATACATGTTTCAACTGTCTTAGTTTTTTTTGCTTGGGTCTCAGCCTCCTTTACTTTGGGATTATGCAAATCTACCTCTTTTATTTTGCTATTAAGTGTCTCAGTCTCCTTTGGGGCAGGCTCATATATTTCGCCTCTAGGAAGAATTTTCTTGGGTTGAGGAGTTGACACAGGTTTTTTTTTGGGCCTCAGGTTGTACTTATGTTGGACCTCATCCATTATTGAATTGGTCATTTCTTGATAGACAGAAACATCAGTTTTGTTTATGTTGTCATCTTTATTTGACGGTTGCTCTGTGTTCAAGGAATTCTCGTAATCTTCTTTAGTTAAATGAGGTTGTGTGCAATTGTCACCCAAATTGTTTACGTCTTCTTCCAGATTCTCGAAATCTTGCAGGTCATTTCCTCCTATAAAATTTTCATTTTTTAAAGGAGTTTGAATTTTCTGGTCTTTGTTTTTAATCTGTCTTTGTTGATTTTGAGGGTTGGGGTTTATTTTGAATTCCATTTTAATGAAAGGATCTGCCTTGGATTGATCTAGCTCCATTATGGAAATCTTATTTGATAGCTCTTTAATTATCTTAGCCATATCATCCATTTGATCATCTGAGGATCTACAAGGCCCTGAGGGTCCTGCTTGTTCCCTAAAACGTTTGGTTTCTCAGTTTCCCATTTCTAGTTTTGTTTTTAATTTGCCCGAAGCCATCATGTTACATTCGATCTCTACGGCATCGTCTTGCATTCAGGTCAGGGTATCCCCTCTCCTTTCTCTCAACATAAGTGCAAAATCAGGTTCAAAGGCTCCCGCAAAGGTTACCTTGGCTACAGGTTGGGATGTTTTAACTTCGACTAGGATCTTATTATATAACTTGTTAAACCTTTGAATGAATTCCATAACAGTTTCCGAATTTTTTTTCTTTAAAGACCCGAACTCGATCAAATAGTACAAATGGTCTTTTCTTTCGCCCCATTGTCTAAGAAAAGCATCTTCTAGGGCATCATAGGATAATATCGAACCTGCGGTTAGACTTTGAAACTAGGCTCGTGCATGTCCTTCGAAAGTCTGAACTAATAACCTCAAATATATGTCTTCATGTTTGAGACCTAGGATATCTGCGAACTGATCAAAGAAATTTATATGTTCTTCCTCGGTCAGGTCCCCTTCCCCTGTAAATTTAGGTAAGTTTTTCATGTAGTTTTCAGGAAGGTTGTGAAGAGGGATAGGCAGGACCAAAGGTGCATATCTGGCAGCTACTTTAGTGAAAATTCTAGTAGGCAGGGGTGGCCCTTGGCCCCCCCCTCCTCCTCCTAGATCCCCTCCACCTCCTCCTCCCAAAACCCCTCCACCTCCCCCTCTGACGGCCGCTATCGATACTATTCGATAGGATAATGATGTGTTATACAAAGGGTTCTGGAACACTAAAAGCGAATCTTTAGCTTCTTCGAGAGATGAGAAAACTGAAGAAGGGTGAAAAGGGTTGTGAGGACTTGGTTCCTCGGACTTGCAAGAGATGTATTCAGGGGAACCCACGTGCATAGAATCTGAGTCTATGGTATACTCCTCGAGACTCGGTGAGGTCGGGAAATCTAACTAAAGAGTCGGCGGGATATTGATCGTTGTTAAATTTACTGAGGGATTTTCACCTTTATGTACGCCGGAAGTTGTTGGATGAATTTCATTTTTAATTTCGGGGAGAGCTAAAGTTGGGTTGAGGGTTTTAGGGGGGGATTCATGCAAAGTTAGAGGTTCAAAAGGAATCTTGGCTTTGGGTTGTGTGTGCCTAAGCTGGTAGACCACAGTGGTTGGCTTAAGGGAACCTCTTTCTTTCAGTATTTTTTCGAGATCGAAAATGGGCATGGTCTGTTTACCATCCGGGTTTTGTCTGTTGTTCCTTCGACCGGATGCAACTTACTTAAACATGGAGTTTCCAAGTGAATGATAAAATAAAAATCCTTTAGAAGGTGTTCACCCTTTGTTCACCATCAAAGGGTAGAAACATGCAAAAATGTCGTTTTCCCAGGGAAAAGGTTTCGTCACTTCGTTCCCCGGAAATGGCGCCAAAAAGATGTTGTTCCAGACTCTGTACTTAAGGATAAAAAGTATAGGGTCTAGGCATCCGAAAAGTGAGTAAAAGATAAAAAGGTAAAAATCAACCTTCGGGAAAAAGGAAGCTAAGGATGATTTATAAGTTGTCTCTGTCTCGCTTACAAACGTTCCTGGATGCTTCTATCCCATTCATTTGCGGCCCATGAACGTTCGAGTTCAACCCGGGTGATGGAGGTTTTAAGTATGGTGTCAAATAGGTTCAAATCGATGCTATTTTGATCCGATAGGCTAGGTTCAATGTTGGGTTGTCTTGCAAAGGGCACAGTCATGGAGGAGCAAAAAATGAAAAGAAAGTTCGAGGTTTAAAATGCCACTTCAATTTTTTCTTTAACCGTATAAAATAAAACTTTTGAAATCCGATGTTAAAGATAGAACACAAACCAAAGGCCTTCTCCTATAACTGAGTTAAATTTTTAAAGAATCATGTATGAAATGTGAGAAAAAATTAAGCAGTCGACAATGCGAGGCTCCTATTAAGGGAGAATATCGCCCTGTAAATAGAAGAAGAAAAAAGGAAAGAAGTAATCTGACGAAGCATAAAATATAGAGATCTAAAAAGTTCATAGATATTATACTTGTTGATAGCTGATACAGAGGAAAAATTGCAAGTGATTAGACGACTAAAAGTTGGTCACCACAATAGAAGTTGCACTAAATTGTAGCTAAGCATTCATCAGAAATATATATGTGAAATGAAACTTAGTATAAGATAACAAAGATAACAAAACTCATAACTTAGTCTTCATGGAATTAGGAATCTTCGGATTGCTTTGTATTAATTTTCAAGAGGAAGAAAGTCTCTATTAGAATCGGCCAAGAAAGGTCCAACCTCTTTCTCTCTTCCAAAATGCCTATTTAAACAACTTCGAAACATTCAGATCTCAATCATTCTAGGATTTTTCGGTTACAAAATGGGAAATTTAAGTGTTTCACTTCTTTGTCTTTGTCCTCCTTCATGCGGGTAGAACACCTTCCTTCCTTTACTCTTCGGGTTCTAAAAATAGAATAGGCAGACACTTGTCATTATTTGGCACCGGAAACTTGCCCCTTCACTTGCTTGGTGCAAGTGACGCACATCTCTACCAACTGGGCTATCAACGTGGAAGGCTTTGCTTGGTTGTTTGCCTCAAAAGCGTAACAATCCTTCGCTAGTTGTGGCAACCTTTCTCCTACTTGTCGGTCTTCATTTATGATAGAACATAACTGTACACTTGGTTTTATTAGCCATTTATCCACTTGGACTATATCAGTCTAGCTTATCTGTGATATTTCAGCCTGTTATTTTTCCTCGTTCTCATTGATATTGAGTAGGCGCTTGGCTATATCGATCTGGCCCAGTTTCCCAACGTTGCTTTCCCTATAGAGATCCAATGAACTTTCATTTATCAAGCCGAAAGTTAATTCACAAAAGTTTCTCATTTCTTTTGCTCGTTCTCTGCTTTCGGATATATTACGCTCCCACGCTTTCAGCAAGATATTACCTTTGGTTTGCTCTAGGATGGAAAGCCTGGAAATACTGACCATTTCTTTTCTTGTCGCGGCTATAACAACCTCTTGGAAAGAGACCCAAGCCGCCCCAAATTCTCTTTCTCTCAAATAAATGTCTTCCAATACTTGGTCAATGGTCTGGAAATGGTTTTGCATGGCCTCCACTTTAGCAAGTAAATATTGTTGATCTACTGACACTCTTTTTCAGATTTCGATGGCTTGGGATTTGAATATCCCGATATCTATAACCTGGCTCTCGGCAGAATTCAACTTTACCTGTAACTGCCTGATCAGTTCTTCTTGCTGGCTTACCCGAGCTTGGTTGGGCTTGGCCAACTGATGTATTTCCTCAAGATCAGATCTGAGCCACTCTATTTCCCTTTGATCAGCTGCTCTGGCTTGCTCTAGACCTGTGTTCACCTAATCTCTTGCATTTTCCTCTGTTGTAGCTAGCTTAGCCTCCAATGTTATGAGTAAACGATTCTTCCATTTTAATTGTTCTTTTAGAGATTCGACGAAAAATTGGTTGGATGTACCAAAAGCCCCCAACATCCCTACTATCTGGGTGGCGAATTCCTCCTTTTTCATGGCCTTCTCGTCATCTAGGATTTTGAATTTTTTGGCTACTGTGCCTGCTTCTTGGTAAATCTCTTGCTTCACGATAGCCTTTCTCTTCTTATCGAAGAAAAATTCGTTCGGAGGAAAATCTTCTATAGTAATGGGCATCAGTTCCTCGCTGAAAATCCACCCCACGTCCGGGGTCCCCTTTATGAACTGTAGGGGATTTATAGAAGCGATGGGACTGCCAATTTCCTTGGATGGTTTCTGTGGCATAACAATCATGTCTGGCTTGCTCGATGCAGGCAACGACATGACACTTACCCCTTTTGGGAGTACTTCTGCTTGGATTTGGACTGACTCACTCGGTGCAACCACTTATGGGCTTCCTTCCTCTGGGTTGGGGATCTCGGCTTCCTGTTCCGAGTTTCTGGTTTCTTCTGTCTTTTCCTGATTTTCCTTTCAGTCAAGACCTGAATCCTTTGGGTCCTTGGATTTCGTCTGCCGTATATCTATGGTCTGTGGGTTCTTACCCTGTAAAACTGGGGGAAGACATCTCCGCCGGTGTTCCTGAAACTTGAGAAGATCGGCCTTATCTCTAGGCGATAGGGCTTGAATCTAACTTAGGACCTCGGCATAGGATCTCACACCTCGAAATATGTCGTCATGAGGTGAGTGCTCATGTTCGTATATTTTTAGGCCACAACTCACCATGTGATTACTCACGACCTTATGTGGGTCATGTTTCGTGAACTCGATGTGGACCAATATAAATTCCTCCAAGGTCGTAGCCTTAGCTTTGGCGTGTCTGAAATCTATTAAAGAATATGTATTAAAATGAATGGGGAAGGGCGGCCATACCTTCTTAGAAAAACCTTTAAGTTCTTTACTTATGCCATCGAGCACAGTTTTCCTAGAGATTTCACGGCATACCATCTTATCCGGCATGAATAGTGGTAGAGCATATGGGGGAAAAGAGGCGTCGAACACCCTGATGTATGAAAATTCCACTTCTACATACCAGTCAACCACACTACTCAATTTGGCGGCGATGTTATCTGAAATCCTGGGAGGTGGGTTACCGAAGATGGAGATGTGCATCAGTACCATTACCCAGTTGAAAATATTGTATATGAATTCTTTGGCCTTGTCCTCCCAAAGTTTCGAATGATAGACATGAATAGGCTCAGCATTAGATGGAGTCCAGTTCCATCTCATTAGAGGGAAATGCGTCATGAAACAAATAGTGTCCATAATGTAGGCGGACATAAAAAATGAAGCTACTTTCCCACTCACCTTCTGCACTCGATATTCTATAATTCGACAGGTTAGACTGTCTGACAATAGTTTGGCCCAATCGAATGAAAAACCTTCAGCGACTGTATAAATCAGAGGCACCCACATGAGGAGAAAATGTGTGGTGTCCTCCCTCCCATACAACCTACAGGCCATCATTGCTATATACCTAAATGGTGGCTCTAAAGAGGAGATTGAATAAATACCATTAGAATCTGCCTGAATTTTGCAATGTGTGAAACCCAATCCTTGATCAGATCGGGAAAGTCTTCCATATTACTCGCATTCCTTCTCCTTGAAACCTTCCAGAAACTCGGCATTGTATGCAAATTTTGTTGTGGGTGACAACTGATACATTGCCTGCAAATGTTCCGGTCTAAAAGTCCCAACCATCACCTTTTGTTCGTTGATGATAGTCCTGGTCAGAATATCCACATGATCTAGCGCCCATCTGATCATATCATAATAGGGAAGGAGCCGTGTCCTTGCCACTATTTTTTCCATCTCTGCTTGAATGACGATTTTGTATTTGGTGGCCAAATAATCCTTCTCGTTATCGCTGGAATCATCTGAACAATTTACCGATTCAAACTGAAGAATGTCGGAGATGTATGTCCGGGTTTTGAAACTATTAATACTTCAGGGTGAAGTATCAGAAACATCATCTGAGCCCTGAGATGAACTCTCAACAGCCACCTTGGATGATTTTCGTGGAGCCATGATAGAAAACTCTGTGTTCATATCTCATGTAGTAAGAATTGTAAACACAGAAAAAAGTTATCCCGATGAAAAAACAACTCTGCGTGCAAAATAGAAATAAAATTGAACAAATAAAAGAAACTCCATCGCTTTAATATTTCAACTTTGTGTGAGTTCTTGCTGATAGAATGGTCAAATTGTTTAGTGGAAAGATTTAGGCATGAAACGAGATCTTATTTTCCATTAACTCATCAAGATTCAAATCAATGCCATAAATGCTTAAAAGATTTGTGATAATAAAGAAGAAGCAGAAACATTCAAAAATATCATTTGTAGGCTGCGTACGTTAAAGTTCCTTTAAGGCATTAATTAATTTAGTTAATTCCATTAACTTTGTACTTTCAACCCTCAAAGCCTCTTTTCAGCGTTCGTTGTCTCGGATAATTTTGTTCCTAGTCTTGGAGTCCAAAATACCCGAAATCGCGATGGCGCGATGTAGTTAAAAAATCGTGATCTGACTTAAGTTCTTAACTAACCCATGCTTAGTTAATAAAAATCGCGATTTCGCAACTCGAGGCTACGAAGGTAGATTTTTTTGGGAGAGAGATCGTCGAGTCACGAAACCTCGACAGTGCTTAACTAGGGTTTAAAGTGACTTACCCCTGACACTAACCTGGTTGAACTTTTGAAATCGTTTCGCGACTTCGCATATTGGAGTTTGGAAATCTTGCGACTTGTAACTCCCGAAGTTCGATAGCGCGAGGTAATAAAAGTGATAGACTCACTTAATTCTTAGGCGACGGTGACTTAGGACTATAACGGCTATCGCCAATTCGCATGTTGAGGTAAACTTTTGATTGCAAGAATTATATTTCAACCACTTGTAAAAGGTGGCTCCAACACTAACCATGAAATTAAGTCATGTTGAACTAAAAGGGAAATAACTCTTCTTCAAGGCTAGACCATATGAAACCCTAAAGGACATGGAATCTAGATAAAAGTATAATCCTTCAATCATGAATTTCCTCTTTACTAGGCAACAATTTACATTAACCATTTTGGTTTAAATGTTAGATACATTATTCCTTTAAAGTATTTAACACCCTCACTACAATTGATTTTATCAAAATTTACAAGATAGTCAACATTTCAATCTTCTCGGTCGTTTCCTAATGACCTTGACACAATGATTTCATAAAAACATGCATACACCAAACTACTTGTAATCACGCATGTTCAATATGACTCAGTTTTGTAGCTCGCTCTGATACCACAATGCAATACTTCATCAACAAAGAACAATAAACTTATATTTTCTATCTAAAAAGGTCATCATTTTTTTTTTCTTTTATCCAAAAACAACATAACATTTTCCCGATTAATCTTAAAATTCCTATTTATAATACACAAATCATTTCCCATACTACCAATCAATTAACAAAAGATATATAATATTAAGAAGACAAAAAGTAACATCATTTACCCTCAATTCAATTTTCCTACTAACATAAAATTCAAGGGTGGAAAGACCAATCTAGGCATGGTTAACATAGAGATCAAGGTAGTAATCCAAGAGTATAGATGCCACATTTTAGAAGAAAAGTAACATCATCCAAGAGTATAGATGCCACATTTTAGAAGAAAAGTAACATCATTTAATGGGCTGCATTTTCCCTTTGCCCAAATTAGGATAGAGACATTTTGTCAAACATTTTAAGTGCAACCTCAAACAAGGGAATTTACTTAGTTTAAGCATATGCTTTTAAGGAAGTTTGCAAGGCATTGATGCCTATATTGGACATCATTCCAATGCCCATCCAACACTTCTCATGATATATGAATGTTGCAAACAAAACCCACACCTTAACCGGTTGAGCTAGCAAGAATTGACTATATTAATGTTGCCATTACTTAACACATTCCAATCCATTTTTTTCTTCTTCTAAACTTTAATTTATATATGCCAAATATATATAAAATAAAATAAAATAAATGTTGTTATAAACCAATAACTAGGTAAATACCAAATCAAGTTACATGGAAAAAACACCACTAAACTCTTTATGTAATTATGACACACATATCACGTGCAAGAGTTAATAAGTTACACCAACAATTTAGTTTCCATGATTAAATTCAAATTGATTTTCCATAATGCAAAAATGTCACTTCTAAATTCACACCCAATAGGGCAACAATTTTCCCATTATTATATTAGTCATTTAATTTTAACTCTAAATCAAGCCATGAACAACAATCTAGCCATAGAGTCTTCATGCTTTATGCACAAAATATTAATTCCCCACCCTTTTTTTATGCCATGATTTACCAATCTAATTTAACCACAAAGAAATAGGAAAATAACCCTTGGAGAGCAATTCTAACTTTGCAAAATCAAATTGCTTGCATGAGGATAACACGGAGACAAAGAAAGTGCCCAAAAGAACAATGATTTGGCCTCTACTAAATCATTTTGCTACCAAAATAAACACAATAAATATGATTTTAAGAGACATTTTGATAAGCACTTTGAAGACATACTCACTGCTATTTGATTGAGGTATTTGAATAACCAGAGATCCCCACAACATGCTCTGTGTTTTCTAGAAAGCAGTCAGAAATCAGAATATGGTTTTGAAAACCATATTTTTGGATTCAAAACATGGAATACAGGTTCATATGGTACGTATACCCCCTAAAGTTGATTGGATTTGATAAGGAAACACTCAAGGACGTGTTTTCTCAAAAACATAATCTAGGCAATCCAAGTTTACAAATTTCTTTCTAAAATTGCTAACATGATCCTACAACCTAATTCAATTCAATAATCAACCTAAAAGAAATAACATAATTCATTCTCAAATTCTAAAAATACCCAAAAGCAACACTCTTCATTCTTGAATTTTCACAAAAACTTCGGTATGCAACTAAAATTGAGGTTTACACAAGAGAATTGGAACCATAATAAAGTTCACATTGACTTTACTGCATACATTGTGCCACACTTCTCAATTTTATTCATTAAGAAACAATAACAGTTATGGCCAATGATACCATTTCTTTCTCATAAACTCAACATGTATAAGTTCCCTCAAATAATAGGCACATCTACTTGCTTTTAACAAGGAATCAAACTCACAACAGACATAACACGTAGCAAGGAAATAAAAGTGATATTCATTGGGATGCAATTTATCTTTACCCTATATTATGGTAGAGCCATTTTGTCAAACACTTTGTGGGAAAACTCACCAAAGGAAAGTTACTATGTTTAAGCATGTGTTTTACACATGAATTCATAGGCATTGAATCCCATGTTGGGTATCATTTCATTACTTGCAATCTTCTGTTTAAGCATATTATATTTTTCTTATGAAAGCTCGGTTTAATCGATAAATACTTGGCACCAACCAAGGTAAACATAAACAATTTTGATTGATGAATTTCCACAAACACATGTCATGAATTCATAAACACATGCCATGAATTCATAAAATAGTGTGTTTAACCACCATGAATTTAAATATTTCCATTCACCCACATCATGAATTGATTATCCAACAACCATGTAATGAAAATAAGGATCTGAGACATAAATTCAAACAATCTGCATAACATTCAAGATGGCTTAATTTTACCATTGTGTGTCCCCAAGTATATACCCAAGTATTGCAAATTACCTAGCAGTGATGTAATGGATATGTTGGCTAAGATGTTGAGCTCTAATGTGCTCCAACAATTAGATTGATCCGTTCATATCCTTTATGCTAAAATCGTGTTGCAAATAAGCATGTAAAGACTCCCTTCAAAACTATTTTGAACAAGAAATTGCCATGCTTTAAAAAAAAAATCAAATCTTGACTTACTTTACCTGAAAAAAATCGATTTTATCCAAGAAAGAAAAACACTTATGTGATAATGCAAGCATCATTAGAACTTATTTGTTAAATGAGACTTAAGAATTCTTTCAACACAATAAAGTTGGGCTCGGCTATGTGATTCCCATTAACAACCAATACATTAAATCTATCTCAAGGCCTTCTATTGGTACCAATCTATATGAATTTCAATTAACAAGAAAATATGACAAGAATTTAATTAAATGGAGGTAATTGAGGAGAATTTACCTCAATTAGCAAATGGAACTTATCCCAATTTTCATTTGTTCCTTTGTATGCCTAAGTCTCTACAATCAAGTTCACATTATATTTTTCAACATATTGTTAAGATCCCTTTCAATACTTAGTTAGAAGCAATATATTGTAATGAAACATATTTCTCATACCAAAAACCAGGTTAATATACCATAAATCCATATATGATCAACATGTACAAAACCAAATTAGGAACATAAACTAAAATTTGAATACCAAAAAAATTATACCTCACTTTTAAGTAGTTCCTCGATTATAGTAATGCTCCCTCTATCATCTCCAACTCCCTTGCCATTGCCAACTCTCATGGTGCCAACCGATTTCCTCCCAGCCCAGGGAAAACTGCTTTCCCTGAGATCCTCGATCTGTGTGGGTTGTGTGGGATCTGAATCAGTTTTAAATGTAGAATGTACTCAACATAGATTTCACCATCCACTAGTAAAAATCTAAATTAGTAATACCAACTTCAAATCCCAACTACCATCTAGTTAAGTTTTCTATGCTGACATAATTTTTGTTGTATTATGTACTCTCTAGGTTTCCCCCTCAAACCATGAATTTCCCCATCTATTTATAGACCCAATGAGGCTAGCCACCTCACCCTCTTCATACAAAAATAACCATTTTCCCCTTATTATTCATAACTCCCCCATGTGTCATTTCCCCATTTTTAATGATTCATTTTATTAATAATAATTATTCACTTTTAAAATTAAAAAATAGTGTCATTTCCCCATTTTTAATGATTCATTTTATTAATAATAATTATTCACTTTTTAAATTAAAAAATAGTGTCATTTCCCCATTTTTTAATTTTTAATGATTCATTTTATTAATAATAATTATTCACTTTTTAAATTAAAAAATAGTTATTTTGAAAGAGCCCCCTAAAAGTGGGTAGTTAAAATATGAATAAATTCAACCCTGGAGTCTTTTTAATTTTACTTTAGTTTAATTCAACATCTAGAAGAATTAGCTTCTTTGGAAGTAACATCATCCCACCTTACTCCCCCAAACATAAGAACTATGTATTTTTCAATTAGAGTCTCCACGCTTTAATTGAGATTCCACGTATCCAGTATGGATTTACTAGTTTTAGCCACACACTTATGCTGTCAAGTTGGCAAGGTTGTTCCCTATATCCTGCACCTACAAAATCACCCACATATTACGTAGATCAATATATTGTAAGCATCATACTAATTGATTTCTTAATATTACTAGTTGTCCTCCATGGATAGTCACTATTTGACTCCCACCCTGGAATACTCCCAAACATACATATCCACCTATGTCCTCCTTAGGTGTCCAATGCCCTACATCACTCAGATTAATGAAATCATGTCACAAATATAAGAAATATAATATCAATTAAATTTAAATCGGTTTCATTAAACTTTCTTAATGTTTAATTTAGCTTCCATAGCCTTCCTCTTCCTTCAATTAATTCTACCTGGGAGTCTTGTAGTTCATGTCCAATTGACACAATTCACACTTGATCAAAATGAACGTATTTATTTCATGATCCATGCATATATCTATCATGATGTACATACCAATCAACTCAACGATCAAGAATATCAGTTACCATCCTGTCAATCAAGTACATTCTGCAAGTCACATACATATAGCATAATAAAAAACATGGCCGCTAAATTCTTAAATCAATCCTCGAATTGACCTCCTAATCCTTCTCAAAGCAGAGTTAGGCAAGGAAGGGTGTTATAGAGAGTTAAATTTTTTCATTTAGAATTTACAGTAATAATTGTTTTTCCCATTTGCAACTGCTTACTTTACAAAGTGTGCACCTCCAATGTCTTCCAAATCTATGTAAGAAGAGGTAGGAGATAAATTTTTGGATAATCATTTAAACTAAATCCTTGACTAGATCATGTTCCATTTCCACTTATAAACAATGCATTTCTCTACTACATACCACTTATAGGAGGACAAAATTGTGTCAAAGAAAAAATGGTTTCCTAAGAACAAGACGTAACACTGAAGATAAAAAGACTAATGATCAAAGGTAGAGACATTTCCATAAGAAAAGGAATAATTGAAACGATGGTTGTGTTGAATTTAGGTGATTGTAAGTTCATTCAAGTTTTAGTCATTTAAGCTAAATATAACATAAGGAGATCCCTTGTTACAAGAAATTCCACCCCCAAAGGTCCATTTCCACTTTAGGAAACATTCGGGCATGAGAACAACTGAGAAATGTTTTCTATATCCTAGATTCCAATTATTTTATTTACATGTTGAAAGGAAGTTGATGTCACATAGAACCATAATTAATCCTTTTGTGATTGAAACTGACATAATGTGTCATAAATGTGCAAAGTGATACTTGTTTTTTTTTCCAAGTAATATATCATGGAAAAAATTGCCTAGACACTTCCCCTCATTTTGAGGATGGTACCTAAGGTAAACCCTATATTCTTCAAGGGACACGGATATGTCAACAACGTATGATTAGATCATATATAACTCTTCAAATATTGACTCATTAAGAGAAAACATGTCATAAAGTGGGAATTGAAACCAGGTGGGGAGGGTAATAACGTTTCCTCATAACCACTTGAGCTACACCAAATTGAAAAAGTGGTGGTTAATTGTCTTGTACATGAACATATATTGTTTAAAATATGTGGTCAAAAATCATTTCAGGAATTTGTAGCCCAAAGGAAGACCAATTACAAATTTGAAAAATAGAGTAAAAATGGGTGTGCTTTGAAGCACTTGTAAGTGTCAAAGGGAAAATGGAATATTATGGGTGGAGAAAATACCGAGCCTATGTGGGGTACAATGTAATACAATTTTTCGTCTTTGACTTTGACTAATGAGTCAAGCTCCACTCATATTAGAAAATGAGCCAAATTTCCTTGTCAACAACAAATTTGACTGGTAAGTACATGTAAGCCAGTTGAGTTTTCCCATGTGTAATTGTTTCTTGACTTTTTCTCAAGATTTTCCTAAATGAATGAAATGATAATATTTTCTAAAATTTTCATATTATCTAAGTTTTTCCCGAGTTTTAGTTGTGTCTAAGTCAAAATATTACTCTCCAATCAAGATAATTGTTTTGCAGAGCCAAGTTTTGTAACTAGGAAAAATACACATGCAATGGTGGGTTATTTCTCCATTGAGCTAGGGGTGTGGAACACCGATGGATGTGGCTTGTTGTTGTTTATGCATAAAATAAGGATGGATATTTTTTTTAATTTTCACTCACATAAAATGTTTGTATTTGTCTCGCTTGTCACTTTATCCATTACTCTTAATACATGACTCTCACTAGGAACAATCCTATATAGAGCCTTGTCAAAAAGCAAAGAAAACAAATCAACATAGTGATGATTTATTACACAGTTACATGAATACAAACAAATGACAAAAATAAAGAGACATATAGAGACATAAAATTACATGAAGAAGAAACCTTGTCAATAGTGATTCATAAATTAAAATGGAGTTTTGTACAACATAAGTTGAGAGAAATTTCTTCTCTTCTCATTGATATAAATAAATGTATATATCCATGAAGAGTACATAAGAAAAACTTGGAAATCCAACCATTCCATGGAGCACAAATGTTTTAGTGCCCTGCAATTCAATTTGTATTTTTGTACTCCATGGTTGTGCATTTACAACACTCATGCTCACAAAGAGTGTACATATTGATGTTATAGATCCCATCCTAAATCCTTCCATGCGAAATGTTCCAAATCCTTTGAATGCTTCCAATGCTTTTCTCACTCACTCTCAAGTTTTTCTTCAACATATGCAAGTTATGATTATTCACTTAACATCATATTGTAATCCAAAAATATTTTTTTGTCCTTTGGTTCCTCGTTGATTTTTCAAGAACATTGAGTTTGGGAACAATTTCCTCCACCTTCTCAAGATATAATGGTCTAGGATGAATCCTCCACTACATGTTCATTGAGCTCATCACTAGGTTATTCTTCTTGCAAATCATGTATGTATTGGATCCCCATATCTATGTTCATGTTTTCAAATGAATCCACACCAACACTATCAAGCATGGAATTTAAAACATCCAATCTTATTTCTTTGGGACATCTTCGATGCTCACATCTCCCTCTTTCCTCTGTAACATTGCATTCCCATAAAATATCACATCACTAATTTTGACAAGTTTTTCTTTACTAGGTCATGAATCCTATAAATTCCAACATCACCATCATAACTAATCATGATGCATTTAACCCTAGTTTATATCACTTCTCATCAAACATATGTACATATAAAATAGAGAGAAACACATTAACATTATGAATGCTTGAAATCTTCCCACACCATGCATCATAGGAAGTTTTTGACTTCAATGTTGTTGTGGATAATTGATCTTGAACATATGTTGTTCTAATGATTTCCACACCCAAAAATTATGATATGGAAACTTAGTGTTCTTCAACATGCACCTTGGACTATCAGTCAATGTCCTATATTTCCTTTCAATGACTCCAATCTACTTCAAAGTATATGGAACTATGCAATCAAGTTTAATGCATTCTTGTTCACAAAATTCCTTGAATGAATTTGTGGCATACTTTCCACCATTGTCACACCTTGGTATCTTTAACTACAAATGCATACTAATTCATACTAAGGAAACACACTTTTACCTATAGGCATATTAGACCAAGTTGATCTTAACTAATTCCTAAGTGTCTAAATATCCTAACAAGTGAAAGATAAATTATGCCAACATAGTCATGTACTAGAAAGACAAATAATTAAGGGTAACCCTCACTCCTAAAGGAGAGAGGAAGGAGAAAGAAAAGGATAAAGGAAAGTTGACCAAAGGAGAAACATGGGATCTTATTCATTGTCACAAGGAATATAAAGGTGAGTGCTAGCAACAAGTGGCACAAGGTGACTTCTGAGAGCTCTTCACTTGACTAACCTAGAACACACCACCTCTTGTGGCTAAAACCATATAAGCATGAGAAAAAAAATAGAATACACTTTTGATAGGTTTAAAGGGAATATAGGAACATAGTGAAAGGAGGGAGAAGGCACAAAGTGTAGCATGGGAATATAGGTGTAACTTTCCCCTTATTGAAGCAAGGATAAATGATGGAGGAGGGTGATATGATAGGAGATAAAATTAGAGAGAAAAAGTAGGGAAACAATGATGACCTATTCTCATGAGGCGAAGAGGATTATCGTAGCAAAAATAGACCCAATACAACCCCTAAAAATAATCATTCAACCCATCTCAAGTAAGCATCCCTCCCAAAATGGATAAAAGACCTCATAATTCTATGAAAAATCAAACATGAACATAAGGAAAGGGTGGAAAGAGGATCATGTTAGATAGGAGATGAGAGGGAGGAAACTTTGTTGATGATGGTTAATGAAGGTGAGTAAGGAGAAAAAATAAGTGTAAAACCAATAAGGTAATGATAACAATGGAAAGGATGAGAAACATCATATTAGTCATGATATAAGAGATGGGACAACCAAAATTTCCATCTAGAGCAAGATAAGATGGAAACCATTGATCCCTACATGGGGCTACTTAAATCAATTCAAAGCATAACCTAAGTAGGTTTTCTAGTAAAAATTGATTCATTGAAGGTTGGGAGGGGGGGGGGAGAATGAAAATACAAAAGGTGACCAAAAGAAAATGAAATAGAAGTAGGAAGGTGAGCCCTTAGGAGATTCCCTTAATTTTTTAGGGAGACACACAATAGTGTCATAAAAGAAAATTGAGAGGAGTAAATCCTTGAGGTTGAGAAGGTAAATAAGAACCCTAGAGGGGATTCGTTGAGTAAAGTGGGATAATAGGAGACGTCCCTAATATGTAAATATTGGAAAACACAAGGAATTTCCTTAATCTAATTGAAATAGGAGAGGAATAGGAATTACACTAAGTGGATTGAAATAGGGAGTACCACAATAATATTAGGGTAGTAGGGTAATATGAATTTCCTCAAGAAAGTGAAGGTAGATTCAAGGGGATAGATAGGGATAAAGAGGCTACATGTGAGGAACAACTAGAGAAGTGCTAGAATTTGTTTGGGGAAAGCAATATAACAACTAGACAACTCAAGGGGGATTCTAAGCTAAATTAAAGATGAAGAAGCTCTAAATATAAACCATTGTACAACTTTCCTATGCACAATATTTGAACGAACCTAAAGTTTTATTAGGTCATGCAAAAATTCTAGGTTTTTAAGGGCTTATGGTGAGGAGAGAGGGGTGAAGGTTTAGAACATGGAAAAATAAACTTTAGGCTTGGAGGAGAATTGAAATAAGGGGCGATAGGGAGTACATGCACAACTAAGACCACATATAATTGGGTATGTATTTTGGACCAAAGATAAGGGGGTTGGATCATACTTAACCAGGAACATTTCATCTTTGTGGAAGAACCATAGTTCACAAAGGAAGACATGGGGATTGTCTAGCATCACAACTAGCCATGGTTGTATGAGAAGGAGGTTATAACCCTAATTATTATTAAGCATAAAAAAATGTGTCATAATAGTTTTGGGTCCAAGGGTAAAATAAATATATACAAGCCCAAGGGGATTCATATCACATAGGTTAAACCCATATAAAGCACATGTTCAAGGAATTTGTTTTGAAAAAATCATTTCTTCATAGATAAAATTGTTCAATATGTTTAGACTGGATCCTAGACCAATGATGGAATGATTTATGCATGCATCTCCATGATGGACTAGATAAAATAGGGAGAATCAATGTTGAATTTATAATTGACATCAAAAGGAAGGGTGTAAAGGAAAAAAATAATATTTGGACCTCACACATGGGATACCTGAGGATAAAAATAGGTTGGGGCCTTGACAAGCAAGTCCCTTTAGTGGAGAAAAAAGTGAAGGACTTCCATAATGGAAATCCTAGTAGGATGACTAGAAAGGGAACGCAAAATAGAAAGAAGGACATAGAGAAGAGGGTTTGTTGGGATTGAATTCCACATAAATAGGAGGGTCAAAGGACATAGCGTGTTATGAACCAAATACCTCAAATATCATAAGAAAATAGATTACACACCATGTACACAAAATGTGAGAATGGAGCACAACTCCAAGATAGATAAGAGTTATGAGTTACAAAATAACACAAAAAATAGGAGAACCTCCTTCAAATACCCCAATACATTCATACATCAAAATCACATGCCACCTCAATAATGACTAAATCATATTTATATATACCTATTTACACATTGAACATACACATTTACCCATTACATGTACATTTAACCCCATATATGCCTCCCTTGGGGTCATATCATATACATTTAACCCCATATATGCCCCCCTTAGGGTCATACCATATTACCCTCCTTTAAAAAGTTTTTTCCTCAAATATTTGAAGTATTTACATTTGATGAAACCAAGCAATATTATTTTCTTATGTTCCTACTTTATTCTTCTCATTGATGATGATCCATCCATCCAAAGTCATTTTTTTCGGTCCTAATTCTCGATGGTTGGTTGTTGCATAATTTACTTTCCTTTGCTTCCATGTATTTTTATTTTAACTTCTCCAATTTGTTGTAGTTGTTGGTCTCTAATAATATCCCGTTGAATAATTATTTTGTGATTACCTATTCCATGAATCTTGTTGAATAATTGTTTTGTGATTCCCTATTCCATGAATATTGTTGATTATTCCATCTTCTTCCTTGGTAATGTCAATATTGATCTTCTTGTCTTTCTTTAAAACTTTATTGGGAATGAGGGTGTCGATATGGTTTCACATGTGATGGTTTTATTTGATTCTACACACCCATTACATCTATCTTATTTTCATAGACAATGGAATCCTCTATCCTCTTTGCTTGGTCTTTGATTGCTCTATTATTGGAGATAATACCATCGTATTTGACATGTACATCCTCTAGATAGAGTACAACTTCTTCAAGTATATTCTACCAACCTTCTTGAATCTTGTCTTTTTTATCCTTTTGAAATTGCAATGTGACCCCATCTACTAAATTCTAAGATCCTTATTTAATTCTAGATTGCCTTTTTTTATTTATTTTACCTCATTAGTATTTAGAAATTCCTCAACCTTCTTGTAAATTTCCTCTTCAAGTCTTTTGATAGTCTCTTCATCCAATGTTTTTTTTTTTATTTTGACAATGCTTATTTTCTTCTTTGAATCTCTTGACCTCATCTAGTAGTTTTTTTATTTTGGTTTCGTAATATATATATGTGTGTGTGTGTGTGTGTGTGTGTGTGTGTGTGTGTGTGTATGTATCTTCATCTTTCTTTTTCAATTCTTCCCTTGACTCGTCCTCTTCCCAATTCCCTTTTCTTCTCTTTCCCTATTTTACTTTTTGAACCTCCTTGATGAGTGCTTTATTAAGGTCTCGTATCTTATATATCTCACCACCTTTCCTCTTGCTCTCTTATTTTTCTTCTTTTAACTCATATTTAATTTTATATATCACCTCCATTTTTGTATCCCTAATCAATTTATTTGAGAATACATTTTTAAGCTTTTTTTCATGTGTAGTAGAATCTAGTATCTTCATCAAAGATATACCACCACTTAGAAGGTTCTCCTTGAAAATAAAGAGTTGATGACCAAGGATTAAAATCAATTTTCTTTATCATCCTCAATAATTCCATGGGATTGATTTCATATTTATCTTCATATCCATTGACAATTGATTGAGGTCTAACACAAATCCTCAACTCACAACTCAAATATATTAGAAATAATGATCCAATATATTTATTATCCTTTTCCTAATATAGTATTTTATGTTTTCTCTTTCCAACTCCTTTTTATCCACCTCAATTGGACATCCCAATCAAAAGTTATGATAATTTTAAGTTAACATACCTTTTAAAACCCTAATTTGGAGACTGTCTTGTTGGTCAACCTTTCTCCTAATGTATCTCTAAAATTTTATCACTTCGGAGTTTGAAATTATTGCCTATAGTATCACAATATGTATTCTCCACAATTCCATAGGTTTGACCCAAATTTTATGTGCCAAGTGAAGTTATGGTAACTTTCCCAAAACTTGCTGATTTTTTGCCCTTTCCAAAGAGTGAAATTGTATGGCATGTCATGTGTCCAATTTTTATGATATGATTATAAAATTTGGATCTGAAATACTATTGTCCATTATATTTCCAACGAAACTTGTGGTACTCAAATTGTATCTTTTTAGAATCATATATTACTACTTTATTCGTAACACCTATTCAAGAATAGTTTTAGGACATGCTAAAAACCCTAACTTCCACGGCTTGTAACTTAAAAAGTTTAGAGAATAAGAATATTAAATTTTACCATAGGGTATGTGATATGTCTCCTTATAATATTAAAATTTTTGATACCTTATATTTCCTAGAAAAAAATTATTATTGTTTTACCAAGAATGAATTTATGAGACTAGTTTTAGGACTAGTCAAAAACCCTAATTTCCACAGGTTATAACTTTGAAAGTATAGAGAAACAAAACTTGAATTTTTTACCACATGCAATTCACTATGTCTCCTCACTCTCCCAAAATTTGTGTTGCCTGAAACTTCCCAGGAAATTTTTTTAAATAAAATTCGAAGGTGACTCATTTGGAGCAAAACCCTAGGATCATATTCTTTGTAACCAAATGTTATGAACCAAATACTTCAAATATCATAAAAAACCAGAGTACACACCATGCACACCAAATGTGACCGTAGAGAACAATTCCAAGATAGATAATATAAATGAGTTACACAATAACTCCTTAAAGAATAGGAGAAACTCCTCCAATACCCCAATACATTCATACATCCAAATCACATGACCCCTCAGTAATGAATACATAATATCTATATATACCTATTTACACATTGCACATGTGGTCCCTTTATTAGTAAAACCATTATTACATATAAATTTACCCATTACATGTACATTTAACCTCATATATGCTATCCTTACGGTCATACCATAACATGAGCCTCTAAAGTATAATTCATATGAGACATTGAAATGGATCCAACCCAGTAAGGAGGAAAAAGAGAACCAACATTGATGAGGCCTAGGGACTCAAGATGTTGGATCAAGTTAAGAGGTACATCCCAATGGAATGTAAGAATCGTGTCCACATTTTAAAAACTAAAACCAATCAAGGGTTTAACCAAACCAAAACTTGAAATTGGTTCAAAGTGGTTGGTGAACTAGTTTACTAAAAAATACATTAACATATCCATGAATTCTTCATGAGAATTCATATGAAATATATTTAGTCAACATTTCAAACCTAAATATTGGTTCAAAATTTTGGCTAAATATCTTGATGCGGGTTCTTGTGAATAATTCATAAATAATTTACTAGACTATAGAAGCCTAAAAGATAATACATAAAATATGAAAATTTTAATTAAAAAAATACATATTCATGTACATCAATGTAAATCAAACCAGCATACAACATACATGCAATTTTTTCTCATGTATATATCATGCAAAGGTGGATATAATAAAATAACATTGAGTTCAATACATAACCAACATACATATTGTTTAAAAATCAATCAATCTACTGATGTGGATGACAAATCGAACATAAGAAGTCCACAAGTAATGGAAAATCAACTTCAAGCTCACTGTGAATCGCTACATCTCTACAAATGCAAATGCTCACAAATGATCAATAAGAGAGGTGTGAAGGAAATAAAGAGTTGGGGCTATGGAAAATTTTAAGGATCCATACTTATCTTAAAATGTAGAAACCTTGACAAATCTTACTAATTCTTAAAATTCTAACCATAAAATGTTTGTTGATATTTTTGTAAAAATGTTCAATTTTATAGGTATTTTTCATAGTTTGTATAACATTTTGGTGAATTTTAGAGTAACATACTTTTATCCAATAGAATTTGGGCAAATCATTTTATTTATAAAAAAAGGGGGGAAATGGTGAATCTTTTTTTGAAAAAAAAACACGGAAAATAGCCCATGGGCGAAATTTAGCCCCTAAAATTTTCCCTGGTTGGGGAATCTTTGTATAATATTTTTTAGGGTTTTGAGGG
>ML788265.1:79355-182721 GCA_009831015.1 Picea engelmannii | reverse complement strand
TTATTATTATTTTTTTTGGTTTCTAGTGGGCCTAGGTCAATTTATATTGGAATTGGTTGAATTGGTTGATTTGGTTGATTTAATTGGTTCTTTATGAAACCAATCATTGCATTTGTTTAAGGGGTGGTTTGTTGGGAATCATAATCAAATTGTTCAAGTTGGTTGGTTCTAATTCTAGCTTGTTTTTTTTAAAACATTGGCCCATATCAATGAGATTGGGCATGTGCTAGATCTTCCTTGATCCACATGCAATGATGGATATGGAAATGAATTAATCTCTCCCCCTAACTAGATCTTTGTCATTCTTAGAAGGAATGACCCCTTTGTTCAAGGAATCAGGTTTAGGATTGGAGGAGGCAATTTATGTTCAGGGGCTATTTCAATTTCAAGGGTTTTTGTTTGAGTTATTAGTTTAATGTCTTGAGAGGCCCATTTTTGTTTAATTTTGTAGTAGCCTTTAGTGTTGTGAGAGATAAATTTGTGATACTTGTGCTAGTGGCTATAGTTTGAGCTTGATTCATGTACTTGTCTCTTTTTTTTTAACAAAGTGAATTATTTTGACTTCAACGTTAAGTAGATTTGAAATTGTAGTTTGTTGTTTATTAAATGTTTCTTAATTGTGAGCATGTTCTATTCTCAAATGGTAATCCATGGATTTCACAATTGTGTGAGGGTCCTAAATGTATACTTTTATATTATTATCATGAAGGCTTGTATAGAAATAAGTGGAATGATACACTTATCTAGTAGGGAAACCATAGAATCATGAAGGGCCTTGTTCCACCTATAGATTAAGGTTGAATTAGGTTATTAATTTATAGTTTAATGTCAACAAGTTTTTTTAATCCTATATTATTTGTTTTAAGGATGTGGAAGCATTGAATGAAATTATCAACTCATATTGGGAAGTGGGAGACCAAACCCTCGAGTAGGTAGAAAAACAAGTTAAGCAATATTCCACCAAAGATTGTGCAAAATGTCTTAAAGTGACATCATTGTTATGTATAAAATTGACTTAGGAGAGGTGAAGTGATTTCATGTGATAAACATGATCTTCATATGTGTTTTTACTAAGGCTAGGCAAGCTAGGGAAGTTTTAAGGAAGAATACATGGGGGTCAAATAGAAATCAGAGAAAGCATGCATAAGAATGTCTAGCAGAGGCTTTGAGTCTTCCTAAATTTTGATTCAAGTTTAATATTGCTCAAGGGTTTGTGTGCAAGGTGGTAGTTGGAATTAAACCTTGGATATGGGATTGTGTAATCATTGAGTGTATATTTGGGTGAGGATTTTTTTTTTCTTACCCTAAGATGATGAAGTTGGAATGATATGCTTGGATATGTACAGTGGGAGGGTTAGAGAGGTCAAAATATAAGGTAGGTCCTTGAGGAACGGGCCTAAGATACACAAATTCCATGGTTGGACAAAAGAGGACAATTTCATCATGATGGGGTTGTATCTCCTTTCTATGATACGATTTCCAAATTCAACAGTTTATTGTAAATTCTACAATGAGTATAACAATGTGTTGGGGGGAAAATGTTGTTTAAAGGTCAAAATTCAAATAATTTTATTTTCAGGTTCATAAGGATTTCCTTAAGGAAGGGGATGGTTAATATGATATATTTAGTATAGTCTCCATAACTATCATTATGGTTATATAGAAGCACCATATTGCCACAAGGAGAAAGGCCCAAGCTCTAGGTCTTGGATGTGATGTGGATTTTAGAGAAACTGCAAAAATAGGCTAAAGGAGGAAGGTACACTATGTTGATTGAGAGTTAATATTTGACTTAAAGTGATTCATAGGGATAAATATTGATTTTAATAAGGTAATTTATCTTAATCATCTTGTACACCATTTTTTTTTTACTTTGATAGTAAAATTATCAAAGTAACAACTAAACTAGGGTTAATTGACCTCGTTTACTAAATAATTGAAAATAAGAAAGGAAAGGAAATAAAATTGGATTGGTATCTAATATAAAAAACAAGAGTCTAAATAAAGGTTAAGTACCTATGTTTATGTACCTAAAACATGTCTAATGTCCTCCAAAATAGACCTAGACAATATTTTCAATAATATGTATCATATATAAAACAAACACCAACCAAATCACACATGATATTATATATCTATTAATGAAACCATGAAACCCTTGGTGCCCTTAGTTAGAAGGTACCTTTCTCCCTCAAATTTGTATGGGAAACTCCCTTAAGGTGGTTATTGGAAGATCGATATGTATTGGATAGATGAATTTAAAGACACACTAGAGTGGCTAATAACTTAAACAAGAGAGAAATCAAACCAAGAGGAAAACAAATTGTTGGGGAAGTCTCAAAGTGGCATGAGGGTTGATGGGCATAGTTGATACAATAAATGTAATCATGTGAGGAATTGAGGCAATAGATATTAGGTCACAATATAGTGCGTAATTGACAGATTAACAACATTTAATAGAGAATGATTTGGGAATGACCGTAACATGTTAGTGAAAATTAGGATAGAAATTGTACAAGTCACTTTTATCATATGAACCATGTCTTGGGATTTTATCGCCATGCCATGAATTTCTTAATTATGCCACAAGTAATTATTGGAAAAAATGCTTTCTAATATAGGCATCATGGGTGACAAGCACAATAAGATAGAGAAAACCAACAATGTGTTTCTTACACCTAGACAAAGGATGTTAAACACAAGATTGACCAAGTAAATTTACCCCTTGAAAAGTGTTCCCAATTTTTTTTTTGGCCCTTTGGGGACTCAAAATGAGGAATTCCAAACCAAATAAGACCAAATCAAGGGTGAAAAATTATATCTTTGATCAAGTCACCTAGGAAGTGCCTTGATATCAGAACCCAAAGGGTATAGTAAGGAGAAACATATGACCAAGGGTGAATATAAAGGAGGAAAATATTAGGGACCCTTTCAAAACACTACACATCAAGTAGAAATACCATGGTCATGCATAAAACATAGAAAAGGTGGCTCAAAAGAGGTAGTACATCATATATGAGGAGTTGTAAGACAATTGGAAGGACCTTGTTGTTATACATGGGAGGGTCATCTCATTCACTATAACCACTCTCCACACCCATGAATGGGTATGTGTATGAAAACTACAAAATGTTAAATCCATAATATAGTATTCTCTATAAGAGGGAAGATGAAATTTATATTCACCTCTTATTTCTGTGTCTGGAGAAAAGAAGAATCTCAAATTAGGTCCTTTATGGACATCAATATGAGAATCCTTGAGAAAGATATTGGACCTATTTTTTTTTTAAATGGAAGATTTGATACCCCTCCTCACTTTAAGGAAATACCTTGTTATGCAAATCCTATACTATGCTCCTTATATTCCTCTCCTAAAATTAATATTTGGTTAGGAAAGAACACAAATATTTTTAAAAGCAGATATGGTAATGTGAGAATAACAATGGAATAAAATTTTCACTAGTGGAATAAACCATATCATCAAAATCCAAGTTGCTAAAAAGAAAAGGCTCATACAATACAAGTTGTTGAAAAGAAAGGCTCATACAATCCATCTAAAATCAGGCCCTTCAAGGACTTAAATATGACACCCCCTAAGGAAGATATTGGACCTAAATGTTTCAAAGATGGAAGAGTCGATACCCCTCGTACTTAAAGGAAAGCCCATGTTATTAAAATCTTGGGATATGTTCTCTTTATTCCTCTCCTATAATACTTGGTTATGTGGGAACAAATTATTTTTAAAAGAACATATGAGAATAAGTATGGAATCAACAACATACCTAATAAATAATGATTTTGGAACCCTTGGAAAATACCTACAAGATTGATTTTGTAGATTTGGGAATGACCCTAAGGCATTAGTGAACATTATGATAGTTATTGTACAAGTTACTTGATCCATATGGATCATGCCCCAAGTTTTTGATGCCATACAATAAGTACTTTGATTGTGCCAAAAGTAATTCTTGGAAAAAGTATTATGTAATCCAGGTGTCATGGGTAAAAAGTTTGGTAAGGTAAAGAACATTGTTGGTGCACTTCCTATGCCCAAAATAAGGATTCTAAAAGGAATTTTAATAAAGTAAACCTCTTGAAAAGTATTCCTAACAAATTTGGGCCCTTTGAGGACCCAAAATGAGTCATTCCCAACCAACTAAGACCAAATCAAGGGCATGAATTCAGAGGATTGATCAAGTCGCTTAGGAAGTGCCTCGATCTTAGAATGCAAAGGGTATAACAATGAAAATCATGACACCGAGGGTGGTGATAAAGGAGGAAAAGGTAAGTGACCTTTTAAAATTAGTAGGCATAAAGTGGAAAACCATGGCCATGCATCCAAGTTAGAAAATGTGGCTCAAAATATGTAATTCCTCATATATGATCTGTCATAAAGACAAGTGGAAGGCCCTTGTTGTCATAAATGGGAGGCCCGTATATGATGTAATCCCTGTAATCACTCTCAACACCCACATTGAAATGGGCATATGTGTATGATAAGTATATATTGTAAAATACATACACTATACTGGTCTCCATTGGAGGGAAGAGAAAATTTGTATTAATCTCTTTCTCCTTTGTCTAGAGAAAATATGAATATAAAATTCGATCCTTCAAAGGAATCAAGATGATACCCCTCAAAAACAAAACATACATCATTTTTTCAAAATGGAAGAGGTGATACTCATCCTCACTTAATGAATAGCCCTCCTTATCTATTTTCTTGATTATGCTTTGTAGATTCCTCTCCTAGAATATTTTGTTAGGTAGGAACAAAACTATTTTAAAAGAACATAGGTTAATGTGAGAATAATCATGGAATGAAAAATTTCACTTTGGAAGAGACCATATCCTCAAACCTTGTGTTGCTGAAAATAAAAGTTTCACACATTCCTTAAAATATAATTAACAAATTGCTATTGAACAAATTGCCACACCACAATGGATTTGTGACCTGGTCTAACCCTTTCCCTTGCTTGCAATCTTAAATCCCAACTTTCCTCATCAAATTCACTTAAAAAACATTAATTTAAGTGTCATCTGTGGGTCACCTGTGTACAACTCGCAGATATCCATGGGTTTCTAGTTGACAACTCGCGAATTCCCTAAAAAAAGTTGAAAAATAAAATTATTTCCCCATTTTCGGGTGGGGATTTCGGTTGGGATTGTTTCCCAACCTCCCTAAACCTATACACAATGGAATTCAACCTCCTTAACCGCTTGAGGATGGTATAAAGGTACCTTTGTCTGCATGGATGAAGGGGAAAACCAAGGTGAAAGGTTATGTTGTTGGATCTACAAGTCTCCCTATCTCCCTTCATTATCTAAGTAGCATCCCCTTGTTTTGGAACTCACTTTCCAGTACTCCTTCTCCATTATATGACTATAGGGTGTGTTCCTATCCCTATTGAGTCATTTGAAGAAGGGCCATTGTGCTAAGTTGATGCCTGGAGGACCATTGGAGGAACCTAGGAGGTTGGCGTTGAGGCAGTGTCAGTGATTTGAGTCAGGTTGTAACTACTCATTTTTACCATTCTCAATAAAGGAGATCTCTTTCCCCCATACATGTGTAAATTGATTTCAATCTATTGATATATGTTAGTCTTCTTTCATATACTGGAACATCTGCACATTATATGTATGATTTGAATCTATAACTACCTTGTTGCAGCATAGATTTGGTCTTCTTTTGCAGGTTAATACCAATGAGGATCAAGAGCAACATCGAAGGTGGAGAGCGAGGATTAACATTAGATGTAGGATACAAGGTGTGAGGCCTCTCCTTCTCTCTCTCTGTCTTTATGTCCTCAAAGTAGTTATTCTTCTCATAGCATTGTTTTGTATGTGGGTTAGGTTTATGTCTTTTACATGATCAATCTTTGTTGTGGCATGACCCAAAGTCACGGGGGGGAAATCCTATAACACAATTGGTGATCATACTGGGGACTTGTTCCTAGTTTGGGTCAATCTTAGGGTTTCTTGTTTTGTCTTAGTTTTTGTGATTTTATTTGTTTTCTGAATTTTCTTTATAAAGCGTTAGGCTTTTCAAAAAAAAAATCAAGTTTATGGATACCCCCCTTCTAGAGTGGCTTTTTATTTTTTCCAAAATTATGAGCCCATCCGCAAGTTGCTCCTTTATGACCCACGAACATTCGCGAGTTTCCAGTGTATGACCCGTGGATATCCACGAGTCCTAATATACATAGTCGCGAATCTGTGTAATATTTCAGTTTTTTTTTTAAAGCTCTCTTTTAATATGGAAGTTGTTGGTTGGTTTTCCGTATTCCCTGAGCCTCCTAGGTGTTGTTTTCTGGTTAGTTGCTTTGTCAAGTCCTTTAAAACTGTTAAATCACATAAAAGATCTTGCCTTTGTTTGGTTGTTCTTTCAGTTATCAGGTTCTTTGGGTTGATAGGAAGGATTTTCATGAAGTGGATGGTTGGATGTCCAGTTTGATTGTTGTGTTTTAGTGATTTTTCACTATTCGCTTTCTTTCTATTTACACTCTTTCTTGTGTTCATAAAAGAAAAAGAAATTTGCATCTCATTTTTACTTTATGTCTTTTAGTAACAAAAAAAGATAAAAAAAACTTGTTTTCTAGTATTTCTTTCCTTGTGCCTTTTCCTTTGAATTTTTCAAGAAAATATTTTGCTTACTAGCATTCGGGTCTTCATAAATTTTTTGTTTGCTTTGGTAAAAAAAAAACTAGTTTTCTGCTAGTTAAGTTTCTTTATTTCTCTACATTGTTTTGCATTGTTATTTGAAAAATAAAAAGATATTAGCATAGGGTTTTGTTTTCTCCTCATCTCGAAAGTATTTCAAAATAAAAATAAGAAATAATATCCTTTGTTTTCTTCTTTTTCTTTTCTCAAAAGGTTGCATTGTCATCTTGCATCGGAAAGAAGACATTTGCATTTAAAGGTTTGAAGGATTATTCATGCATTTTCTTGTTGAAACTCTTTTTCATTTGAATAATTAGTGTAAATTTTTTTGTGCCATTGTTCTTATAAGTTTCATTTTTTGCAAGAGTCTCAAACAACATTAGTTTCACTTTGTACCCTTTGAGTAAAAACAACCACTAAAATGAACGTTAAACTTAAAACGTACTAGACTTTGTTTCTAGGGTTCACAAACAAGTTTAGGGTTCGGGCCTTGGATTAGGATTGGATAGATAACTCTCCAATGCCATAAAACAAACACGGGAGTCTAATATAGGGAGAGCTTAAATCCAACTGTCATATAAGTATAGTTGGGAGCCTCCTCTAACATAGGAGTTAAATAGGAGGTCGAGTCAAGGATATTCCCCTCCAAATATTAACTGATCGTAGTGGAGATATCGTATATTGGGGGTTTTACTAGTGCCTTTAACTCCGTGAGAGGTGACGCTTTCGAAGCTTTAGGATTTGTTACCCTTCCCATATGTTTTATCCCAACTATCGACTGTACCCATCAAACGCTAATTCTGAGTTGGTGGCCTTGGTTTCTTTTCCTAGGGATCTCATAGGTGACTGTAGGGGTTTGTTGTGGTACTTGGGGAAATTTTTGTATCATAATTTTTAGTACTGTTGGAGGGTACCCCCTGAAGTGTGGGTACTTGCACCGGATAAGGATGGGCAATGTAGGTCGAGATAATTTCTTCTCACTCCTTCATTCTTTGGTCCACGAGACTTAATCAACCCATGCCTTCATTCGGAAGGCTCCTTTCCACTTTTTCATTTCTTTGGACTCAAGACCTTATCCACCTGGGCTGAAAATTTGGAAAAAAAAAAATCTTGCGATGTTTCTCTCAGGGATTTTTATTGGATTGCTATTTTTTATTGTTGGCCTTAGGTTGTTTGAGTATCACCACTTTTGGATCATTGATTCAGGGTGGTTGACCAACTACTCTGCTGGTCAAGAGGGACTCCTGGTATTTCTCTTGAAAATGTGGAGCCGCCTCCTAGAAGGCATGGATTTTTATACCATTGGTTCACTAGAGTCAGTGCATGATACTTTAATGGACATGAAAAATCCTATAAGGGATGAACCTGTGCATAAGAAATTTATGACCAGAGTTTTGGAGAATACCAACCAAGGGGATTCTTGTGCTTTTCCTTTCTTTTGAAATGTCGGTTCCCCCTTTATGGCCACTTTGAAAATTCCTAGGTTGAATGTAGGACTACCAGTTTGGTTGGGGACCACTCTGAATGTCTCAAATGATCTTGATGCTTCTCAGATAAGCACATTTTGTCATGGGAATCAAATGGATGTTGATCCTTTATCTTATGCCCCAATGAAGTATGCTCCTTATTTTTCTCCCTCTTCTAGTGAAAGTCTTGGTACTAGTAACCATAAGGATAAAAGGAATAGGAAGAGGAAGACTAAGAAGAATAAATCACCAACCTTTGCTAGTCATGTTGGAGGCCTGCACCCGACCTCATCTAGTCATGATGGGGGCAAGCAACCGACCCTTGTGAATCATGCTAGAAGAAAAAGGTTCCAAACAGTGTAAGTCATACTAAAATTATTTCACCAACCTATGTCGATCATGTTGGAGGCTTGTCAACAACCTCTATGACTCATGTTGAATATAAGAAACTAGTCATTGCAATTCATGTTGGGGGAAAGAGTCTAGTCACTGCTAGTCATACCCGAAAAATGTCACTAACCTCTGCAAGTCATGTTGGAAATCAACACCTAGCCTCTACTAGTCATGCTGGGGGAAACCCACTAGCCACTGTAAGTCATGCTGGGGGAAACACACCAACCACTGCAAGTCATGCTTAGGGAATTGATATTGTTCAAAAACCTAGATGTATAGGATGTAAGCCTAAGTTCCCTTGTAATATTTGCAAGGGAGACCACCTTACTCATCTGTGCCTTGAGATTCAAGTGGTATGAAGAGCATGGTCCTTGTTTGAAGTAATTTCTAGTTCTAAGTCGTCTTCAATTTACCAACAATCTAATCAATCATCCGTTGATGAAGTGGTCGTGTTGATGCAATCTTCGACCATTGACACTCTCATTTTGATGGGTGATGCATCTCTTGACCATGTTGTCTTGCATCCTATTCAACCAGTGGTTGATGAAGTGGTCACACCAATGCAATCCTTGGCTGATCTCACTCTTCTCTCGAAGAGTGATGAGTCTTGATGAAGTGGTCACACCGATGCAATCCTTGGCTGATCTCACTCTTCTCTCGAAGAGTGATGCGTCTAAGGAGGTGATCTCGACGATGCAATCTTCGGACAATCCCACTCTCCTTTCGAGGGGTGTTGTATCTTTCTACTATGTCCTTAAAATTTCCAGTTCGGTACCTTTTGAACAAGGGGGAATTCCACTCTCTTCGAGTACACCCCCTCCAAGTCCTAGGATGGTTTCCTTTGATTGGAATGATCTTGTGGAGCCTCACCTTCCTTCTTCTGCACCTTTCAAAATAACGGTTATGGTTGACTCTATGTCGAAAGGAGTTTGTCGATGTATTATAGATGAAGGATCCTCTACAAGTATTTTTTCCTCCTTGGCTTGAAAATATTTGGGTTCTTCCAGGCTTGTGTCAACTACCAGCTGTGAGCTACTGGATTTCGACAAAAGATCTAGTGAATGTCTGGGGATTGTTCCTCAGTTTCCTATTAGCTTAGGTGGGAAGATTGTTCTGATCGATTTGTTAGTGGTGTGATTCTTGGGCATGATTATGTTTATGGTATGAAGGTTGTGGTATCTACGCTCTTTCGTGTGATGAATTTCCCTCACAATGGAATCATTGTCACTATTGGTCAACTTTCATATGATAATCACCATCCTAGTTCAATTTTGTCCTAGGTTTTGATCATGATTTTATGAGTAGAACGAACAATAATAGATACAACGATACAATGATATAGATACAATAAAACTTGGATTCTATTCAATAAAGAAATATGTTGAAACTGTAAAATGCAGACTAAAAAAAGCTTGCTAGAATGGTTGCAGCTTATCTCTAAGAAGAGATGTGACAATTGTGCTCATTCGCAAGAATATGAGTACAATGAGGCTCTAAAGGCATTTTTACATAAAAAAAATGAATTCCAAAACCCTAGACATCCAAAAACCTAACCCTAGTAGATAACGTGCCAAAAGTCTTGTGGGCTCCATTGGGGTAAGTTAGTACATCGACTTCCCGAGGTCAACACTTTTTCATACAATATTTGTTTTAGGCGCACGATATCCCATTGGAAAGGTCTATCCGAGGAATACACATTATTCCATCACACTCTAAATTTTTGTACAATGTGATTATGGTGGGCCCAAAAAACACTGTTTAGGGCCTCAAAATGACCCCAGAAGTTTAGGACCCAAAAAGCTAGAAAAAAATGTCAAGATGAAAACTGAAACTTCCAATATGACTTTTGTATGTGAGCTAGTTGGAATAGGTGGGTGGCCACCGATATCCATATGGATCAGGTTTCCCCTTTGTGTGTTCCCAGTGTTCGAGTAGACTCTTCTCCACCACGGGTGAATTATGTGGTGTCTTATCCTTGGTGTTCAGTTGTTTCTGAGAAAGGATCTTTACAGTTATGTTCACCTTCTCGAGACATAGTCTCGAAAATTGAACAGGTGTTGTATCCAATGGGGGAATTTAATATTTTTCTTTCCCATCTTGTCCCAATTAATCTAGTGTTTCCTATTGAGTCTGATATTACTATTTGTTAGACCTCGATCCCTAGTATTTGTGTGTTTTCAAGCCTCGATTTCATGGATGTTGATTTTCCTACAGATAAGTCTATCCTTTAAGATATGATTATGGATCTTTGACCTCCTTATGAAATGGAATATTTATAGGTTGGTTACCAAAGAATCCCTTGGAATGAGCCTAATAATGGGCTCTACGTGGAGAAATACTATGCATAAGTCACAAGGATGTGTCGTCCTTTGTACATATTGTACTTTTAGGGTGTCTTGTTTTCAAATTCTGTATTCCATAATTCTTGTTTTTATTAGAGGTTTCTATATTGGACTTATTAAATTTTGGGTGAGTGTTGTTGGTGTTATATACAGGACTCTGAAGACATTTTCTTGGTACATTTTCTTTCATTTCGATCCGTTCTTACATGTAATATGTAGAATTCCTGCAGAAACCCCAATAGATCTAGAATTCTAGTTAAATTGAACACATGCAATTTGTTGATATTCAAGAGATGAGAGAAAAAAATTTCTCCATAAATTAGAGAATTATATTAATAAAAAATGAATATACATGAGCAACCATTCTAAAAAAGAAGAGAGGAGGTGAATATATAGAATTTCCAACATAGAAATTCTAGCAAAAAAAAGCTAGAAATAGATAAAATAGGTGTCATAAGCTAAGGGAGACCACATAGTTCAACATAGACCACTAAAGATACATGTCACACACTCATTAATGTCCACAAGAATTAAGTGATGCGCATTATCTCACTTAATCTCGCTTAACTGATAAGAGAAGCAGTTCCAACTCATTTAACTGACTCGAAATAGTAGTTACTAATAATAGTAACGGAAAAAATCACTAATTAAGGAATAAATCTCTCACTCAAAGACAAGGTGTGCATTCCCCAATAATAGATGAGTTTTGCATGGGGGATTTGGAATAAATCAAGAATAAATCAAGAAAAATCAAGAATCGGGAGTTGAGTCTTGATCTAAAATTAGCAGTTTTCCCTAAAATCTAGGGATGAGGCACCCTTCTTCTCTATGTGGCCAAATTAGGTGAAATGAAGTGTAAATGAATGTATTAAACAAGATCTAGGAGTCTAATATAGGTATAAACTAATGTAAGTTAGGATTATGCTCCAACATAATGATCTTGAAACTGACATATAGGTTAAATTTTCCCCTCCATGAATTTTTGCATTATATGTTTCCTGTTTGATTTTTCCTTAGGATCGACCCCACTGATTGCAACGAGGAACCTTCTTTGTTGTTCAAAAGTGTTGTAATTCACGTGGTAGATCCTATCTTCCACAAGCTCCCTATCTTAGATCCCCTTTTCATTTTGGCGCCCATGTTGTATTTTTTCTATTAGACTCGTGAGTCATGTTTAATCCCTCCATGATCCGTATTTAAGAGAGGAACAAACTGATTAGTAGACTGAATACAATAAATGAAGAGATAGGAAAAATAACACAAATATCCAGTGAAAAATATCTTATATTAAATAATGAAATAGAATGAAACTGTAAAATTGAAACTTGCTTGAATGGTGGTAGCTATCTCTGAGAAGAGATGTGAAATCTACGCACATCCATCTGGGCAGAATGGATTAAAATGAGGCTCCATAGGCCCTTTTCATATTACTCATGAATTCCAAAAATCTATACATCCAAAAACCTAACCCTAGAAGGTGAAACACCAAAAGTCATGTGGGGCCTATGGGTAAGTTGGTGTAATTTGGTACCTCAACTTCCTAGGGTCATAACTTTTGCATACGATCTCTGTTTTAGGTGCGTGATAGCCCATTGGAAAGGTATTTCAGAGAACTACAAATTCCACCATCTAAATCTAACTTCATCTATATTTTGATTGTGGTGAGCCAAAAAAAAATGTTTAGGGCCCCAAAACAACCCTGAAAGTACAACAAGATGTGCTGACATGAAAACATACAAAATACGCCAGTTGGATTAGGCGAGAGGCCACCCGTATCCACCTAGATAATGTGTGAGGCTTTAGACATACCCAGAAGTGTAGAAATCATAATTATAAAGCAGTACATAAAGACATGTTGAGAAAAAACGGACACGAGGATCCAGTTGGAATAGGTGGGTGGCCACCAATATCCACCTAGATCAATCCTCCCCCCTTACAAAGAAATTGTCTCCATTGCGTTGAGTTCCCCCATTAGGTGAGAAAAATTATATTGGATTTGGCCCTAGGTGAGCCACTTTCCTTGGTGTAGAAGTTGCCCTGCCTTGACAACCTGATATTGTTGGATCTGTTGTTGGTGAGTGCTCTTGACCTGTGTGTCCACGATCTGATCATTGGATGCTTGTTCCATGAAATCAGAGTTGAGCTCTGTTGGTGTCAGTTTTTCGGAGATCTAAGAGGTGTCCAACAATTGTGGAAAATATGGCCTAAGGAGGTCCACATTGAATACTGGATGTAGACCAAGGAAGGGTGGAGTGTTGAGCTCAAAATCATTGCTACCAACAACCTTGGTGATAGTGTAAGGCTCATAATGGAGTGGACGAAGCTTCCGATGGGGCCCAGTGAGACACTCCTTCTAAAAATGTAACCATACTTTGTCGCCAACTTGAAACTGGTGTGGTACCCTATGTTGATCATGGAGCTGCTTGTACTTCACATCGGATTTCTATAAAATCTCCTAGACCTATTGGCAGATGTGTTGAATCCACTCAACGAATCTGGTGGCTTTGTCGGTTACAGAATGATCAGGGGAAGAGCCTGTCTATGTGGTGGCAAGAGGAATCACAACATCAATGGGTCCCAAGGGTTGGAATCCCAGACCCACCTAAAATGGGTTGTGGCCGGTGGAACAATGGAAATCCCTATTGTAGTTGTGTTGGAAATATGGGAGACTCTCATCCCATGTACGGGGATGCTTAGAATTGTACATGCGCAGGATGTGCACAATCATCCAATCATCCAATTGACGACCTCAGTTTGGCCATCGGTTTGGGGGTGGAAAGCGATGGATTTTTTGAGCTTGGTGTCTAGAAGAGATTAGAGACTTGACCAAAAGGTGTTAAGGAACCTGTTGTATCGGTCAGAGATAATGGTCTGTGGTATCCCAAAGTGGACCCAAACTCATTCGAAGAAGACCTTGGCAGTCTCAATCATTGTGACATTCTTCTTACAGGATGTGAGGATGGCCATCTTTGAAAATCAATCAATGACCACAAACATGCAGTCATTTCCATGCTTGGTGGATGACAAAGAAGACATGTAATCCATTGAGATGGATTCCCACGGCTTCTCGAGAATAGGAAGAGGGGTGTATAAGACTTGATTCTTGATGGCTGGCTTGGAAATGGCACATGCAATGCAGTATTGGATATACTTGATGATGTCCTGTCAAATTTTTGGCCAATAAAAATGTTTCTGAAGAACGACCACAATTTTCTCTATGCCAAAATGTTTTACCACTCAAATATAGTGGGCTTCCCAAATCATCTTTTCACACTCGCTTGTAGGAACATAGATATGGCCCAGGAGGCATAAGAGTCCATCCTAAATGTGATAATCAGTGATAGTGGCACTTGTACCCAAAAGATGATATGTGGTGGCGAAGTCTGGATCTTGCTAATAAAGTTGGGGCCACTCTGATGCTTCATGTCCACAGGAATGGAGTACAGTGGTGAGTGCAACCACAAGAGGCCAACTGAGATAGTCATCGACATGATTGGAGATACATGTCTTATACTTGATGTTGAGATGGAACTGTTATAGGTAGGTGGACCACTTTTGATGGCAGTCGTTCTGCAATTTACCATGTGGTTGTATGAACTGCATAGGCTTGTGATCAATGTGTATGGTCATCTCTTTCCCCATAATGTAATGTTTCCATTGACGGCAGGCTTGTACAATGGAATACATTTCCTTGTCATAGGTGGGGTATTTCCAGACAACATCAACAAGTGTCTCATTATGGTATTCCATAGGATGCCCATGTTGAGTGAGAAATGCTCCCACAACATAGTCAGATGCATCAGTCTCAATCTCGAATAGTTGTTGCAAATCAGGCAAGGAGAGTACAAGAGATGAGAATAAGCGATGTTTCAGATCATTTAATTCTCGTTGCTACTCCTTCCCCCACACGAACTTGGCCCTACCACCCCTTGGTCACCTGGTTGAGGGCCCATGCAATATGGGAGAATCCCAACAAAAACCGTCGGTATAAATTGGCTAGCCCCAAGAAGCTCTGAAGCTCAATCAGTGTGGTTGGGGTCGGCCAGTCATAGATGACTTGGATATTAGTTGGATCAACATGTACCCCATGCTCATCAACAATGTAGCCCAGGTATTGGACCCTGTTCATGCCAAAACAACACTTTTCCAAGTTGGCATAAAGCTTGTGTTGTTGCAAAGTGTTGAAAACCTATTGAATATGCCGCATGTGCGCTTCCAACGTTCTACTGAAGATGAGGATGTCATACAAATATACTACCACAAAGGAGTTGGTGAAAGGTCTCAATACATCATCCATCAACCTCATGAAGGTGGCTAGTGCATTTGTTAAGCCAAAGGGCATGGCTAACCATTCGTAGAGACCTTATTTAGACTTGAAGGTTGTCTTCCAGACATCAGTTGGTTCGATGGGAACCTGGTGGTAGCGAGACTTCAGGCCAATCTTCCTGAATAAATTTTCCCCCTTGAGTTGGTCAAGAAGGTCATCAATCCTGGGAATGGGTTAGCGCTTCCTAACTTTGATTTTGTTTAAGGATATGTAATCAATGTAGATCCCCCAAGTCCCATCTTTCTTCTACACAAGTACAATCGGGCTTCCACAAGGGGAGGAGATGGGTCTAATGTTCCCCTTCCGAAGAAGCTCTTGGATCTAACACCTGATTTTGTCATTCTCCATCAGTGAGCCCCGATATACTGGCCCATTAGGTAGAGGTGCACCAAGGGTCAGATCAATTGGATGCTTGACTTGGCAGTGTGTCAATACCCCTGTAGGTGAGGTGAAGATGTCTCTGTATTCTTCCATGGTCCCTTCCACTTGTTTTTGCTGCAAAGAGAGGCATTGTGTAGAGGCCACAGATGTGGTGGCAACCTTCTGCTTACTCTGAGCACGGATCACAAAGAAGATGAAATTCTCGGTCTGTGAAATGACCTTACTTCATTGCTTAGCAGAGATTAAAGAAATAGTAGTAGGTTGTGTCACCTCTGGAATCCTGTACAATTATCTACCCAAGGTAATAATAACATTGTGGGGTCTAGACTCATACACAACATGGCGCTTCCAAAAATATGGTTGTCCTAAAAGAACATCACAAAATTCAAGGGGATAAATATCACATAATACCTCATCTTTGAAAGGCTTGATGTCGTAGGGTAGATGACATTGTTGGTTGACATGGAGATCTCTTACTTGACAGATTCGACTGATGGTGTAGGGTTGTGGGTGTGGTGTTGTTGGAAGGTCTAACCGCTTGACGACCTCTACTGAAATTAGGTTCTTCTAACTACCGCTGTCAAAAATGAAATGAATCAAAGCCCCCTTGACCCACATATGCAAGTGAAAGAGACGTTCCCCTTCCTCTGGTTCTTCTAGTTCGCTTGGCCGAACTTTGGTGGTAGAGACCATGGAACTGGGTTCAACATTGATAATCTACTGCCCTCCTTTAGGATTTGACTCGGAATCAGAATCGACCTCTGACTCGGAATCCTTCATCTCAACCATGAGGGACTGTCAAGGACGTTTATGGTACTCACACCATTTTCCCGTGTCCTTCTTCATCTTCTCATTTCCCTTCTTGTGTTGCTTCTTGGATGGATTGTCCTAAGGGAAACCATCGTGAACTGGTCCCTTGCTGTGTGGGTTGGGGTTGTCTTTGCCTTGCTTCAACTGTGATGGGTTTGAATATCCACAATCTCATCGTTTCTGCTTAAATTTATGCTTGATCTTGACAACGTATCTATAATTCGTGCCCAATGAGGCGATGTCGAGGAAATCCTTTTCTATTTGAATGTATATATGTAAACATCCTCCTTATTTGAGCACCAAATGACGCTCATAATATTTGATACCCAATTTGGTCTGTAGGGTATGGAAAATATTGGTGAAGTCTGGTACTATCTAGTCCCTTTCTTGACGTAGGGTGGTCCATATGGTGTACTGGTCCTCGTAGCTTCCAACAAGGTAGTATTGTTCTTTAATGGCATCGTGGAAGAAATCCTATGTAGGGGCCACCACGAAAATTGCAAATTCCTCCACAGCCCATTTCTCAGAGTAAGTATCCCACCAGTCTTTAACACGGGGAACGACCTTGAGGAGTGCAAAAGTCATCTTTTCCCTATCGGAAAAATTGTGGACCAAAAAATATCCCTTGAGCATATTTAACCATTTATCTACAACATCCGTATCTATCGGTCCTTCAAATAACAGAATATCAAAATTTACCTATACCTTGAAGGGGGCTGCATGGCCACTTGATGAAGTGCTTCTCCCATGGGAAACTATCGAAGGATCTGTGCAAAGTTGTCCATCATTTTGTTCCTTTGTCGTGAGAGGGCTACCTTGAGCAACATTTTAATAGGATCTCCTACTCCATCATCTTTATTTTTTGTCTCCATGGGTTTTTTTCGGGCTTGGCGTGATCGATCTAGTAATGGATCGATTGGTTCGAGTCCCAATTTCTTATATCCAGACCTTGTCGGGGACGTGCACAAAGAAAAATAAATGAATAACAGACCACTCTGATACCACTGATCCAGATTTAAGAGTGGAACAAATTGATTAGCAGAATGAATACAATAAATGCAAAGATAGGCATAATAACACAAATATCTAGTGAACAATATCTTCTATTAAATAATGAAATAGGTTGAAACTGTAAAACTGCAGAACTGAAACTTGCTTGAATGGTGGTAGCTATCTCTTAGAAGAGATGTGGCTGCTACGCACATCCATCTGAGAAGAATGTATTACAATGAGGATCCATAGGCCCTTTTAACTCATCAATGTCAAAACCCTAGACATCCAAAAACCTAACACTAGAAGGTGAAACACCAAAAGTCATGTGGGCCCTATGGGGAAGTTGGTGTAATTTGGTACCTCAACTTCCTAGGGTCATAAATTTTTCATACGACCAATGTTTTAGGTGCGTGATAGCCCGTTGGAAAGTTCTTTCAGAGAGCTACACATTGCTCCATCAGACTTATATTTTGTCTACAGTCTGACAGTGGTGAGCCAAAAAAACATTGTTTAGGGACCCAAAACAACCCTGAAAGTACAACAAGATGCACTGACATGAAAACATACAAAATAAGCTAGTTGGACTAGGTGAGAGGCCACCCATATCCACCTGGAGAATGTGTGAGGCTTCAGACAACCCTAGAAGTGTAGAAATCAAAATTATAAAGCAGTACAGAAGGACGTGTTGAACAAAAAAAAATACAAGGAGCCAGTTGGAATAGGTGGGTGGCCACCAATATCCACCCGGATCACTCCATGACTTTGCATTGAAGCCTCATATCTTCTTCTCAGGATTTTTCTAGCCTTTAACTATGGGACTCCCTATAACGTATGCTACTACATATGTAAAAAAATTCCAGATTCTTCAACGGGTATTGTATTTCTTACTAGCATGCAGTGTAGGGTCATTTCTTACTGCACAATGCATTTATCTATATAACTCACATTTCTACCATAGGATCCACTCCATTTGTTTACAACATCATACCTTGAAGCCGCTTTAAAGGTGTCGTTTACAGATGGTAGAGCTTACCTATCTATGGGTGTCCTAGTTAGTACCTCACTAACATTTTGGACACCTATGTTGTAGTTTTCTTGTAGGCTTGGAAACCCTCTTTAGTCCTTCCATGTATTTGCGTTGAAGCCCCATGACTTCCTCTTAGTCTCTTCTAGATAATTCACCAATGGGGAGTCCAAATTTTTTTTGAGTTGTAAGTTCATTGCATGTTAATCGCTCACGCTTTTAGGCCTAATGTCGACTTCAACTTGCTATTGTTGAACCAATTTCTTATGCATTCATATCAGTTCCAGCCTTGCAATTTATGCCTTTGCGACTCGAAATATTAACCTTAGAGGAAACATTCCCTGAGTGTCCTTATCCTACACATTCCTCCTTGTGTTGAGCATAAGTATGTTCCTTGTTCTTTGGAACTAGTTTTCCTTTTTGCGATACTTGTTTCCTCCATTGTACTATAGAACTCTTTTATTCTTTTTTAGGATTTAATAACATGAAAAATACACAAAATATAAAAATAATAAATAATAAAAAAAAAGAGGGGGAAAGTGTCTATCTCTTTTGTTGGCAACAGTCTCTTCACCCTTGAACAAAGCACAATCTTGAGTTAGTATCTCAATATTTTGGGTTTAGTATGGCTTTAGGAGACTTTTTTGTGTTTTCAAGTATAATATCCTCCGGTTGGTTATTCTTCCAACCATATCGAGCGTTTGATGATGCCTCATGTATCACGAATGTATCCCAATTTATAATCCATGCTACCTAAATCACATAATGTGTCATGTTTTTATTCAAGGGAAGTTTCGGATTGAGTTGTCCATTCTGACATAAGTCTCTCACCTTTCAAATCGACCTTCCTGAGTATGTCAAGTATATCTCATGATCACAAGTATATTTGTCTCTCACTTGTGTTGGTATCTCATTGAATTATTGTTGGTGGGTCTACTCTTATCGACTTCGACACATTGGTCTAAGAGTATGACATATATTTTCACCATGGGCCTATTTCCATCATTGATAGGTAACCTTTTTCTCAACAAATGACAAACCATCATGGGCCGTTGACTGAGTGATTTCCCTTGTGTTCAACGTCAACAACAATCATCACACATATGGATTCATGCAGTACCTTGGTTTCCATTTGACCCTATTTGTGAATTCCTCATCTTTGTCAGTAGTTTCCATTATTGACTACTATTCAAAGTGTATATGTCATGCGTTATTTCATTTGGTGCATGTCGGAGTCATACCTCGGTGTGTTCCTCACAATAATTTTTTCTGAGTCCTTCCAAATCTTTGGCCTTCTGCTACTCATCGTGCCGAATGATGGAGAATGCCTTCATGCCTTCCTTATAGTGGTTCTCTTCCTATCAAATTTAGTATATATTTCTATGGGACATGGATCTAGAGTTATATTTGGTACCTTGGGGCTTGTAGTCATTAGTGGAAGGTTTCCTCACTATTGACATTGGAAATACATCAATGTCCCTTGTTCGATAAATTCTACCAAATGTTCGACTTCAACTCATTTATTCACACTTGTTATATTATACTATGGTACCATGATGCCCATTATCATCATCGTTGGGTCATCTCGCATTTGTTAATGCTATATATATATTAATGACCAATAATAAAATGGTGTCTCACTATGTTCGACCCCAACACATTTATTCACATAGTGTAGACTCGCACTACGACATATTGTTTTGAAGACTTTGGGTGAAGTACGAGCATCACATATTTTGTGCTCCTACTAGACACATATTGTACCACCCCCTAGACATCAGTATTTGTAGAGGATCAATTTGTTCACTACATTGGTCCCATATATCCTCTCTTTTTTATTTTGAGACATATATCCACTGTGTATCTATTCATGGCTATGATCTACTTTGACATGGATCCACTATGTATTCCTCGTGTCCATGATTTCTACTTTATATATCACAAGGATCCACTATGTATTGTTCGTGGCCATGGACATTAGTCATACTTTCATATATTCCATGGGTACAGGGTGTATTTGTTTTGGCATCCATGCTTACATCGCTTCTAAGCATGGGTATGCCCGACTAGTGTTACACATCAAAATTCCACACTTAAGTATCTCACCCTAAGTGTCGCAAGTGTCATATGCACCTTAGTATGTGTCACAAGTGTCGTTAAGTACCGTATACACCTTACTAAGTGTCGCATGAACTTTCCTATGTGTTTATAACCCCTTGAAACCATCAAATAACATTTTCCATGATCCCTAAGTCATATTGGAGGAAGAAACCCATCATTTCAAGGCAAGAAACACACTTTTTACTTGAAAAATCAACCAATTTTTGGGCATTTTTGAAGGGTAGCGCCCCCCTGGACATGTTGCAAGAGTGCTACCCCATAGATCAACGTCCCATTTACCTTATTTAGGGAGCGCTAATCTAGGATCAATGCTATGTCTCTAACTATAGGGGAGCGTTGATTTTGGTTAGAGGAAAATTTTTAGAATCCCGCCTCTTTTTGAGGGCCAGCTCTTGGATATGAGGTTGGTTTGGATCAAATTCTATCCTATGGTGCTATCCTAGGATAATATCCTAACCTAAAGGAGTCATATCCTCAACTAATCCCCAAATCTACTCATGGTGGTTGAGCCTCCCAAGCCTATAAAAGGAGGCCTTTCCAAGTATGAAAGGAGGAAGCTTTGGATATCAAAAGTATGATCTTGGGAGCATCGTGCAAGGGTTGGATGAAGGGAGCTTGGAGGAATGTTGCATCATCATCATCTGTGTTTGTAATTATTCTCTTTGGGTTCTCATTTTAATAATATACTTGGTCTATTTCCTTCTAGTTTGTGTATCTTTACATATGCTTGTCTACTATAGATGAATTTGTTTAATCTAATGTGGTAGAGTAGGAGTTTCCTTGTTTTTTCTTTGCTCTCCATGGTTTTGTAGATATCAAGTTGTGTGAAAGAGTTTGGAGATCAAGCTCAAAATGGAGTAGCGAAGACAAACACCGGAAATAGGTACTCTCATATTTTCTCCTTCTCTCTTTTCAATTAGTTAAAAAAGTCTCAAAGGGATGTTAGTGTCCATTTGTATCTTTCTGTCTTGGTATTAGGGGTCTATAATCGAAGGGAGAAATCGCTTGTCCGCAGGGGAATTATTCAATAACATAAATTGGTGACTCCACTGGGGATAAACATTGACTTGTCTTTCCTTGGATCATTTGAACCTTTTCCTTGTTTGATATTGTTTGATTGATTGGTTATGAGCCTCCCCTCTTCCCTCTGGTTCATCAAGTAGTAGTCATAGTTACCAAGCCAGTCTCTATTGATTTTTTGATTTTTTAAGCTCATTTTCAAGCATCTATAGGACTAATGCTCCTCGAGAGTGGCTATCAGAGCATTGGTTATCTGATCGATGCTCCCCTTTGGTATCTTAGGGAGAACTATAACACTCTATGTCTTTGTTTTAGGGAGTGTTGATTTCTGGTTTTGGGCATATCTAGGGGATTTTTCCATGTTTTGCTCAGCCCTTTGGTGGAGGTATTTTTCCCAGAGTCCGTTCTTTTGCTTGTGACTTTTTTTGGGTTGAGGATTTGGCTCTTATCACTTCTTTCATTGTCTTGTTTGAGCTTTCAACCTTTCCAAATTGCGAGATTGATTCACCTTGTTTTTCCTTGGTTTGGTTTGAGTCTTGCGAAGTTTCTAGTTATTTGACTGATTGAAAAGGTCTACAAAGGTTTGTTGGTCTTAAGTTACTTTTTAAATATTTCCTCTTTGAACGATTTGAGACTTTATGCTTACCACAACCAAGATTGGATTTGTCTTTCTTGTTCCTTGTTTTCTCAAGACATTTGAGTGATTTCTCTTTTGCATCATTGAGTTCTTGATTGAACGGGTTATTCCCTACTTGTTTTCTTTCAGTTCTCATCACTTTGAGTGCACTTTATTTGATTTTTTTTTTCCTCGTAGTTCTTTTTATCAAACTTATATCTCTTTCATCTGAAAGTTAAGAATCAAAAAGTTTTCATATATCCTTGCATAGTTAATCAAACGAAGAAATTTTTCATTCATTAGGAATTTTTCTTTGGTTATGTTTGGAAAAAGTGCCAGTTTTTCATGTTCATTTCAGTTTTTGGAAACATTTGCTTGGAAATTTGGCATCATATTGATCCCATAAATTGAAATTTGCATTGTTTTGAGTGTTTTCTTGTATTAAGAAGAATATAACTCTTCTCCTTCCCATACGTATAATTTGAAGAAATAACTCCATATCATTATTTTTCATTCTATTGGAGTCAAGTATCTTACACATCATCAATTTCATCTCTATGAACCCTTTGATTTAAAAGGCCTTAAAATCAACCCTGTGCTAATAAAATCAACTCAAATATTTTTTGTTTTTAGCACACCAACACTATCTTAGGATTAAGGTCTTTGGACTAGGTGAAGTGAGTAAATTGTCTAAGACTACTAAAGAGATTGTAGAACACTAAAGAGCGTATAAATCCAAGTTTCTATAACCATGGCCGGGAACCCCCTCTCACACAGGGGATAAACATGAGGTCGTGTGTTGGAGAGAAGCGAAGATTACCCATCCAAAGCTTAACCAATCATAGCAGAAAGATCGTATATTAAGGGTTGTTCTTGAGAAATCATTGGTTTCATTTGGTCTCGGTGCTTCGTGAACTTCGAATCCGTTCGGGGTCCTATGGAGTCCTACCGATCCACTTGTCTTTAGTTCTCTTGAAGAGATTTAGACTTTGATATCCTTCCCATACGTTCGGTCCCGACTATCGAATGTACCCCCCCATAGGATGACTGCGAGTTGGTAACCTTAGTGACATTTCCTAGGTATCTATAGAGGTGACCGTGGGGGGATTCCCATGGTACCTGGGGCAGACGTCGTATCACACTCTCAGTACCCTTGGAGGGTGATCCCATGAAAGAGAGGGTTTCTTGCACCAAGAATGGATGTTATGTGGAGGTCGGGGTAACTACCTCTCTCTTCTTCGTTGGCATCTTGAAATCCCGTCTTCAGAAGATCCTTAAATATGTTGTTTCTTGGTTGATTGCGTTTAGTTTTCATCGGAGTGTGTGTCTTTGTTTTGCATAGTCGACCTTAGGATCAAAATTTTCATAGTATAGAACGTATGGAACCTAACACTCAGGAACCACAAAATAATTTTTCTTACGAAGCAGTGATCGTGGATCACACTTCTGAAATTAGGAGCGTCGCTCCTGGAAGTGGACATCATGTTGAAGAACCAGTCCCAACCTTTGTAGAAATATTGGTATATTTTGTGAATCCTTCATTTATTGATCCACTTGGCCAACCACTCTTTGATCCACCATCCACGAGATATGTTGACTCCTTTTCTTCTTACTATTTATCGCCTGATTCAACCACTATGCCATCCTTTGGCATGAACCCACCAATTTTTGGTTTCCCTGAAGGACTTGGCAATTAATATTTTTCCAAAACTCCATTAGTTTATACTGTTGGTGCTTATTCTTTACCAGAAACATTGGTTACCCAGGTAACCCTGACTCAACCACTTACACATTCATCTCCTCTTGCACATGAGTCAGGTAATATTCCTGCTTCATTTTTTCCACACATGCACAGGCCAAGTGATTTACTTGGTCGTCCCATAGGTCAAATGGCTAGTGGTCAATTCATTCACACAACCAAGGTTACACAAGCTACTCAACCTCAATCTCACACATCACAAATTAGTACTCCCTACATTGGAGGTCAATCTTCAACGGGAGGCCAACCTTCAACTAGGGTGCAACCTTCAATTGCAAGGAAACATTTCACTGGGGGAAACCTACATGGTTGAAATATCAACCAGCATGGGCGAAGAACACTCTACTACCACTAGTCTGTATCTTGGGCATCCATATATAGGAGTTGAGAACTCTTTGTGGACTCAGCCCAATCTGGCGGGCATTCCTCCACAAGGAACTATGCCCTATCAATCCATAAACCCCACAATTCAAATGCAATAGTCCCTTCCACCGCCATACATAGGGGGACCAACAGGTCAATCATAGTACATAGGAGTTTCATCTTTTCAATCACAATACAAGGTTGGAGAAGCAAGAAAACCACCTTACATAGGTGGACAACCTAGACAACAACCTTATGTGGGAAAACATCCTAGTTTTTTCATCTCGCCACAACCTGGATACGGTCCTACTGGTGTTCCCATGCAATATGGTTATCACCAGTATCCACAACCTAACCGAATGTTCTTGGCTAGGTTAGATCTTCCAGATTTGTCACGTTTAACAAACTATCCCATCCTTCATGCCCCATTTTGGCCTGCCATCCCTTCCAAATTAACATCCGACATTTTGAAATTCGACGAAAAACCAGGGAAGATCCTAACAATCATGTTATGAATTTCCACTTATCGTGTTCCTCCAACTCTTTGATGTACGATTCCATTCGTCTTATACTTTTTCAGAGAACACTTACAGGTGCGACAACAAAATGGTACATTGAATTTCCATGCAACTCTTTTGTCGACTTTAATTCTCTAGCCATGGATTTCCTGACGCATTTTCAATTGCCTATACGTCACAAGAATGGTACATAACTTTTGAAATCTCTCTAAAAATCCTATTTCACCCACATCTCTGATCTTATTCATGAGTGGAGATGACGAAGATGATTTATTAAAGCTCCAATTTCGAACCAACTCCTCGTTGATTGGTTTACAAAGTTTCTCTATCCTCCCATTGCTTGCGATGTTACTATGGGAAATGTAGTTATTGAGGAGAAAGATATCATCTGTGCACAATATTTGGACTTGGTTTATTCCCAGTTTGGCACACTTTACGATCTAATCCCTAATGCTCCTTGTCCGTCGAATGATCCATCCAGACCTACTCCAAAATCTAGTTATGTTCCAAACACCACAACTACTTTCACTCCATCTCAATCCTCCAAGGTGAATGCAGTCCAATCCACTTCATCTCAGAAACAAGGAGGTAAGGATAAAAACAAAGGAAATTCCAAAAAACCTTCTAACGAGCAGGATAATCCTAAGTCTGTTGATACTCAACCGATAAGGAAACCTAAATCTCCTTGTATGATTTGTCGGGAAGACCACTACACAAAAGAATGCCCTCATTGTGAGGTTGTCGTGAAATATCTGAAGGGTACCTCCCAACCAGTTCAGCAACAACACTTGGTTTCACAAAACCATGTCCCTCCACAAGGAGGTCACCCAGGTCATTCCTACCATGGGGATTCTTCCACAAGCGGCTCTAAGGTTTACATGTATAAGACGATTAATGTCACAACTCGTGAAAATACCTATGACACTCCTCCAGGTGATAATACTAAAGGGAAGGATGGCGACCAACCTTATAAATATTCTCCTCCTCCATCTTCCAATCCTCTTCAAATTTAGAAGTCGATTTCTGACGTAGCATTGCGCCCTCCCAAGAGCATAATTCAAAAAGTGACATTTAATCCAAATTCTCACACTGCCCAAAAATACAACATCGTTGAATATTTGGCACAAGCGCCTTGTGATATGTCAACCCTTGAAGTTCTACAACACTGTCCAAATCAACGTAGAACCCTATTATCAGCCATTGGAGCCATGGATTCTGAGGAGTAGAACCTGATCACATTTAACCTAGATTATTTTAAGGAGAAAGTCTCCCACTAGTGAGCATTCCAAATTCAAGTTTTGGTTGGTGGAAAGAACATCCATCATACTTTTTTGGATGAGGGAGATTCAACTTGTGTCAAGTATTTTCCTTGTTGTAAATCCTTTGGTTCTCCTACACTTATTATGTCCCCAACCACCCTGAAATCATTTGATGGAAATGGTTTACAACCTGACGGAATATTGAAATATTTCACTGTGACTTTGAAGGGTAAGATTATTTCGGTTGATATCGAAGTAGTCGATGCACCCCTAGATTATAATTTGTTACTTGGTCGTAGTTGGTTCTATGAAATGACTGGTGTCACATCTTGTGTTTTGTATCTTATAATTTCCCCATCAAGTAAAGCTTATCATTGTTGACCAACTTGAGTATACAATCCAGATCTCAACACTGTCGCAACAAATAATGTCCCTTTTCTAGAAAATAATAATTTTGAGAGTGTAGGTGTAGGTCTTCTCAAGGATTCCTAGCTCATGGGGGCTTTTCCTTTTCATGCTCCTCCCACCGCACAGGTTTCCACATTAAACATGATTTCGAATCAGGCATGACAATCCTTCGATTCATATCTTATGTTGGTAGGACCTGGTCTCGATAAGCATAGTTCATTATCTCTGACAAGCTCGTTAAAAAATGAAGCAAACCCCCCTCCTTTACAATCAATTCTCACTTTGGATCGAGTACTTGAACCTTCTTTTCCTTCGCCTAGTGAAAATGTTTCCATTAGTAACCAGAAACATAAACGAGGAAATAAGAAGAGTCTTCGGAGGAAACAATGCTTGGGGGGCATCTCTCCATCCATTGGACATCATGCTGGAGAAAAACCTCCAAATTTTGCCAAAGAAGTTGGGGGAAAAATACCTCTAGAGAGACACACTGCTAGGAGTGATCCTCATTCGAAGGTCATTCCCATCGTAACATAGTAGTCTTTTTCTAGAACGAGCTTAGTCTTTTTTCTTTCTCATGCTCGTAAATACATGACAATAAGTTACCGAGTTTAGTCTTTGTTCTTTCTCGTGCTCGCAAATACATGAGAATAAGTTACTGAGCTTAGTCTTTGTTCTTTATCATACTCATAACTATGTGAGAATGTGACTGAGTATAATTTTATCACTTTTTCGGACTCGTAAAGGTTATATGAAAAAGGAACCCCCTGGAGTATCCTTTAACCTCTTTTCAGACTCTCTAAACATGAAAAGATTTCTGAGTGATCTTGTTTCCTTTCACACTCGTTAAAAGGTTTGAAAGGGCGTCTTTCGAGTGGTAGTTTATCTCTTTTTCGACCTCACAAGAATAATTACGAAAAAGGAACACTCTAATCAAGCATGATTAGAAGAGTTCTTTGTCGTATCGTTTTATACTTTTTCAAACCTCGGAGACTAAAAATCATGAAAAAGGACAACCATGGAGTCGCCTTTAAGTTATTTTCAAACTCTCTAAACATGAAAAACCACCATATTTTCCTTCTCTGGAATCGCTAAACTACACATTAAAGGACTCATATGTGAGTGAACCCTTACTTCTTCCAGTTTGTTAAATAAAGGAAGAGGAAATTACCGAAGGTGAGCTATACCGAGCATATGTTATCCTCCTCAAGCTCGTTTAAAAAGAAAGGGGTACTCACCTATCTGGGTGGGGGGAAATTGAAGGAAGTGGGTCAAGTTTTTGGGAATGATTTATGGAATCTATTGTGACCCTTGAACATTGAACTTGTTTGCGTCTCATATTACAGTTGCGTAATCCACTTGTCTCTGAGTCATACCAATTCCACGTGTCACCGTAATTTTTCGTCCAGTCGAAGAGCTCTCTTATTGTCATCACATTAAATTCTTGGTACTCATCGAGTTAATGTTTCCAAGTTAGTTTTCATGCCTCATCGTGATAAAAGGAATTTTCAATTCAAACCATCCATCTGTAGTATTGCCAATTTCCATTTCCTATGTCAGTCTATACTCATTTGATTCACCATCTTACATCACTTCCCTGTGTCAGTTTCGTGTCGATGATGAGGGATACATCAAGGCCCTCCTTCTATGAGTCTTTTCCTATCGAGTTCAACACATCATCCAAGAATTAGAATTAGAAACCAGTTAGTACCTTGGGACCTACATGCCTCCTCGCTTCCGACAATGTGTTTACATAATTGACCTTGGGATTCACGAATGTTCGATCTCAACTCATTTATTCACATTCATTAGAATGTACTAGGGTACCTTGGGAGTCATTGACGTCATTGGTTATTTCCCTCGCATTTGTTAATGGTTTACCTCAAATGATCGGCAATCAAGTGGTTTCTACCATGTTTGACATTAAATCATCTATTCACATGGCTATATTCGTACCACATCGGGATTGGGGCGAAGACCCTGGGTTGAGCGTTCACTCTATTATCTACTTTTCATAGGCTGCGAAGGAGATCATTTGAGCATGTTGATATATATACTGTCACATAGATCCACATTGTATTGGTATGTGGCTATGTTTAATCATCGTGTAGCTCCATTGTGTATTTTTCATGGCTGCGATTAGTTTATGTCATGGAGGTATGGATCCACATTGTATCTCTAGTGGCCATATCCTTAGTCAACATTTTTCATGGATCTGCAGTGTATTGGTTGGTGGTCGTTCTTTAAGTCATCTTGTATTATAAGTATAGGTATGCCTACCTCGGAAATGGAACATATATTAATATTTTTTTATGATTGTTTGCAGCTTCTGTCAGGTTCTCCAATTCCACACCCTTGCATTGAAGAATTTGTAAAGTGTTTCGGCCATCAATTTCTATTCTGAGTTCACACTTTAGGGGGCATTCTATTACACATCAAAATTCCACACTTAAGTATCTCACCCTAAGTGTCACAAGTGTTGGGTATGTGTTATATTCTTTGCATCTGTGTGTGTGGGTGATTCAGATTCGACAACTGCATCTGAAATGTAGTGGGAGTTTTGAGCAGGTATATATCAAAACCAGGAAAGGATCATTGGACATCAGTAAAGAGGGTCTTCAGGTATTTGCGTGGCACTACCAATTATGGATTGTGCTACCAAGGAAGACCAGGATTGGACATAGTGGTGGAAATACATGGATTTGTTGATGCAGACTAGGCTGGAGATCTGGATCGCAGAAGATCTACAAGTGGGTATGTGTTTAACCTATTTGGAGGAGCAATCAATTGTATGAGCAAAAGACAGATTGCAGTGGCACTCTTAACTATAGAAGTTGAATACATGGAAGCCACTCATGCAAGCAAGCAAGCAGTATGGTTACAGAGATTGTGTTCAGGTATTGGGTTGGTACAACAAGCAATGAGATTAGATTGTGACAGTTAGAGTGAAATCTTCCTGGCAAAGAACCTAGCTTATCATTCAAAGACAAAGCATATTTATGTTCAATATCACTTTGTGAGATACATGGTTGAGGAAAAGAAGGTGTTGCTGGAAAAGCTTGACACTTTGAAGAATGTTGCAGATTCATTGACAAAGTCAGTGAGCAAAGAAAAGTTCTCCTCGTGTAGAGTAACAATGGGCATTGTTGACTATATAATCCTATGGACCTCTGGATGCAAAGAAAACACGTGGGAGAATGTTGGGTATGTGTTATATTCTTTGCATGTGTGTGTGTGGGCGCGTCAGATTCGACAATTGCATCTGATGATCCCTCTAGTAGCGCACTTTGTGTCGTGTGCATCGAGCACTTCCTAAGGGGGTCCCAGGGGGGGGGGGCAGGTATGGGCCCCCCTAGTTATGCGCAGCGTTCGGGGCAACACCCCGAAAATATTTTTTTGGGGGCGGTTTTTGCTATTTTTAGCAGATTTTGTTATTTTTAGCGGTTTTATAAATTAATCCCGGACTAAGGGATTAGGGTTTTGGTATCTATGGAATACCTAAAAACATCGTATATATTGTATGGTTAATGGTGAAATTCGATATAATGAAAAAAAAAAAGGTTTTCCCCAGTTGAGGGTTTCTAGTATAAATCTCTGTGTACTATGTGAATGAGTGATTGATTAATTTCCATTTTGCTTAAGAATCTATATGCATTGCTTTACTTCGCAGGTTTAAAACTTACAAAAAGTGTAGTATGCACCTTCGTAAGTGTCACAAGTGTTGTTAAGTACCGTATGCGCCTTACTAAGTGTCGCATGCACTTTCTTATGTGTTTATATGTGTTTTAACCCATTGAAACCATCAAATAACATTTTCCATCATCCCTAAGTCATATTGGAGGAAGAAACCCATCATTTAAAGCCCAGAAACACACTTTTTACTTGAAAAATTGACCATTTTTTGGGCATTTTTGAAGGATAGCGCCCCCTTGGCCATGCTAGAGGAGTGCTACCGCATAGATCAACACCCCCTTTACCTTATTTAGGGAGCATTTATCTAGGATCAACGCTCTGTCTCTAACTATAAGGGAGCGCTAATTTTTCTTAGAGGAAAATTTGGAGAATCCTGCCTCTTTCCGAGGGCCAAATATTGGAGATGATGTTGGTTTGGATCGAATGTTATCCTATGGAACTATCCTAGGATCATATCCTAACCTAAAGGAGTCATATCCTCAACTAATCCATAAATATACTCATGGTGGTTGAGCCTCCCAAGCCTATAAAAGGAGGCCTTTCCAAGTATGAAAAGAGGAAGCTTTGGATATCAAACTTATGATCTTGGGATCATCGTGCAAGGGTTGGACGAAGGGAGCTTGGAGGAATGTTGCATCATCATCCGTGTTTGTAAGTATTCTCTTTGGGTTCTCATTTTAATAATATACTTGGCCTATTTCCTTGTAGTTTGTGTATATTTACATATGCTTGTCTACTATAGATGAATTTGTTTAATCTAATGTGGTAGAGTGGTAGTTTCCTCGTTTTCTCTTTGATGTCTGTGGTTTTGCAGATATCAAGTTGTGCAAAAGAGTTTGGACATCAAGCTCAAAGTGGAGCAACGAGGACAAACACCAGAAATATGTACGATCATATTTTCTCATTCTCTCTTTTCAATTAGTTAAACATGCCTTAAAGGGATGTTAGTGTCCATTTGTATCTTTCTTCCTTGGTATTAGGGGTCTAGAATCCAAGGGAGAATTTGCTTGTCCACAGGGGAATTATTCCATAACAACTAAGGAAGATAATACTCTTACTTGATCTTTGTTGACGATTTCCGTTCTTGGATCAGTTGTTCGGGACCCTTCATCAGCTCTACTTCATTTCATCCTTGCCTCTTAGAGTTATAATGTATTTTGACCATCAATTTCCCTTCTAACCTCACACATTAAGGCGCATATGTTATAAAAAAAAATTCCACACCACAATCCATTTGTGACATGGTATAACCATTTTCCTGGCTTGCAATCTTAAATCCCAACTTTCCTCATCAAAGTCACTTAAAAAACAGTATTTATAGTGCCATCCGAGGGTCACTTGTGTACAACTCGCGTATGCCTACGGTTTTCTAGTTGATAACTCGCAAATTCCCTACAAAAAGTTGAAAAATAAAATAATTCCCCATGTTTGGGTAGGTATTTCAGTTGGGATCGTTCCCCAAACTCCCTGATCCCATACTCAATGGAATTCAACCTCCTTAACCTATTGAGGATGGTATAAAGACACCTTTGGGGGCATGGATGAGGGGGACAACCAAGGTGAAAAGTTTTGTTGTTGGATGTGCAAGTCTCCCTATCTCCCGTCATTCTTTGAGTAGCACCCCCTTGTTCTAGAACTCGCTTTCCAGTACTCCTTCTTCTCCATTATATGGCTATAGGGTGTGTTCCTATCCCTATTGAGTCATCTGAAGAAGGGTCATTGTGCTGAGTTGATGCTTGAAGGACCACTGGAGGAACCTGGGTGGTTGGCTTTGAGGCAGTGTCAATGGTTCGAGTCAAGTTGTAACCACTCATTTTTATCGTTCTCAATAAAGGAGTTCTCTTTCCCCCATACATGTGTAAATTGATTTCAATATATTGATATATGTTAGTCTTCTTTCATATACTGAAATATTTTCACATTATATATATGATTTGAATCTACAACTACCTTGTTGCAGCATATATTTGGTCTTCTTTTGTAGGTTAATACCGGTGAGGATCAGGAGAAATATTGAAGGCAGAGAGCGAGGATCAACTCTCTCTCTCTCTCTCTCTCTCTCTCTCTCTCTCTCTCTCTCTCTCTCTCTCTCCCTTTAATGTAGTTGTTCTTCTTATATCATTGTTTTTTATGTGGGTTAGGGTTATCTCTTTTACATGGTTAATTTCTATTATGGCATGACCCAAAGTCACAGGGGGGGAATCCCATAACACAAATTTCTTTAAGGAATTCAAGAAGACCCATAAGAAAGAGGGAGGCTCATAAAATCCAAGTTGTTGAAGTCTAAGGAAGGCTCATACAATCAATTTGATATCAAGCTCTTTAATAACTTCGAGATGAGAACCCTTAAGTAAGAGAATGGACCTAACTTTTGTAAAATTTGATGATGACCTGCAAGGGATCAAAGAGATATAAAAATCTAATGAATAACAATACTCTTAGCAATTTTTCAAGAGAGAAAGAAAGGAGAGAGTGATAAGAGAAACATCTTGGAGTACACAACTAAATTCTCATCATTTACAAACTGAATGAAATATATTAGTACATATAGGCAATTCAAATTCTAAAGGAGGCAATTCGAATTGTATGAGTGATGCATGAACCTAGTTTGGATTAACTCGAAGTTTGGATGCCCTGATTATCCATGCAATCTCTCCAAAGTAAGAAAAGGCTAAAAAAATAGAGAAACATGCTTTCTAAAGTCCTGAAAGAAAGGAAAAGCATAGTAAAGCGCTTTCACTAGCTATAAAATCATATTCCTACTTAAATCTAGGGATAGAGCACTCCTATGGCTCACTTGGTCAAAATTATTCAAAATTTGACCATTAGAATCATGAGACCAAGATTTAAAGTACCTAGGTGAAAGAATCATACTAAGGGAATGTAAAATGTGCTCTAAATTTTTTTTAATAAATGGAAGAGTCGATGCCCCTCCTCTCTTAAACCCCTCAATTAAAGAAAAGCATTTGTTTTCCAAATCTTGGAAGTTGCTCCCTAAATTTGTCTCCTAGAATATTTGGTTAGGAGGGAAGATCATTATTTTTAAAAGAACATGTGAGAATAACTATAAAATAAATAATATATGTAATAGAGAATGATTTTGGAACCCTTAATAAAGACCTCCAAGATCACTTTTATAGATTTAGGAATGACCTTGAGGCATTAGTTAACGTTAGGATAGCCATGATTATACAAGTCACTTTTCCCATATGAATCCTACCCTGGGTTTCGACCATCATACAACAAGTATTTGGACCATGCCACAAGTAATTATTTATAGGAAAAAGTGTTCTCTAACATGAATTTCATACATGACAAGCACGGTAAGGTAAATAAAACTAGTGGTGTACTTCCTACACCTAGACTATGGATGCTAAACGAAAGTTTAATCAACTAGTAAACCCCTTGAAAAGTGTTCACAAATAAATTTGGGTCCTTTAAGGACTTAAAATGAGTCATTCCCAACAAAGTAAGACCAAATCAAGGGCACAAATAATAAAGCTTGATCAAATCATCTATGAAGTGCCTCAAGCTTATAACCTAAAGGATCTAGAAAGGAAAAACATGCAACCAGGGTGAAGATAAAGGATGAAAAGGTAAGGGACCTTTTCAAATTACCAAACATCAAGTGGATAGGAAATGGCCATGCATTTATGCTAGACAAGGTGGCTTAAAAGAGGTAATACGGATCACATATGAGGTGTTGTAAATATAAGTGGAAGGACCTTCCTATCATCAATGGGAGGGTCATGTATGCACTAAAATCGCTCTCCACACCCACATATAAATGGGTATGTCCACGAAGATATGAAGTGTGGAATGCATACACTATAGTGTTCTCTATAATAGGAAGATTAAAGTTATATTCACCTATTCTCATGTGTAAGGAGAAAAGAAGCATTTAAAATTAAAACTTTAAAGGACATCAAGATGAAACCTAAAGAAACAAAATTGACTTAATTATTAAAAATGGAAGAGTTATTCCCCTCCTCTCTTAAAGGAAACCCCTTATTATCCAAATCTTAAACTATGCTTCCTATAATCCTATAAACATTGTCTATATTATGCTTTTAAACTTCACAAATAGTTTCCACATATTTTATGGTATTTATCTTCTCCCACATATATAAACAAAAATGAGGATACACATATAGTTATAAAGACACACTAAATAATCACTAATCCCTTGAACACACTAAATAATCATTAATCCCTTGAACATGATTAGTTTAATGTCTTTACAAATGCATTTTCCATATCACACATGTGGCATGCTTATGAAAGTTTGTTGAGAGAGTGGAAGATTATGAAAGTATATTTAAATGGAAAAAGGGACATAAGCTTGTTCTTGAAAAATAGTGGAGATGAAAATAAATTATAGTTGAGGTTGCCTTGAAATATTTATATATGCATGTCTCTATAATAAGATAATAACATGGGATAAAATAAGCTAAAGCATAATTGATTTGTAAATTATCATGGATATATCACTGGAACAATTTGTTACAACAAATATTGTAATATTATAAAAATATTTTATGCAGGTTTATTTCTTTAGATCTCAGAATCTTTATCACAAGCTTAATCCTCAAATTTATGAAAATAACTAAAATATGAAAAATGAAAGAACAAGAAAATGAACAAAACATCCACACAAATGAAAGCAAGATGTATCCTGGGAATCTTGATATGGAATAAAACCTAGCTAGAAGGTGAGGCCTATCCTCTGCTCTCTTTTCTTCAATTATGAAATGAAAATGCAAAGAAATGGAAACTCACTATGGAGTTGCCTTTGACATTGTGGCTTGAATGGATGCTACACAATATTCTTCCTCCTTTGCTATTCTTTCAAATTACACTCCTAGGTGCTATGTTTGACTATCGAACGAGTCTAATGCTAAAAGAATGAAATCCCTTCTCTTCTTGGTGCCTAGTATTTAACATAGCCCGATAGTTGTCCAGGGTTAGGGTTTTTGCATGTCTCAACCCTCAATTATTTTTAGGTTTTGGACCTTATAGAATATCCTTGAACACCCACATGTGGCTATCCCCACATGAATGAATAATGGGGGACGACGTGGAATCCACTTGGTACCATGGTGGTCAACAAGGTTCATCAACTTGTGGGAGGCATAACTTCCACATACAAACTTTGATTGAGGTGATGTTCACATTGTTGGAAAGATCTCAATGTGTATAAAAATGTGAAGATTTTTTAAGCTATGGTTATAAAGTTTTGACCCCAAAAAGTGTCGTTTGATGCCCTAAAATGGTTCTAGAAGGTTTTGCAACCCAAATCTTCAAAATGGGCCATGCAAGCCACTTCCTCCAATTTTTCCACCCAGAAAGTACCAAGATAGATGAAAAATTATATAATGATCCATTCTGGATCAATAATTGTGAGCATGTACATGGATAAAAGTGTAGATATCGTTGTAAAAGGGTGAAAAACTTGATTGTAACCTTGTGGTTATTGGGCACTTTGTTATAGGATCTAGATCATGGTAATCATGTCTTACATCATTTGATCTAAAATTATTAGTGTTGATGTTCAAGGGTTTCCATAAAGAGTTAGTTCATCTCTATGCTTTGCTAGGGGTCGAGTAACTCTAGGAGCCTAAGAAACAATGAATTCCCTAGAAAGATTGTGGATGTCCATAACATGTGGAAGAATTACTTTGTAAAATTAATAAAAACCCCAAAACATAAAACTATGTGTCATTGCCATAGAATGGATCCCACAAGAGAAAATCACAAGTCTTAAAGCATGTCATGGATCTTGGGAGTGATTTTTCATGTTGCATCCATAGTACACAGATAAACCGACATTACATGTATAAAAATAGTGATACATGTATACAAAATATAGAAATTATACCAATCACAAATAGAGCTCGTGACTTTGAGAGTGATTATGCATACTACAATAGTAATACATGTATAAAACTAGTGGTAGAAGGATGCAAAAACTAACAATTCTATGAATCACACATGTAAAAGAATTTAGAGAAATTTTACAAAAATAAAATGAGAAAATATAAAAATGGTGAGTGGGTCAATGGATTAGAGATGAGGGTTGGTGATGTTTATGCACCTATACATTTTTTGAACTACTTAGAGAGAGATTAAAGGATTCACCTATGAATAAAATAACTTGTGACCTTAGGCCTCCCTCTTGAAAATATTCTTTGGGTACATGATTCAACTAATTGATCCAACCCTGGGGGAAAGAGATATTTACAATGTTGGATAATGAATCTACAAGAGGTTGCATGATATACCTAAAGGCTATAAGAATTCCTATCTCCCCCTATAAGGAAAGCATGGATAAATCCCAAAGTTAGTCTAGACATGTGTGAGCCTCTGGACAATTTATGCCAAATCATTTACAAAGGCTCATGTGAACTAGTGTGACTGACCCAACCCTATGCCTTTTCACATGTAAACCTAAGGTATTTAATGAAATTTAATCCCTAAACCTCAATGAGCTTTTTTTCCAAAACCAATATTACTATAATTATAGATATTTGTTTCCAAGAAAAAAATAGCAATTTATATTCAATCATGAATAGAAATTACAAGCTTAAGTGTCCTACCAACACACTAATAGATATTCTCTATCCACCCTTCACACAAAAATGCCAAGGCCCTCGTAGTTTTACATGAATAATAAAGGGAAATAAAATTGGTTATCCACAATATACTTAATCAAAATGATAAAAAATATGGGGTCTAGATCAGACATGGGAACACCCATAACATCTGAAAATATGGTTTTCAACATAGAAACAAACTTTTGACATGACTAAATATCTTAGACAAAATATGACACACAAAAAAATTGAGACTCTATCATTCTTCAAAATGGATTATGCCAACTCCTACATGCTAGCCTTCTTTGGACAACATGTCCACCTCTTGATTTAGTTCACCTTTGGACAACATGTCCACCTTGGAAAACATATGTAAATAAAACCTAATAAAAATTTCCAACAGCCTCCAACAATAGTTCACCAACAAACCTAAATTGATTAGTGTGTAATAACCAACCCCTTTCATCCAATTTATAACTAGTGGGGAGTCTCCATACACTTGATTAGTGTGTAATAACCAACCCCTTTCATCCAATTTATAACTAGTGGGGAGTCTCCATACACTTGAATAATTTTTTATCCTTGATGCGATGAACCCTTTAGCTTAAGATGAAAAGCATAAAATTCTACAAGATTATTTTATCCAAACCCAATCTCAACTTTAAACCTAATAAAACAAGGGTAGTTGAGAAGCAACAAGTCCCTGCCAAAAGAAGCTAAGATAGATTATAACACTTAATTTCTTTGCATGGAGGTGCATCTGCAGTTTTTCACATTTTATATTTCGATGGGAAGGATTTATATTAGGTCTTGAGTAATAGGAAGAAAAGGAGCTTGATTTTACCATCTTCATAAGTGTATCCTTTAATTCAAAAGGTTCCATGTTTTATTCTTTTAAAAATATACTTAGAAATATAATTCTAGCTCGTTATTTGATGTCCACAACAAATAAGAAGTTATTTGATGTCCACATCAAATAAGAAGAAATCGCGTACTGATATTCTTTCGGTGGACTTTATGGGGGTATTACAGTATCTAAATGTTTTTTTAATGGTCAAGTTGAGCTAAATTTAATGGCGACCAGTCTCATATGCATTCTCTTTCTTCATTTTTTGACTGACAAGTGCGTCGATCTTGATATTTATTTTATTATATGAAATATATGGCAAGAACACCATGATATGTAGGCAAAAAATGGAGAAATTCAAGCCCCATTTGGCACAGGTTGCAGTTAGGGTTATATATGCAGGCATGAATATCATCACTAGAATTGCTCTCGTCAATGGAAAGTACCCCTACATTCTTGTCACATACAAACAAGTTGTTGCTATGTTGGCCATTGCTCCTTTCGCTCTTGTTATTGAATGGTATGTGTATTGATATTCACAAGCCAAAAGTAGCTCATGGATTCTATTAATGGCCTCATTTCCTCACGTTGCTTGCATACACAACCACTCTCTCCATAGCAAGCAGTTAATATGTTTTTTGTTGTTGAAGAAACCGACGACCACCTTTGACATTGGCCATTTCTTTTCAAATTTTCTTGCTTGCACTCTATGGGTAAGTAGAGAATGTACTTGTTGTGGAGAAATATGTGTAATCATTAAAATCTAGGTTACATGTCACTATTGTAGTTGGTTGTTGAAGATTCCAGAAATTTTCATTCCAAAAAGTTTCTTTTATAAATGGATCATGATACTCCTTGTCACAAATGATTTCAGGAAAAATGATTTAAGGTTAAAAAAATCCTTAGTCAAATTGTCAAAAATGGCCAGCAATTTTTGGTTGTTCTCCAATACCATCAAGAAATTACTCGAGTGCTTCTCAGGTGATTTTTCAAACTTCCTAGGGCCGTAAATTTTTGCGGGACAATTTCTTGGGCCAAGAAATGTTTTTGATCTTCTAAAATTGTTTCATGCACACCAAAAATGGTTTTTGGGATTAATAACTTATGCCTCAGATGGCATGTCATGTCTTAAGACATATATTTAATTCATTGTAATGAACGAGGGCATCGTTGTCTTGAAAACCATGTATATTAATGGAGAGTAAAACCATTCTCTTGATAGACTCCACGTAGTCGAAAAATTAGAAGACATGTTCAAAAGTGGAAAGGTAGGGTGTGGGGAGGCGAGTCATTGGGAATATCACGTGAAACCTTCGGGAAAATCACGACGCTTCATCACCATTACGAGAGCTCACTTCGAGGAGATCAACATGGACTTGTTCAGGAGGAGTATGGAGCCTATGGAGAAATGCATGCAAGAGGACGAAGTTGTGGTCTATGGCACAGTTGTGCAGGATGCCATTCTTATCAAAAAAGGCAACGAGAAGGTGCAAGACCTGTTGTTACTAGACGTCACCCCGTTGAGTATTGGGCTCGAAACCGTTAGAGGCATAATGAAAGTACTAATATCGTGGAATACCACCATTCCCACCAAGGAGCATATTTTCTCAACCTATTATGATAATCAATCTGGGGTCTTAATTCAAGTATACGAAGGTGAACGGGTGCAGATGAAGGAAAATAAACTACTGGGAAAATATACATGCATACCATAATTTTAGAACAATTCTGATTCACACATTACACCAATTTTGGATGTAGATATGAACACAGGGTTTTTGAGTAAGCCATTAGGCTTTTGTTTAAGCCATTGTCAGATTGTGTCGAGCTTGTAATTACATGATACATGAAACCTTCATGCCATACAGGAAACCTTCATGCCAATCATAATGGCATATCACTCATCCCCGTCCTTGTCAATATTTCATCATTATTATGTTTATAGATTTTCATTTCTTATAATTGAGGGCTTGATTTCGATACACTGTTGCAGAAACTCGTGACTAGGAAGTGTGTTCTTTAGCATGAATTTTTTTCCTTTTGATTATGATTCTGCTGGTTTGGATATTGATCTTGCTTCTCCACCCTTCCAAGATCTAATTTTTTTCTTGGATTTGGGGAGCTCACAGGAATTCCTCTGGTTCCCAGGGCGTCCCACAGATTAAAGGCACCAATGGCATTCTCAACGTTTCTGCAGAAGACAAAACTACGAGAGTGAAGAATAAGATTTTTGTCCTTGCATTCCACTTTGGGGAGCTCACAGGAATTCCTCCGACTCCCAGGGGCATTCCTACATTGCTTGCTCACCCTAAATTCCCAGCTCACGGCCCGATATGAATAGCAGTAAGTGAAATCCCCAGGATGTTGTATGCTTTCTTTCTGCTTGATTTTATGAAGAGCATGAGGTTCAATATGTTGTATGTTTTGAAGAGAATTCAGTGAAATAGAATGTTGTATGTATACTTTCTACTTACTGGATGCTTGCTTGTAGAAACACAATTAGGGTTCCAGAGAAAATAAACAATTCTAGCTAAACTGATTTAATTGATGGACATGTGTGCAGAGTTCTCTTACAACCGCAGAGTGAATGAGAAAAGTAATGGCACCACCCAAGAACACTAAAAGAGAAATAGCAGACCAGAAATAGTAGACCAAGATTCGGTGTGACAAATATCACAGTCCCAACTACAATCTGGTAAGCCTTCCTCGTGATGGAATCAAATGCCAAAGTTCATTTGAATGATTAATTTTGCAAAACATTACTTACTTCAACTATTAAACATACAACAATATTCTAAACTTATCGAGAGCAGTGACTTACAAAGAGGAATTCACTGCTAGAACCAATCTTCATATCATTGGCTCTGGAGACTTACATGCTCCACCGAAAAGTCTCTGAAGAGGAGGAGTCCAACCTATGGCATTGGGCTTCTTCGGCTAGCCGGTGGTATTGGGATTCTTCATCATTCCCAGGGTGATTGGGTTGGACAAGATTCTTGGGGAAATTGGAGAGGACGTTGTGTTTGTGACTGAGCAGGTAAAGAAGAGGTATGATTAAGCATGTAAACAAGAAGTGTGAGCAAGCTCATGTAGAAACGTTTGCATGTATGCATGTTTTCATGGTACTGTAGGTGGCAGGTGGAAACTGTAGCAGACATGTCAATAGGACATGCTCTATGCACTAAGTATTGGAGGAGTAAACATTAGCAAACATTTAATGTTAAGAAGTAATGCTAGAGTCAACTCTAGCATTACTTCATTTCTGAAAAATGAGGTTGCAAATGTAATCCTTTCAACCAAGATAGACTATGATATTTTCTCCCTAGCCTCGGGAAGAGATCAAATAAGAGGTCCAACTGAAAACTTTGGTTAAATTACAACCTAAATTGTATGATTTTGGAAAACTTTGTTTAAAATGATCAAAATTCATTAATTTATGTGCCAAGTTAATAAAAACATTGAAAATTGATTACTAATAGTCCCCAACCAAGAACTAATAAACATCCAAGAAGAACAAGATGTACAAAAATATGTATCTTTTTGTCAAACACTGTCATAAAATAATTATACATATATCTTTATACTTATAGAAGGCATAGCATATTGTAATTAATTTGATTCTTAATCATTTTGTAATTGATTAATTTTTTAATAAAGTCTATTAAAGTTTTGTAAAATTTATGTATTAAATTTAGTATTTTGAAAATTGAAAATATTTTTTTAATATTTGAAATATAATTTTTTATTTTGTGATTGGTAGATATCTTTGAAATCACTATTTTCATGTGGTTTTTGATGAAATTATCAAATATAAAAATAATTAAAAATATTTGTTGCTTTGATAATAATTAAAAATGCATTCACTTTTGTTGCTTTGATAATAATTAAAAATGCATTCACTTTTGTTGCTTTGATCATTCACCATCACCTCCAGCTTGGTGATGACATGGGGCTTTGGATATTTGTTGCTTGCATGATAAGCGCTAGGTACATATCTTAACGAAAATTAATGCATAATAAAATAGTGGAAAAAGATGTTACATAGTAGCATAGTTAACCTGGACTACGGCCCTGTACATGGGCATGATCCCAAGAACAAGAGGGTCATTCTAGAATAAAACACATTTTCCATAGCCTCTATGCACTCGATTTAATTTATAAGATATGGTTGCAAATTGAACCCTATAATAGCATCAATATTTTATTCATCATCAAAGTGCATGGTTGCAAATTGAACCCTATATTAGCATCAATATTTTATTCATCATCAAAGTGCATTGCTCTACATGTGATTTTAGTGAAGTTGAATAACATTATTTAAATATTTCTTTAAGGGACAAATTACACTATTTTTCATGTAATTTTAGCAAAGCTTAGTACAATCCATTAAAGATCTCATTTAAAGACAAATTGCACTATGTTAAGAGGAAAGAAGGTGGTGGAGCCTTTGGTCAAACATTTCCCAAATGTTTACAAAACGTAGAGCCTAACTTTGCCAAGTAAGCTTGAACCTTTGACTAGCAAAGCATCCCTTCTGGCTGCTATTAAGTACATTTTACACAAAGCTCCATAAAAAGCTCATAACTCCAACAAAAGATAAATTCTCCCTCATTTATTTGACAAAACAATGCATGAAGAATATTTTATGGCATTGTTAGGCTACATAATGAGTCTTTGGAGCCAAGATATGATGGAGTAGAGAATATAAATAACTGAAGTTAGTAATGTTGGAGTTTTTTATTAGAAATGATGAAATGCAAAAAAGATTCCACCCGTTGTCCAAACTGAAAAACCTGCAAACTTATTGTAAACATTACATAAAGTACACAATTTAGTAGAAAAAATAGGATATAAAATAGAGATGTTACAAAAACCATGAACTTTGATAATCAATCAAACTACATCACAATTATGACCATATTAAGAATATTTTACCACTCAAACAAAATAATTGAAAGAGCCTTGTACAATATAATGCATTTACTTGGGAAATCACTCTTGGCAGTACATGCATACACTCTCTAGAGGTCTATGGGGAAAGTATCTATGCCATTTAGTCAACACTTTGGCATTGCTCCATTTAGGAATAATATCAGTAACTCTTTCCTGCTATCATATTCATGCAATTTCACCCACAAAAGTGGTATTTCAGATTATTGTATCTTCAAGCTTGCTTCCACGGATCTGCCATCTATTTTCCCCATTTGGTTCTTTGATTGGACATAAGAAACAACTCAAATATGAGAGAAACCTACCCACTTAATTAGTTGAACTAGAGAACCAACCACAAGTATTTGAAATATTGCAGCACTAGGACTAAAATTAAAATGAATATAATGGGTGCCATGTGCCAAAGTGCCAATATTTTAATTGTTAAGTGCAGACAAAAAATTATCTTTCTCGATTCCAATGTTGTAATCAAAATGGATCAAACCTCTAGAAAATATGGTAATGTTCTCAAGAAATATGTAATCATTTTTGCACACGATTCCACTGGAAAAAAAATTGGCATATTCTAAACTATAGGGGGGTCAACTAGATATTTGGTTGTGGGTTGATGAGCAATGAATCACAATATTCCAAGTACAAGAGTTTCTAGGGCTATACCTAAGAATAGAACACCAATGTAGCAAAGAAGGCAAGCCGATATTTACTACGAGGTTTGGCTACTATGCAGTGTAGAAGGAACACAAAGAGGATCACATGGACTTTAATATGTTCATATGCAACTGCAATCATTGCCTCGCTTGATAGGGTTTGCAACTTTGCAAAGTGTAAGATATGCATGGAATCCATCGATTAACCTGTTCCTTTGTTAAATTTTAATTTTAATTTGTTTTTTAAATATATTTTTTCCACACAATTGACTAGCAATAGATGACCCTTCTTTTCAGGCCATTTTGGTTTTAAAAGAGCTCGTAATCCAAGTCTATTGTAATGCACCCTCCTAACACTTATTGTACAAGATTCAATTTCTTCTTTTGCTAGTATTGTAACTCGACTTACCTATTAAATCATGCTCGTGTCAAGAAAGGATGCCCAAATAATATAAAATATCTTCCTCAACTTTACATAAAACCACCATGGGGTCTCCACTTAGTGAATTTGTGACATAGCATGTGTGGTCATGGGATATTAAAGAATACCTCTAATTTAACTAGATATTGATAAATGTCTATCAAAATCCTTTTGTTAAAACCCCCTCCCATACATATTTCCAATAATAATAATAAAACTATTTTTATTAGATACCCCTTTTTATACCCCCTGATACCTATAAACCCCTTGTACCCCACATCCTCCCTCCCAATACCAACAATATATTGACTCTATTTCTCACAATTTTAAAACCCCCTTTATGAATGAACATGATCAGATATTGGTCAGCAAGGTGAATCCCCCATGACAACCACATCATTCCATGAGATATTTCTTTATGGATGTAAGAAGTATTAATATCTTAAAAAATGAATAATGAAGAAATATTTAAAATTCATATTTTACTTGCATAATGTGTGTTCTAGAGAGAACATTAAAACAAAAGATCTTGAAGAAAGAACCATAAAAGAGTTCATATTTATTAACTCTGTAGTTTTTTGAATGAATTCTTAGTCTATGAATTGTTAGAGTTCTATTGGAGGGCCTAGTCAACTAAGCCTAGCAGTTGACCAAGGTAAATTGTTCGTCATTTGGGAAAGGAAGTTGACTATGTAGTCGAGTCGGTCGGCCATTGATTCAGGTTGACCAACCAAAGTAGTTAGAAATAGTTGTAACTACCTGCCAAATAAACCAATTTATAAATATATGTGATCATGGATGTAACAAGAGAGAAGAGGAGTGGTGCTTGATCTATTATAATAAAAACTACCTATTGTTGGTTCCACTACTAATTTTCTCCTCTATCTCCTTCTATGTATGCATGCTTGTATATTACTGTATATTTCACTCTTTATATTATGTTGTGTATGTTTCCTACAAGTAAATTCCTTGTGTAATCTCTTAGATTACAACATTGGTTCCATTGTTGGTAGTACTTGAACCGAGACTCTACAATAGTTGCACACATGCATAGATGATGAGTTTAGAGGAGATTGACAAGTAGTGGAAAAGGAAATTGGAAAATGATCTAAAACATTATGCTAGAAGAAATCAACTGACTCTTGGACAAGCAAGGGCTCAGTTTTTCATGGAGATGCACAAAAAATTTCTAAAAGCAATTCCGGAAGAAATAAATAAGTACATCAATTGGGCCACATGAATAATCTCACAAAATACAAATAGTTGATGTTCAAATTGATCAATGTAGGATGAACGAACTTATATGAGTGGGTAGAGAAAATTGCAGATAAATTTTGTGATGAACAAGCATTAGAGGGATTTACATCTCTCGATGAAATTAAGATAATGTTTTACAATGATTTGCATCAAAAATTCCTTTGTTCAGTTCAACCCTCCTGCACAAATTTATAATCAATAAAGGAGTTAGCCACATTGTTGAAAACATACCTTATCTGAGAATGCTAATCAATTCTGATTAGAAAAGAAGACAAGAAGAGTGGGAGTAATTCTTGAAAACCAATTACAATAACAATCAAGAACAACGAGACTATTTTCTATAGAAACAAACATGACTAACCATGTCACCATCTGAACTAAAAATGAAGAAGACTTGTATTCTTGAAATTATTTGCAAGTAAAATTTATGTGTTAAAATGCAAATGGATCAACTTTGAAACACAACTTTAATAGGATTTACTCATTCAAGATGCATATAAACAACAGCAAAAATAGTGAACAGAAAACACATTACACAACAAATGATAAAGGAGTTCACCCCTCTCTTGGGCTACATCTCCTGGTCCAGCTTTCGATGGATCATTTGTATTATTTGCTCAAAGTGCTCAAAAATGTGCTTTACAATTTTCAAAATGCCAAATAGACTGCTCCAATGGCTTCAGAACGTCCAAAAACCCCTAGCTGGGCTTTTTCGGCACCTCGTTTGGCCAAAAATTGAAGAAGATAGGCTTCCTGGAAGTCCCCCCTTCAAACCTTTTGTCTCTGCATCTACAAAACGCACCCTTGTTGGCTCAACGTAGCCCACATGCATATTTAAGCGTAAAAACTTGGCACCAGGCGCAACCTCACAACCGGTACAAATTGTCGAACGGTTACGCGTCGGCCTTTAACTACCAAGGCCCGTGGGCACATGGTCACCACATGACCGCGCACAATACACAATAGGGCTAAAGTTAAAACCATATACAAAATCGTAGAGTTAAACCGCCCGCATACACGTTGGTCACATGTTATATGTCAAACCAAGCGCATTTCCAAAACGGTTACAACATATATATTACGGTGGGTTTAATAGCCTATAGCATCGGTCGTATGCAATACATATATATAACCATGGGTCGGGGCTTATCCCCGGCCCGGTTCACATCCCAATACACATTTTTGCAAATTCAAATATATTACAATGCATACATATGTTAAGTAACACATGCGGGCGCGCCGGTTGGGCGGACTTTCCCAAGGCTTTACCTTGCCCGAAGGTCACGGGGTCGACTCCTGCCAAGTGCAAAGATTTTAATCCAATAAACATGTGACACATGGCGGCCATTGATCGGGCCACGTGTCGCCATCCCATTCATTGCCAACAAGTCATGTCACATGCCAACTGTCTCAATAGATGCCTGCCATGTCAGTGTCCGTACGGGCTGTACAGTCAACATCCCTTTTTTTGCTTGTTTGTCATTTTGAACAGAACGTGATATCTCTCGCTCCCGACGTCCGTTTGAACCCAAACGAGTTGCGTTGGGTTCGTAACGACGAGGCATATGCTCTTGTTTGATTTGAAGTGATTTCAAACACTTTGAATTTTTGAGCAAAATTTGATCCCCTGGATCACCATCTCCGACCACAATTAAAAATTGTGTCAATGATGGGGGGATAGTTTTTCATGATATGCTTGACATGGAGTAAAAAATCCTATCCGACCTACATCGAAGAGAACATTATCAACATACCAAGAAAAGGGAGGATATTGACTGTGATACAAAGATAATACATGTTGGATGAAGAAACCAAGAAAAGGACGACGAGTAGAATGTAGTTCCATAATCCAATGGTCGATCTTAAAAAGATTGAATGGGATAAATACAAAAGAGAAGGGCCAATATATGTGATGATGAAAAACCTATTTGATCTAGTAGAAAGATCCTTCAAGAGTAGCAAGTCACTGGAGCACTGGATTGATTTTAGTATGGTGTCAACCAAGCAAATGTGGTGAGGGAAGAAACCTCAATGATTCTTAAGTTAGACAAAGAAATGCAGTTGGTAGAGGTTGGCACTGGCACCTTTCGAATGGCATAAAATATTGACAATATGGATGTTGACAAGTCGGGACCTGCACTGCATACATATTTAGAATAAAGTGAAGCAATCTCCAAAGTTAGAGAATTCTTTTGGCAATGCCTACTAGTAAAATATGACCTTTCTTCAGTGTGGCATTGACTAGATGATCAAGGGAAAGTCATTAACATACTTTGGATTCAATTACCCGAGTTTGAAGGAAACTAGGTAAGTGTTGAATGTGATAATAATGTACTCCTACACATTAAGTATCTCACATCTATACCCCCTTGTTGAATTTAGAATGTGAAGAAAAAAAAACACATTTGAACAACAGTTGTGATGGAGGGACATGAATGCAAACGAGAGAATTTTTTGAGTATATAGACCAATGTTGTCAAACTGACGAAATAACCCATCCATTTGAAAAAACAGAAGTCAATGGGACCAGTGAAAATCCATTGACGATACTAGTCGAACAAGAAAACTAGTCGATGAAACCAATCATACTAGTAATGTAATCGACCCCATCAAATCAAAACGATTCAAATTTGAAACCCTCCTTTTCAAATAAAATGATGCACCATCACTCACCTCTATATGGGGGAGATGAATATCCTAAGTGACATTGGTTCATATGTGAAAAGTATTGGGATGCTACAATGGTCTTAGATGAAACAAAATAGATGTCATAATTCACTAGGGCTCTCAGGAAAATGGCCCTTACATGGTTCAAGGATTTACAGAAAATCAAATGAGAATGAAAGCATAAATTTAGAGTAACTTTTTTTCCTTCTTCAAAACCCAAGATATCAAACACTTGGTTTCCTAGAAGCTGAAATAAATTAAACAAATTCTAGGTGAGTGTGTTAGGGAAACAACAAAATATTCAAGATTTAATTTATCATATCCCTCACATGATTGACAAGGAGATGTTAGTTCAATGGTTTGTGACAATAATCCTTCACAAAATATGGGAACCTTTGAGAATGAACAAGATCCAAACTTGTGAGGACACCCTGAAAAAGAACAATAGATAGAATGAGATCAAGAATAGACCACATCAATTGTAGACAAAAAGGTTGAAGAAAATTTAGAGATGCTATGGAAATCACTCCAAGATCTTGTTGTATGGAAAAGTGACCTTTGGTGCATAGTTTGTATGAATTAATGGCACACCAAAGACTATTGAAAATAGCGTGAGCTAACTAAAAGAGAATATGACATTCAAAGGGTCAAAATAGAATATTATTATTAAATACATCAAATCATCACAAACCACATCATGAAGGACCGCCCAAACAACTTGAAAGATGAAAAACCAAAATTGTGTGCCATCTGTTAAGAAGAAACTCGTAATACACAAGAGTGACAACTCAATGGCCAAAATAAGTTGAATTATCATATTATCAATCACACTCATGCTTCATAATAGAACTAATATCAAGGTGACAAAGGAGGTGGATACCAAGGAAGAGTAAGTGGTTATCAAGCCTGAGGAGGTGGATATCAAGGAAGAGGCAGATACAAAGGTGGATACCATGGACAATATGTATGAGGAGGACATGGTCAAGGAAGATTCAATAAATCCTATTGCTTTATTTGTTTAAAGAATGATCATTTAAGTATCAAATTTACTATGAAGGATAGCACCAACTTGAATTTTTGCAATATATGTGAAGTTCGTGATCATTCCCTTGAGGATTCTCAAATTATGCTTGAGAAATTGAGAAATAGGTGAACTATCAATCTCTTGCAAACCATGCCTAAACATGAAGTCCTCAACACTAATAATTTAAATGTCATCACAAGATCGGGTGTAGGGTGAGAATATAATGTACTAAAAGTACCACACATTGAACATTTTAAGAAATATCATTGGTACCCTAATCCATAGAAATAAAGGTAGACTATAAGAGAAACACTTGGATTCTTTGACCAAGAATATGAAGAAGAGAAGTAAAGAACATGTCAACAAATGTAGTACCAAGAAGTGATGAAGGATGTTGTCTTAGACGAATTCCTTAATATATTAAAAGAGGAACAATCAATTGCCCAATTATTGGAATTATTAAACATCCTGAAAGAATGTAAATAAGAGCAATGAACATGAAAAAAATTGAGGAAACTCACTCAAGAAAAGTCCCAAGATGACTATGACCTACAAGTCAACCTTGAAGTCAAATGATTTATGATCCACCAAGTAGTGGTCGACTTTGGCTCACAAGTCAATATTCTCACCAAGGAAATCTTGGTCAAAATGGGCAGGCCTTAACTAACAAGATCTAAGAACTTCCTTAAACTTATAGATCAAGGATTCATTGAACCCATTGGCTTATTAAGGTATCCAAAAATTGTTATCATGGGGATACTGACATTGGTCAACTTTGAAGTAATTAATCTAGTCAAAGGTATCCCTGCCTACTTAGCATTGGTCAGGTGACCATGAGGAAGGAAAATGAAAGCGACCATTTCAATAGAAATAAAGAGGATCAAACTTAAAGGAAATGGAAAGAAAATCATCATACCCTTGGAATCCAAGGAGGATAAACTATGGATAGAACCATGGGAAGAAGAGACTGAGAAAAAAAATCTATACCAATTCATCTAAGGATATCATGATAACATTGAACCTAATCTATAAGGAGAATTATGACACAGTTCACCCTTGATGGTAGGTTAGAGCTCAAACACAGAACTCTATGAATGGAAGATAGAAAACTATGAATCAAAAGAGAAGAGAATGTTGGTCGATTGAAGCCATTCCCAAGGACAATTTCGTTCATGCTTCTCTGTTATAACAACACTTTCAATATTTGAAAATAAAATCAAACAAAATATTATTTTAATCTCCATATATGTAAATATGACCTCGACACCTCCATTACGATTCAAGGAGTGAGAATCACCATTGGTTCATGTCGACAAGGTGTCTAAAATGGTCAAAGAACAAGGCCAACTATAGAGTCTGGTGAAACACTTCACAAGTCAAATAGTGAGATGGTGGGATACGCATGCATCTTGACTACATATTTGGACCATCTCGACCACATACTTTGTCGAACATTTCATAGGAAAGAAATTATCAGCCACAACAAGTATACTTGAGTTTATACTGGGATATAACCCTCTCATCCATAGTGAAGACTGTGAGACGTAATGGAGAATCATTGGATAGAAAGATGAAAGAGTATGGCCTCAGATGTTCCCCAATATGTTGGATGATCTCCCTTACAATTGGTAAAAAATAGAAGAGTCACATGGTGAAACGCTCACCTAGAAAGATCTCAAATAAAATTTAATTAATCATTTTTCATTTATCCCTATCAAAATTGAATAAGAACAACTAACTGCCATCACTTAAAATCTTCTAATTACATTAAATTTTTGCATACATCAATCATTTATGAAAATCAAACTTGGTCGATAACAAACAACTGTCAACTAAGATAATCGACTCGACTACCAGTGTCTCCAATACGTGAGAAACTTTGTTCGACCACATGGCCCGCACTCATTACATAAGGTACATGCAACATTCCTACGAAATCATTACTACACAAGTGGACAACTCAATGACTGACCTAGAATTGTTATAAATACAACTAGCATACACACCCAAAGCTCGATACAAATAGAAATTTTCCAGAGTTGGAAAGGACGAAGCTCTCCTTGTCATGAATTTTAGAACCTTCCCCTTGTTGAACGAGAGAAGCCTTGTAGGGATTTTGTATCACTAATAAATGATTTCCATGATAATCAATTTGAACATAGCCCCATGTGCCTCAGAATGACTAAAGTCCTTGCGATGGGGTTGTATTCGAATAAGATTTTTTATAAGCGACAAGTGGCAGGCTTAAAACCCCATAAGGAACACCTAGTAAGCAGTGTTTGCAAAAGCAATGGCTTCATTTCACAACATCGACTAACATCGTTAGAAAATGGAGGGTTGGAACCATCCCCCTTAGAAATAATTGAAGACAAAATTCCCTCAACATGGCATAATTCCAACATACGTAACACCAATCTAGCGCCATGTATTGTAGCGTAAAATACATTAGAGGACAAATTCATGGGGGTCAAATCACACAAGCTCTTGGGTGTAAGAGGAAAAATTGGAGATACCATAACACTCGCCTCGACCACTTAAAAGAATGTTCATTTGTATCAGTCGCTAGAAAAAAATGGTGGTCTATGGGTTTCCTCGATAATCTGACAAGAGAGGAACTTACCCCAGCTTTGATAAATAATCTAGATCCCATGGCCTTGATGAATGCAAGACATCTTCTGGCAGAATGTGTTGCATGTATCAACAAAAACCCTCTATCAAACACCAGTGTGTTTCAATGAACCATCATTCAATCAACTAGAACTACCAATGACATCAATTCCAGAAGCACAAGTATAATAAACCCCGCAATCACATCCAACATAATTAGTTCCGACAGAATTAGTCATAATAGAACCACCATCAAGCACTCAAGCAACACCATCTTGAACAATGTTTTGTAAATTTTGGCACTTCATCATTTTTGTGATTTTCCAATCCCCCACTTCTTTGGGATGAAGAAATATTTGAGAGTGGGGGAGATATTTGAGGGTCTGGTCAACTAGTCAAATAGGGCGAGCAATTGTCCAAGGTAAATTTTCAGTCGGTTAGAAAAGGAATTCGACTATGTAGTCGATTCGGTTGATTGAACATGGTAGTTAGGAATAGTTGTAACTACCTTCCAATTGAATCAATGTATAAATAGATGTGATCATGTATGTAACAAGAGAGAAGAGAAGTGGTGCTTGATCTTTTATAATAAAGACCACCTATTGATGGTTCCACTTCTACTTTTCTCTTCTATCTCCTTCTATGTGCACATGCTTGTATATTACTTGATATTTCACTATGTACATTATGTTGTGTATGTTCCCTATTAGTAACTTCTTTGTGTAATCCATTAGTTTACAACAAGTTTAGATCCTAAGAAAGCATTATGGACAACTACAACATTCTACAAGGTACTCAAGCATTAATCTAGTATCCCATTTGACTAACTTGAACTTAGAATTAAAGGGTATTAATACCTCAACATGAATGGGCCATTGGATGTCCTTTGCTCTAGTCCCCCCAATAGATTTACACCATCATCAATTTTCTTTCCTATGGCTACAACATTTTGGAAGTATTAAGGTTAAAGAAATAAGAAGGCATGAATGAACAAGGAAATGAAAAAAAGACTGGAGGTAAATGGATTACAATTTTCAAAAATTGAACTAGGCAATGAAAAGAGGCATAAGTGAAAGTTTATTACAACAAATTTACATAGAAGAAGGTTGTTCTCACCTAAAACAAAATTTATGAATTCACCTTTAATGTTTTATTTTAATCAATGCATACGAGTCAATAAGACTTGCATTTATATATCTTGCAAGTTTCCCCAAGGTAATATGCTGCAATGTACAAAAATGAATTAGAAAAATATATGAGAAATTGAAATGAAATTTATAATAACCACATATAAAGTATTTATAAATCACATTTTCATTAACATTAAATGGATCATTAGCACTAAAGAAATCCTATGTATAGTTGAACCTGAACCAAATGAGTAGATTGATAGCTCCTCAAATTACTTTAGAGTTTGAAAATATAATTAATTTCATATCCCAAACAAAATCATACAAATAGAAGAGCAATAAGAGAAAGATCTTATGACCATTCCCATAATATAAAGGCACAAGAGTTCAAAATATCCAAACAATGAAAAACAAAAGAGGGAGAGTCTCTCGTGAAATCATACCAACAATTAATGGTTTGAAACTTGTACCAATGGCTTCTTGATACAAAAACATTTGAGAACTACCTAGAATGTATTTCAATTCACAATTGGAAAATAAATTGTTCAGACAACTGTTTCTTGTGTTTATCAAAGAATCCACTTTAAAACATTTTCCTTTAGCGTGCAATTTGTGTTGCGACATATCCATGTTGACTATGCTTTCAACTACATTTTTAAGACATTTTGTTTGAAAACAATCAAATTTTAGATAAAACTAGGCATGCATTAAAATAGGTCAAATGATTGTGCTTCTTTGAAATATTTGTTATTCTTTATTGAAATATTTGTTATTAACATGCAATTCTTTATTGCATTTTTTTAAGATGAAATTTGTTGCATTCCCTTGTCAATCAAAAATCAATTTTAACTAACACTTTTTCACCATGCAATATTTTGCATAATTAATATGGGCTTATCTAAAAAGACACATCTAAGGTTAGACAAATAGGACCAACCCAAACTAAATGTTGTTCATATGTAGATCTTTACTATCTCTATATCTTGAATGTCTCTATTGAATGTTTACATTCTCTATATCTCTTAATATACTCCTTACTCCTTAATCTCCAATTAATAGCAAAGATTAGAATTGTTTTTAATAATTATAACTATAAAAAATTAGAGATATACATCATAAACAAACCTTAAAACTAAGAAGATTACATACCATTGCTTGAATTTATCTATAAAAATGAATATTTCACGTCCTTAAACATGTGCATTGGTAAAAATGTAATGCATTGATTAGTCACAACAATATTGAAGTTTTCCTAACCTCTTAATATACTTCTTACTCCTTAATCTCCAACTAATAGCAAAGATTAGAATTGTTTTTAATAATTATAACTATCAAAAATTAGAGGTGTACATCATAAACAAGCCTTAAAACTAAGAAGCTTACATACCATTGCTTGAATTTATCTATAAAAATGAATATTTCACGTCCTTAAGCATGTGCATTGGTAGAAATGTAATGCATTGGTTAGTCACAACAATATTGAAGCTTTCCTAACTTATGTAAGAATTCCACTCAAAGATATGAAAAAATAATTTCAAAAGTTATTATTAAAAAGCATAAACGTGGTATAAGATTTGAGTATGTATTTAGACACAATATATTTTGTATACGACTTATTTTTGTTTATGATCATTGTAATACAATGTTTGATTGATTAAAAATTAATATTATGTTTGATTGATTAAAAATCAATATTATGTTGGGTTGAGAGTTGTTAATTATTTATATTAATGGTTTGTAATTAATTTAATTGAGGGTTGTTAGTTACTCACATTAATGGTTTATCATTAAATTAGTTGAGAGTTGATATTTTCTCACATTAATGACTTATCACTATGTTAGTTGAGAGTTGTTAATTACTCACATTGATAACACATTACTAAGCTAGTTTAGAAATATTTATTAATGAATCAACACTAAATTAATTAGTACTTAAATATTGTTAGTTGACAAGTATTATTAAAAGGTATCTCCACCCACTTATAATCATTCATCACAATACGAGTCAATCACCTACTTCTATTCATTTAAGTATTATTAGTCCCCATAGAAGGCCAGGACTCCATTAGTTTGCATTAGTTTGCCTTTGACTACAAATATTTTTCTTGTTGTCCAATATTGTACATATGCTTAACAAAATAATTATTTTTCATAATATTTAAATTACTTTTATCACACATCTGATTACATGACCAATTCCATGTCTTATGGCCAAGCTATAACCAAATGCTATTTTTTCAATCATAGGTTATATCTAAGTTTTGGTTTTAATCAAGGAACATGCGCACAATGCAAAAAAAATTTCCAAACTTAGATAACTTAAGTTTATCAACATTCCACTGCTAAATCTTTGTTATATCTCAGACTATTTAGTCTGGTTTGATGTCTCCTTTCTCACTCAAACTCTTTTTCCCATCTCTGTTATTATCTCCTAATATATTTGAGGAGTTTCCTCCTCTGTATATACCTCAACCATACTATCTCTATAACTAGCATAGATGGTTGTGCATAACCCATATCTACACTTCCCGATAGACCATCCATGAATGAAGTTCCATTGTTTCCTTCTCCCTCTCCTAGGGATTGGGATCTCTTTAACAATAATTTAGACCATTGATTCAATCTAAATCACGGGTATACCCCAACCATGTATCACCATGGATATCATCATGAAAATTTATCAAGGACCAATGATTAATCTCTTTCTTTGTTATTAAATTTTTTTGTTTATTAGTAATTCCAATAATCAATAGTTTTTTTATTTTCCTTCCATATATCTTAATTTATCAAAAACAATTTTAGAACACACACACACACACACACACACACACACACACACACACACATATATATATATATATTCAAACAAAGTAAAAGAATTAATAATTACAAAATCTACACAAAATAGACTAAGTCACAATGAATACCATCCTATTTTAGAATAGGAGGAAACAATTGTATGATTGTTACTCATATGACTATGAATAAAGTTACATTATCAAATTTAATGAGTCGTTATCTAATTGTGTCAAAGAGTTAAAAAATTAATAACAATATGACATGTGAATGATTACTTGAGCTTATATTTTGATTTAAGCACATAAGCTTTTCACTATATAGTAATATGTTAATCTTTGTAACTATTAAGTTTATTAATTATATGTGATTATCTTTGCTTCGATTGCATAAGAAAAACCTGCTTGCTTATGAATTTTGAAGTTGTTGGCACTTGAAATAATTTTATCTTTCTTTTACATAATTATAATAATTTTCATTACTTGAGCTTATATTTTGATTTAAGCACATAAGCTCTTCACTATATAGTAATGTGTTAATCTTTGTAACTATTAAGTTTATTAATTATGTGTGATTATCTTTTTTTTTGTTGCAATTCCAGAAGTGAATGCTAAAACAATTTTGGTATTCATATAAGCATCTTCAAGATGTTGAGATACAATGTTATAATTCAAACTTATGCATAAATTCAAATCTATGCACCAAAAACTTTTAGGGAAGGACATAAGTGCAATGACACTTGTTTTCATAGAAGTCTCTTCATCCATAATTTAGGTTTTGCATGTATACTCCAACATTAAGTACAATGCCTTAAAACATCCTCCACATATTAATAATAATAATAATAATATATTTTTAAGGTCACGGCCAAGCCACACCAAATTAGTGTATGAGACCCCCTTGTTTGTGGGACAAGGGAGGCTGTATTAATTTATTTTTAAGGTCACAATCAAGCCACACCAAATTGGTGTATGAGACCCCCTTATTTGTGGGACAAGGGACCCCCTCCGCCCAACGATTTGACTGATAAAGTCTACGGAGGTATACATACCCTACCCCAGAGGTATACATACCCTACCCCCCTCTAGATTTGAACTTGTGACCTTTTAAGAGGAAACACATATTCTTAACCATTAGATCCATGTTCAAATTTATAATTTAATTTTTAAAATTTAATATATATATTTTAATAAAACCTTTAAATACTTGGTTTTATACAAACTCTATAAAATTTAATAATTTTTACAAAAATAAAGATTATTGTGTGAACTAATAATAAATACTTACTCTACTTTTAAGACATATTTATAATACACCTATCTAAAGTTTGAAGTTATAAAATTTGATTTTTAAAATCAAATAAATTATATTATTACGCTAGATATCCCATTTCAACATATTAATTTTATAGTGGATGTCACATGACATAGATTTAAAGATTATACTTTATTAAATATTTTTAAATAAATATTTATTTATTTTATTATAAATATAATATTTCAAAACATATCATCATTTTGGTTGAATATATTTTTTTTTAATTTAAATGAATTGAATGATTAAATTATAATTTATTTCATTGATAAAAATATTAAGTGTAAAACTTTACTATTATTTTGTTTTAAAATGATTTAAATCATTTTAATTTTCAATTCAATCTAATACAATAAAATTTTCAATACCTAATTCATTATCCTTTAAATTAATAATTCAAAATAACCTTAATTAATAATTTACTAAATCTCATAATTCATTATCCCTTAAATTAATAACCCAAAATAACCTTAACTAATAATTTACTAAATCTCTCACAATGTAGTAGAGGACTTGAAGAAGATGAAAGCTAATGTGTCTGTCATGGATATGTGAAGGATTCCTCAACAAAAGGGTTTTTTGTTATAGGCCTTAAAATTAACAGATACCCGGTAACATAGTGGTGCAATCTAAACCAAAGAATACAGATTTGGAGTTGTGCAGGCGACTGCTCTGGTGTGCCCCCCATTTTCATTCTTTCTCATTCTTCCATGGTCCCTGGAGGGGGGCCCGAGGCTCCCCCCCCCTCTTCCTCCAAAGATCGTGGCTTTCAGGAAGTTGGTTGCGGTCAGTTGTAAACACCCAATATCAGATGCTCAACAGAAATTTGTGAAAAAGATTGATAATATCCCTACAATCGCCCTCCCTGCAGAAGAAACGTGTCAATTTGCGTTGAACTTAGATGAATGGGGGCTCATTGGATAGTTCACTGGCCTATGGCCCTCTCCCAAAGTTGTAGAAGCATGGGTGCAGAGGAACTGGAGTCCTCTAGTTAAGGAAGGTATCAGGAGCCATCTTGTTGGTAGGGGCTTCTTTGCCTTCGTCTGTGATAATATAGAAGACAAAAACCTGATCTTTAGGAATGGACCATATTTTATGGGCCCCCAGGGCCTGTACCTGAATAAATAGTCTCCTGACTTCGATACGACGCAAGATGTGCCATTGACAGTCTCAATTTGGGTGCGTCTTCCTCATTTACCTTTTAATTGTTGGAATTCGAAGTCATTAGAATCCATTGGAAACACCCTCAGAAAATATATCGATCGAGCATAGAGAAAGGATCAATATTCTTATGCAAGAATATGCGTCGAATTTGACTTGGAAGTAGGGCTCCCGGAATCCATTCAACTAATGGTCACAGATTGGTCTCACATCCAAGAATTGGACTATGAATAACTTATATTTAAATGCAGGTATTGTCATGGTTACAGACATTTTGCTTGGCAATGCAAAAAGAAGGTTGAGGAAGAGATGGAGAACTCGAAAGGCGATCAATGGACACAGGTTCAAAAAGTAGCTCTGCCAAAGAAAAATAGTAGATCCAAAGGGAAAGGGGTGCCAATGGGGACTGTCACTCCCACCACATGGAATTTTTCAAGGGGAAGGGAGTTCAGCGCCTTCAAGACTAGATAGAGGCTTCTAAAAACCCTTTCAAAATTATCATCACTCCTTCAAAAACTCCTGAACCAACGAATGAGGAATCCGAGCAACAAACCCTTCCTCCTGTGGTAGAGAAAGACAATGTAGAGGCAACCCAATCTGGTTCCCCATTAGGAAATTCCTCCTATGTAGAAATGAAAAAAAAGAAACCACTAGAAACCTCTGGATCCTCAGAAGAAGAGTCTTTTGAGAGACCCTAAAAAAGGCAGGGAGGAAATCACATAAGGAAGTTAGAGAAGAAGAAGTAGAGAGGAAAAAAATGCAAGGAAGCCAATCCACTATTGAAATGTCCATCGGAAGAAATACCAGAACAAGGCCCCCAAAGGGAGGTCCTACCCACTCTAATCCCAATAAATAATGTGCGTAGTCTCTTGGAATTACAAAGGCTTGGGGAATCCATTGAAGGATGAAGCAGTCAAAGATCTTTTGAAAATTGAATCTCCTGAGATCCTCATGCTCCAAGAGACTAAAATTGAATGGGAAACCCTTCTAGAAATTAATAATCTGAAATGGAAGAAAAACATAGGGAAATCCATTAGCGCAAGGGTATCCTCAGGCGGTCTCACAAATATGTGGGCGAATGACAAGTTTCATCTAGAAATCTCTTTTGAGACTCAACACTGGATTTTCACCGCACTTCGACATTCTTCAAGTAAGCTTACCCTCTCACTCTTCAATCTTTATGTTCTCGTCCTTTACTCTGAGAAGAAAGATTGTTGGCAATTTTTATCATACTTTCTAGAGATCTTCTCCCCAACGAACATCATTCTAGCCGAAGATCTTAACTTAGTTTTTGAAACAAAAAAAAAGAGAGGAGGCAACAGTGGCATGGACCAAATTCTTCCCTTTGTTGAGGAACTAATTCATCAATGGGACCTCCTTGACTTCAAGCCTTTGAAAGAACTCTACATCTGGACAAATAACAGAGTTGGGGCTGATCATATCTCAGCTCACCTAGATAGGTTCTTAGTCCAGAGCTCGTTCCTGCAGGAAAGGAGGTTAATCTCTACCAAGATTCTTCCAAAACTGACTTCCGATCACAAATCCGTCCTCTTTCATTTGGAAGAGGAAGAAAACTTGGGCCCAATTCCATTCCGTTTCATCCCTCTTTGGATAGATAAGGAGGGGTTCTTGGAATCTATCCTAACAGCCTGGTCCTCTCCAGTTTTAGGGTCTCCAAGTTTTGTGTGGGAGTAGAGATTAAAGGAAACAAAGCATGCTTTTAAAGTCTAGGTTAAACAACCCATTAATACCCCCTCTAGTCTCAGATGAGATAATGTTCAACAGTTATCAGAACTACAATTGTAAATGGAGATCAAGGACATCACCAATTTAGAACTAGAGAAAGAACAAGTTGCTCAAAGAAAATCCTTCTGCGCTTTCCACCAAGAAGAACATTACTAGACGCTCAAGTCTCACATCTTGTGGCTAAAAGCTGGAAACTGAAACACCTCTTTCTTCCATCAGCAGTTCAGAGCCAGTTCAGAGCCCACCTTTCTCGAAACCACATTTCTGAAATTTCCTCTGCAGATGGGTCGATTAAAAAAGGTTTTGATAAGCTTAAAGCAGCAGTGAAAACTCACTTTCAGAACCTTTATAATGAAGATGGTGTCGGCTGTGAGGAGGCCACCTCCGACTTCCTCTCACACATCCCCTCTCTTGTAAGTTGGGATGATAACTCAACCCTCATGAAGCCTTTTACTGAAGAAGAAATATGAAATGTTATCTGGTCCATGGAGCCCGACAAAGCTCCAGGGCCAGATGGTTTCTGAATCCAATTTTATAGAGCATGCTGGGAAATAATCAAGACCAATTTGTTGAGAATGATTAAAGATTTCCAACAAAGAGCCAAAGTGGGAGGTAGCACTAACTCCACTTTCCTAGATTTAATCCCCAAAGAAGTGAATCTAGGTTCCTTCGAAAGATTCAAGCCTCTCTCGCTCTACAATGCTTCATACAAAATTCTATCCAAGCTAATGGCAATCAGAATTAAGCCTCTTCTAGGGAATCTCATTTCTCCCATGCAAGGTGGATTTGTCAAAGGGAGACATATTATGGATAATGTAATTCAGGTACAAGAAGCCATGCATTCCAGTCATCAACGACAGGAGCAAGGGATGCTTATAAAGCTCAACATGGCAAATGCATTTGACTGGGTAAACCTCTCCTTCATTTACAAAGTCCTTCTCTCTTTTGGTTTTTGTCCCCACTTTGTTAACTTGATTAAATCTTGTACTGAAAAGCCTTGGATAGCTCCGCTAGTGAATGGAAGACTGACTAATTATTCCCGAGCTTCGAGGGGATTAAGGAAAGGTTTCCCTATTTCCCCTTTCCTATACATCTTGATGGCAGATTCTCTAAGCAGAAAGTTGATTGTTGAAAAGAAAGTTGGGACAATCCCAGGCATTAGGTTGATGAAGGGCCTTGATCCAATCAATCATGCCCTATTTGCAGATGATTATCTTATGCTAGGCAGAGCCTCCATAAATATTGCAAAGATCTTCAGTGAAATCCTTCAAATATTCTGCAGTATCTCTGGAGCGCTCATCAATAAAAGGAAAAGTGCAGTGTATGGGTGGAATGTAGACCATCAAACTATACAACGAATTTCCCATTACCTGGGGTTCTTGGGCTATGCTTCTTGGGAACAAATAAAATACCTTGGGTTTCCCTTAACTCTGGGTTCCAATAAGTCTTCGTCGTGGATTGAAGTAATAAGAAAACTCAAATACAAAATCGTAGCTTGGGGTGGTCAGTGGCTCACCAATGTTGGGAAACTCACCCTTATAAAGTCGATCCTGTCTTCCTTGCCAATATACCCTACTTCCTTCCATCTAGCTCCAAAGGCAACCATGACTCAAGTTTCAAAACTGATCTGAGACTTTCTCTAGCGAGGAGGTAAAGGAAATCAAAATAAATATCATTTAGTTAATTGGGAAACTGTCAAATGCCCAATTTCTGAAGGAGGATTACAGGTCAGAGATCCTGAGCTAGCAAAATTTGGTTTGGGTAGAAAAATCCTTTGGAAACTCTACACAAATCCCAGACACCCTGTAAGCCAAATCCTAAGGAAAAAATATCTCAAAGGGGCTTCCTCAAGAAACCTATAGGTAGAAAACACTCCTAAAGGCACGCTGATATGGAACCTCTGTCATCGTGGACTTGATTTCTTCCAAAATCACATGTATCATATCCCTAGGAATGGGTGAAAAATGATGTTGTGGAAAGATAGTATCACGAGCCAGCCGCCCCTTGACGTTTTTGAAGAATTAAAAAGAGATCCATGAGTGGACTACTCAGCACGGATTCACCAAATTAGCATATATCTCCTCTTGGGATGATTTTGGGAGCTGGAGGTCTTGGGTCTTCCAGGGAACTCTAGATCATTTGCAAACTCAAAAAAATCTTATCCTAGCTGCGTTGATGGGCTTAGCACCTGTTCATCTCCACTTGACAGATAAATGGGGCTGGGGAAAATCTGGGTCTTACACCGCAACTCAAGGATTAACCTCCCTTCAATCCCCCCAAGCGTCGATCGAATCAACATCCCTCTGGAAGCATGTTTGGGATCCTCTCAGACTTCCCAAATTGAACTTATTTCGCTGGGTTTTAATGCACAGGAAAGCGTTGATAGGAGAAAACCTCATAAAAAGAGGCATTATAGGACCTCATAGATGCTCCATGTGTTGTAACTCTTCTGAAACGATGGATCATCTATTCATGGACTGTCCATTCACCGAAGAAGTATGGAAGATCTCCCTTCAAGGTCTCAATGTCACAGTTCCAAAGCAGATTACAGTGGTTACCTTATTCTCCTCCTAGAAGGCGCGATATCCTCATGCGGTTCAAAGAAGTTCAATTTGGAAAAGAATTTGGCAAGCCATCCTCAAATACATTTTTTGGAAATTATGGTTGTATAGAAATGATCAGATCTTCAACAACACTCTGCCCTCCCCTCCAATGGTGGCCGCTAAAGAAAAATCTATCCTCCTTGAAACAATGGCTAATCATTCCTTCAAGAACGAAAATACACTCATCCCTGAAAAAAAGAAATGGATAGGAACCTTTACATACTGGGACAGAAAAAATCCGCAGTTCGTCCCTCCATCACTCCAGGATGGTGATTGCGAGACATTGATACAGTTTTTCAAGCATGGTGGAGGAGGCAAGGCAAATCTTCGATTTTTTTCGATGGCGCCTCCAAAGGAAACCCGGGGAACACATGACCAGGAAGAGTGATTTAATCCTCTGATGGATCTCGAAAAGATAGCTTCAGTTGGGGATTAGGCCATAGAACTAATAATCATGCTGAAATTCTAGGGTTGCTAAAAGCTTGTCAGATAGAACGAGAAAATGGCAATTAAGAAATACAAGTTTTTGGAGACTCTGAAATTCTGATAAAGATTTTAAATTTGAACAACCACTTCAACAATCCAGCGCTTAACAAGACTTTGCAAAAGCTGTGGTATGTGTTGCAAGATTTCTCCTCCTTAGTCTTTTTCCACATCATGCGTGGATCTAACAAGGAAGCAAATACAAAGGTGAACATGGGTTGTCTATTGCCTCTAGAAGCAATCAACAAAAACGACGAAGCACCCCTGTGGATTCCCATCCCATAGGACTGGCTTTTCCTCTTCCCCTAGCTTTGTAAGAAAGGAACATGTTGTATTTTGGATAAGCGTGATGTTGTTTCGTTGTAATGATGGTTGATTTGGCCTCGGCCCAACCGATACTTAAATAAAAAATAAAATATAACCGTTTTAGTTAAAAAATAATAATTTACTAAATCTCTCACCATTAATTATTCAACCAATTAATGTGCCCTAATCACTATCCCATTAACTCCCTAACTATTATGGTTGACTTTGATTGATTATAGATGAACATGATGAATTATAATCGAATATAGTTAGTCATGATTGACACTATTCACTCACTAATATTTAATCTGCTAATCCATAAATCCTTTAAACATTATCCAACTAACCTCTTAAAAAACATATTCTAAACAAACTTCTCATTACACTTATTATACCTTCCCTAAGCAGGTTATTATACCTGCCCTAGAAAGTTATATTGTAATCCATTAGAAGTCAAAAAGTTTTGACTTCTATATTAATTTCTTTACTTGCATAATGTTTTGTAAATTTTGTAAAAACAAAATTTTAATTTTAATTTTTTCAAAAATAAAAATATATTTTTTATTTATGAAATTTAAAAATACTAATTTTCTATTGATTATGATTAACAACAATAAAACTAAAAACTTACTTATGACCCTTCTTTATCGCTCTCAGAGAAATGCCCCTACCTGGGCACTTGCAAAAAGTGAGGTCGACCTCCCCACGACCACAAATGGCGCACACAATGCAAGCAACTCTGATCTTTTCTGCAACACGCATGCATTCATCTGAGCAACCTTTCGGTGACTTGAGCGGGAGTGATTGTGTGATTCCAATTAACCGCCCATTTCTGCTCGCATTTGATATATCCTTCTCACCTCTTCGGGGATATATCAAATGGGGATCTATATCTCACAACATTTAAAATAGGGGATCTATATCTCATTATTGTAGAAGATGGGGATATGCTTTGGTTGGTTTCCCAAAACGAGACAAAGAGGTACAAAACAAGACAAAAGGTTATGCGTTGGTTGGTTTTCCAAAATGAGACAAAGACAAACAAAAATGTTCCACCTACATCATAGCAACATAATATCTTACCTACCCTTGTTAACATTGCATTTATATGCTTGCTAAGAAGCAAGTGACAGGAAACAAAATTAGATAGCTTTATAACCAGAATGGACTAATGAATTTTATCAAAATAATTAAGATAAATTTCTACCCTAAACTTTGAAACAATATATTGGGTTTGATTAGAATCACCCAATGATGATTAGAATTCAAGTCTATTGGATGGTTACAAGATTCACAAGGGAATTGGAACCATTGTCATTCCTAATACACTTATATTATGCAATTTACAATTTTACAAAACAAAATTATATTTTGAGGGATCACATTTTTATGGCTTATGTGATTTCACTCGATGGAAAACAAGGCAAATCCATTGAAATGTTATCATATTCCTATGACAAATGTTTATTTAAAACATAATCAGAATCAAGTCAGTAAAGTCCATGCTTAGAATAAATTGAACTCTTAAATTTTTTAAGACCGCAAAAACCTTTTATGAAGATATAGAAGAACCATGGTCACATGATGACATCTTATAAGAAACCATTTGGCAATCGACCACTATTTTGTGCAACATCGATTGGGATCTATATGCTCTCTTTCTCCCATATCTATGTTAGGATCATTAAAGATCAGGTGGATCTATCATCGTATGTTGGGTTGGAATGTTTAATACTTTGTCTGGCCATTTAGATCCAGATACTCAATCTCATTGCTCAATGGAAAAATATTCAATTAGGACCTGTTAGGACCAATTGAGGTCAACTCAATAATGACCCTAATAACCCAACATGAGCCTCATGAGAGAAATAATATTATGTCAATGAGATTGCCAAACTTATTTTCATGGTTCCATGGCCATGCCAATTTCCTTCTCTCTATAACAATGTTTTAGGTTTCTCACGAAGATCATAAGCTAAAACAACAACATAGGATGGACCAATTAGAGTCTTTGCAAACCATCATGTTAGATTTGTCCATGTCATCGATTAAATTATAAGCTTGTTGGAAGCTTACCTGGACTCTCAAAAGATAAAAGCAACTCACATTAACCAGTCAAAACAAGTTGAACATACTACAATGTTTATGAAATATAAAAACCCTAGGAAAAGTGAGTAGGATTGTTCTTGCATGTGTGTCATAGGATCAATTCCCATCCGAAGCAATCTTTTCTTCAAATGGGTGTTCCAGTAATTCTTGATTTCATTGTCAGTCCTCCCAGGCAGATGCTCAACCATAATAGATCACTCACAATTTTTTTAAGAATGTATAAATAAGAGATCACACATTAGCTCACTTTATGCATTCATATATGGACATGATTGAGCAGTGAATGTTGATCTATCTCCCATCAAGAGGAAGAAACCTATGAAGTAATGTGTCCACTATCAGCTTCAGTGCATCATTTCTAGAACTGATTTTTCCTCTCTCTCTTCAGATCATCTAAAAGAAAGGATTAAAGAACTTAGAACTAAAACCAATAAAATATAGTATATAACTATGTTGTTGTAAGCTATTAGGCCAAGACCACACAAACTAAAATGTGATTCAACATTGTGAGATACCAAGTAAAATTGGTTGAGATTCAATTTGTAGTTACATCAAGAGTTTCTAGTTTTTTCTCTTTATCAAAATATATTCTTTATTGATTTTTCCCACTAGAAAATGATAGGTCATGTGTTACTGGCCTATAAATGATTGTTTGGTGCCTTTGATATGACACTATACAAAAAGTTGAATTTGCATCTTGTTTTTCTGGTTTTTCTCACGAGCTTTGCATGTGATTGATGACACCTAAGGACTGTATTGGATTAGTGAATTCATTAACACTTTTAACAGTCAACAGTTCGCATATCGCTTGGATTGAATTAATATGTCAATGTTTGATTAGAGCTAGGTATGATCATTTGGTAACTTCACAATACAACATACATTCCCTGAAAGAATTCCTTGTTAGCAGTACTAAGACAACCAACCATGCATTACTGAAATAGTGTCATAATCCTTGCTTGAATTTTGGAATTAAAGATCTCGAGACCCGCTCTTATGTACTAAGGATGGTTGTATCTCTATGATTTTATGGAATACAAATTATAGAACTTTCAACTATGGTAAAATTTAGAGCCAAAATTCCAATTTCCTACATGCAACTGTGTTTTTATTTGGAAATGAAGTATTTGGATCCATTAGGTCAATAGGGAGAACATAAAGTTTTTTTTTTAATATGAAGTTTTTGGATCCAGTGGGCCAATAGGGAGAATATGAAATGTTTTTAGTTGTTGTAGACCCACTCTTCTTATACAAATTGTGTCTACAATACAATCTAACTTGGATCGTGTGTGGATATTTTGAAGTCTAATGTGGTTAGGACAATATGATTTTGTATGCAAAGTGTGTTGATGAAAATCAATTGAATACTTTATGATTTTATCGTTTGTAATTGTATTAGAAGGCTTAAAATGAAAATATTGTTAATGGATGAAAATTTGTCTTAATGTGTTTATACATTGCTTGTAGGCATTGATACAAAATGAGTAATCAAGGTAAAAAATGGAATACTATCATGGGCCTTGAGGTGCAAGATCCTAAAGACAAGATCACATTTTCTGGTAAAGATTTAGTTTGATATGAAGTATAAAAAACGAACACGAGCATTGATCGGGTTGCAAAAATTCCTTCAAAAAAAGTTCCTGACTTTATTAGAGGGGAGGAAATGAATCCAAAATCCCCATGTACTTTCATTCGTTGACAAAACAAACCTCTAAAATCAAGGGCTAGTGTTGCTTTACGATATGAGTTGTAAGTACTTGTGAAATGCATTGTTTACATGTTGGTAATACAAGTGTTTTATCATTTGTTGTATGCATTGAAGTTTCAAACATTGTTGTTTAGTTATTCTTTCTTGTATGGCCCAGAGGACAAGAGAGGAAAGCATACAAAGAAATGAAGGACATCCTTTGTCAAGAAGAAGGGTTGTTAGTGCCACTTGATTGTAAAGGTTATGGTTCAAAACCCCGACATAACAATTTTGACATATAATGTGTATGACCATGAAGATGGGGAAGGATGGCCTTGTCATGGCCAACATGATACTTCGGGTGACGCTAGGTCCGTGCATAATCCAATGCTTTCTAGAGACATGGTTTCTTATGTAGAAAGTTGTTATTTTTTGGAAGTGCCAATTGATTCAATTTGTAAAATGCATATAAAGAAAAATGTTGATATGGATGCCACAACTTGGGAAAGAGATTTTTTCTTTAGCATAAAAGATGTCGTCAACATCTACAATCGTTTGATGAAGGGAAATTACCAATTGTACAAAAAGGATGAAATGAGTGTGAACCTTTGGTATAAAAAACACCAAGATGATTTTTTCTTTTACCAAAAGCCCAATGGTGAAGAGGTCCCTTTCATAGCTGGAATTCAAATGCCATGGATGTTGGAGACCATGGTCAAGCTATCTCACAATATCTTAATAGCAATGGATTCAACATTCAATACAAATAAATACAGGGTAATTATGTTTCCAATGATTGATTTATTATGTTCATTTGATTTGTAGTTATTAAAGATTATTGATAACTTAAACTTGAGTACATATGTTCTTTGAATATGACAACATCAATTGTACACACCCGTGGCATTTGATGAACAACAAAGCGGGGTGCCAGTTGCATGGGTAGTGGCATCATGAAATACGTCGCATGATATTGCACTATGGTTGGAGCACATTATGCATAGGTGTTACCGATTTTGTCATGATTGGAAAGTAAATTCCTTCATGGTTGATGATGCATTGGCGGAAATCGTTTCTTAAGGTAACTTCAATCTTGTTTTTCTATATTTTGACTTGTATTTATTCTAAGAATGTCACACTAAAGATGAATTGAATTTGGCAAGAGGATCACAAGGTGTGAAGTGATCTTATGTATTTGGAATTTACGGTGTGTATGGCTAAAAAATGTGAACCGATTGGCTCGTAGTCCAGAAAAAGAAAACAAGATGTTCAATGAGTTAGGTATTATCATGAAAAATTATTCCAATGATGGAGTGACCAATGCAATCAATGGATTTTTAAGCAAATTCACAAATGAGGAGAAGTTATTGGACTATTTATACAAGAATTGGGTTGTCGGTGATAAGATCCGTAAGTGCACAAACATTTGTTTGTATTTATATTTTTATGTTTCATAAAGATGATATATTCACTAAACAATTTTTTTATATGTAGGAATGTGGGTAAAGGCTACAAAGTTTCTCCTCATGAAAATTAGGAGACAAATAAAGCTATTGAGTCATATCATTGTTACTTGAAGACCAAATTTCTATCAGTTCGAAGAAAAAGATGTGCTCGTAGGATGGATTGGTTGTTGTATTTTCTCTTGATAAATGTTGAACCCTATTACTAGTTCAAGGAAATTTTGAAAAAAGAGGGATATTTGAATAACTATAGGAAAGAGAAACAACTTGAATCATCAATTGAAAAGGAAAGAAGAATTTTGGATAGTGATTGTTGTCCTCATGAGAGCATATCTCATGTCTACTCGATGAGGAGTCAAACTAAGTGTGATAAGAAATATCTTGTCACTTGGTATCGAACAAATTTTATAGCTTGTGATTTCCCATGGTCTATTTGTGTCAACATTTGAAAGCATACCATAAAGGTGAATTGGTTCTATTACCTCTCATGGGATTCAAATTCATTACTAGATCATGATGAAATGCCCAATTCATTAAATGACCCTCGTGAGATAAGCATAAAGGCACCAAACCTTGATGTAGATGCCAACAAATCTATTATGGCCAGTGACAATGTTGATATAGATGTTGAGGGACTTCAGTTGGCTAGAGAGGAGTTGTTCGGCTACTTAAAGTTGTTTTTAAATAGTGCTCCCTCTACTTTGAACAAGACTGAACAATTGGTTGGTTTGGTTAAAAAAATGTTGGATGAAGCCAACAATCTTCATATTATGGATTATGACTTCACCCTTGGGTTGGGTGCTTTTGAGTTATCTTTGAAGAGGAAGAAGAGTTTTCTTAGTCCTAAAAAGAAGAACAAAAGAAAAAAACAAAGTGATGGATTCAAAATTGATTTGAATGTCCCTGCATCTGAATATGAACTATTTCAGTTTCAGTACCTCAACAAGAGAGGGCATCATCGCTCCAACAATGCATTATCTATAGTCCCAGGTGAGTTTAATAGAGCAATGATATCAATATGTTTAGATTAGTGTATATAGACATCATCATTTTTTAACGGAGTAGTGTACAACTTGTTTGCATAGGTGAAACAATCCAATACTGTGGCTTCATTCCCTAGGACATAGACGAATAACATGCCATTCTAGTTTTCCTACCATTCCAGGTACATTTGATTAGACCAAAAATTGGTATATAATTCATATTTTCATATGTGTATTACTTTACATGCCAATGTGGGCTTTATTACAGATATAGGAGCTTCTTATGGATATTTTCCTCCATTAGAACATGCTTAGCTAGTCGACAACTCTCTAGTTGGTGATTTTACAGGTTTGTTGTGATATATTTTCTCTCAATTTGTTTGTATTAGTGTATTGGGTGTTGTTAATGTTTTATTAATGTGTTGACTATGTTTATTCCAGGTAACTATAGTATGAGGGGAGAAGCATCCTCTTCTTCCATACAAATCCAATGACACGAGGGTTGCAGAGCCAATATTGCCCAATTTTCTGGAGACATACCTCATCATATCGAGTAATCCATTCTAGTGAAGGTGAACCCTCATATCCAGTATTTTTTTAATTTCCACAATATATGAGTGCTTAACATGAATAATGTTTTTTTAAGGATCGAAACCATTTGAAAATGAGCCTCGTTTCTAAGAGTGGGATATTTATGAGAAATTATTATCAACTGAAAAATGTTGCAGATATAAAGCTCAAATAATATGCTTTTACCTAAGTAGAGCTTAGGTATTGAGTGAGTTTTCACAAATTCCATGCTAGTGATGCCATCCCTCGTTTTCCATGCCTAGCTAAGGTGAAGTCTATGCTACAGGGAAGTGACCCCTAATTTATAAAAAAATTGCTACAAGGAACTGACCCCTAACTCATAAGAATAATACACACACAAAAAAAACACAAGTTTCAAATTAAACTTATATCCACATATAATAACACACAAACACAAAAACACAGCAACACGTTTCATCTAGTTGCTCACCCAACTGTGGGATCCCAAGACCCAATGACAATATAGATTCTATGTAAAATGTGGTATTTAGTTTGATATGCATAGTCTTAGTTTGAGAGGCATAGTCATGAAATAGGTTTTTATTTCATTATGAATTGTATTTGTGATTACTAGAGGTTTAATCAAGTAGCACTTCATTGTTTAAGGATAAGGCATAGATTTCATTTCAGTTATTTGTGCATAAATTGCAAGAAAAGGATGACAAATATGTTCTCCAACCAATGGAATATCCAAGACCTCCAATTGATGCAATGCAAAAAGATAGAAGCAATATGTACATGCAAGATATTTGACAGAAATTGAACATCATTGTAGTGAAAAAAATGTTTTCCAATTTTTGTTGCTCATCTGATGGGCTTAGAAGAGAGGCCCGACAATTGTTATTGGTAACAATAAATATTGTTATGTTGTTAGGTTCAAGGATGATTTAGGGGATAAGTTTCTCTCATGGGCTAATTTTCCATGGTTTTTCCCCAAAAAAGATTCACTATTCTAAAAATGATTCGCCCAAACTCTATAAGATAAGGTTATTTTACCTTAAAAATAGCCAAAATTATATATAAAATCCTTAGAAATTTGAATATTTTTACAAAAATATAGTCAAACATTTTATAGTTGTCATACAAAGGATTAGTAAGATTTGCCAAGGTTTCTACATTTTAAAATAAATTTCCATCCTTAAAATCATCCCTGGTCAGGTTGTAGCAAGAACACTTTAGTGTTAGGTTATGTTGTCAAATTGTTGTGAGAACTTGGGTGAGTTCCCCTCTTTCTCTCATTATTGAAGGAGGAATTATTGTTGATTAAAAGGCCAAAGACTCAAAAGAGCCCAAGAGAAGTAACACTTCTATGATGTAAAGTACAAGGATTCAAATTCGTCGTAGGTAATTCATTCAATGTGCTTCTCTAATTTGAATTTACTTATTTAATATCAATTATCTTATGCGTTGTCACCTCATAAAATTTTGTTTCAATTTAGAAGCTTTAAGAGTGATTCCAAAGATTATTTTTACAATTATTTTTATGTATGTGAATGTTTTCAACAATTTTATTTCAGTTTTCTATGCTACATAATAAATTGAAGAACAAGAAAAGTATGAAGAGGTATTTTGGACTAAAATCATAAATGCCACCTCCAAGTGGCATGGACTATGGCTTTGTTTCCAGTTTTTATCTAGTTCCAGTCTAGTTTTAGTTTCAAGGATTGACCAATTTAATGACTAGTCTAGTTATGATAACATTGGATGAAACACACAAATAGAAGCCTCTAAGGAATAGCCAAGCCTAATAGAAAGTTATTTTCCTTTGAAAGTTTGTTTCACTTTTACTATTTCATCTATGACCTTGTTCAACACTAAAAGGAATCTCCCTTTTCAATGCTATTATATGTTGGGTTCTCTCTAGAATCCTTTTATTGTAATGACACTATCTAGGAAAAAGAAACAATGAACATGGATTTGTTTTCCTCTCAATTGACATGACATTGAAAGTGTAGATTGTTTTCCTTGGAGATGTAGAAAAATGTACCACATTTGCAACTAGTTTGGATTTGGAGGATGCATTACCTATTTATTCATGAGAAGGCTAGATAATTGAGCATGTGTTTACAATAGATGAAAAATATAAACTTTTGAACTATTAATGATGTTAGACAAGACGCTATTAATAAAGAAAAAACATGATCACTGTGCGGAAAGAAGGGACATATAAGATTGAAGGGATATTACTAGCACTTGATATTCTAATTATTTCAATGATTTTCTTAATTCCTCAATTTTCATTTAAAGTAGAATTCATCTTTAATTAAGAATAAGGTTCATACAATACTTTTTCTACATCCTTCATATGTGAAATAAGTTGTTATAATCTAACTTTTTGTAAAAATCTGCATGCCTATTATTGATTTTACATGGACCAATGCTTCCTAAAGCATAAATAATCCATCAAATAACATGTTTTCACTAATTTGAGTCCCCAGAGAGTTCTACCTCGTCAAAATAAAATTGAAAAGCATGTCAAGCGCCCATAAGCTTAATTTTCATCATTGTATTCATGTGGGATATCTGTCGGCTCATTCACATCTTCAATTGTTTGTTCATTATCTTCTAAAAGAGTAGCTTGTGCATCGTTATCGGCTTCTTGGATCAATCTTTTGACATGAGCTATACTTGTTCACTTCCTTTTGCGTAAAATGACACGCTTAGTGATGCATGAACCACAAGCAGGACAAAGTAACTCATGTGATTGTTTCTCCTTTAGAACTCTGACAATCTCTTCTACCTTTCCTATGGATGTAGCATTGTCAAGAGTCCCTTCCTAGTGATATGTCAATTGCACCTCATCCTATTCCCTTAATCCATCCATTAAATTCAACATGATAGTTTCAGAGACACTTGACTAATTCTTATTAACCTCTGTCATGATTTTCTTTTCCATGCTCTGGATCACCTTCTCATCTTTTACTAGTTCAACATCTTTACTTTCATATTCAATTGCTACACTTTATTTGTCCAAAAAATCCTTGCTTTCAGAACCTGTAATGGTGTATTTGATGCTACACAAATTAGATACATTGTTTGTATTCTGAAAACAAAATAGTAATCTTTCAACCATACTCGATTGCAGAATTTTTATGGAGAGTGTGTTTTTCAATTAAGTGTATATACATTGTTGTTGATATAAGAAATAAGATTTTATGAATTTCAACACTATTTGATGATATTTGAATTTCTAAAATTCCAAATACTGATTATCAACAAAAAAATCTCACTTTGACTAGCTACAAGCATGCTTCCTTTTGAGGAACGAGAATGCAATTCTTTCAATTCAAATAACATATTCCATATCATCCATGAATTGTATATGGACTCCTCTGAATGAAACCATTAGAAGGCTTGAAGTACAATCCCAAATGGAAGTTTATACAAGCTTAAGGTTCATATATGGATTGCACTTAGTGTTATTTTGGTTATATGCACCTTCACTTTCTATATACATGAGAAACTTTGCATATTTTAGTATAATGGTTTAGATTCACATGGATGCACTTGAATACTTGAAATCCACACTTAAGCTTGCATAGTATAACCAATGTACTTATAATTTCCAACCACTTAATTAAACTGTGAAATTGAACTTTATCATGCCTTGCTCGGTTTTGAAACTCATGCTCACCGAATCCTATCAATTCCATATATTAAATGGGGCCAAGCCATGAAGTCATGTTTAAAAGCTAAATTTGCTTCTATGAAATGGCTAAAGCCTCAAATTCCCAAAACATCTTTGAAATATATTTTTTGTAAATTGCAAGTCTTTCCAATTGGAGTTGTCCAATCAAAGAGGTACATAAACCACTTATATATGGTCTAACATCCATATGCTCAAGATTCAAAATCATCCCGTGCTCTAAATTATGATCCATGGAAATCCATGCTTAACCTCTCATGGCATAACAAATGTATCAACAATAATCAACCACTTGTTTAAATAGTGCAATTGAACTTTGAAATTTATCATGCATTGCCTGGTTTTGAAACTAATTGACATACAATCCTATCAACCCACCAATGATAACCATATCTTTAACATAAACTGATATATATGGGGTTTGAGGCATTCTTATAACACATTTTTGAACACAAGATTCAAATATAATGTGGTCAAAATCATTATTCTACCATGTTTGCAGTAAAACAAGGCCCAAAGAAGATAATGTAGGTGTGGAAAACAGAGGTACTAGCCTCATTTTTTAATACATTCAAGAAACATCATTTGTTTAAGTGCCATGGTTTGATCTAGAAATCATTGTAAAAAAACAAAGAAAAAATAGTTAGAACCTAAAAAACACTCATTTATTTAATCACAAACCATATAGATAAGTTTGGAATTATACAATGTCTTGTTCAACCTTATCACCCTTACAAGAGACACTCGTTATTACAATTTTAAACAAATGTATTAGAGTAATGGGTGCTTCTTTAGTGAAACAACCATACCACTAGAGACACAACAACAATCATCTCAAGAAAGAATCCACACATTGGGGATCTATATCGATGTCCATCAATGAATTTTGTTGGCATGGATGGTGATACCAAGTCACCTTTGACACCTTCACCTACAATTGACATTTCTCTCAACACTAGATCACTTGACATCCTCATAATATCCACATGGTAATTTATGGTAAAACACTAAAATTGAGCAACAACAATTCTGGCTTCTCTATGAGGAGGCTTTAAATTGCCTTTTCGAACTTGATAAATTCCTTTCATTTGATTACATATCAATTCTGAGTTGGTGAAGACTACAATATCATTGGCATCATATTTTTTTGTTGCTTTTATCCCTTCAAGAAAGCGCAATATAGTATGCTTCATTATTTTTAGTCTTTCCATAAACTTCTCTTTTAGTTTGGAGGACATGATTTAGTGCCATGTTGTGAAGGACACATGTAATAATTGCTTAACCCGGGTTTGGATAACAAGACACTTCAATGCATAATGTCCACTTCTGCACCATTCTATATTCCTCCAATTACCTAGAGAAAAGAAACCAACAAATTTTGATCAGGCATTTAGAAATAAATTTTTAACATTGAACAAGCTACAATACCCAAAATAAATGAAGATCAATAGAATAAGAAAACAAGACTTTCAAAGAGAAATTCCTGGGAGTAATTTTGTTGTAACTATTATGTGGTTGGTTTTGTGGATGTTCCAGACTTGCATTCTACCTTTTGTAGTGTGTGTTGGATATCCATTCAATTCTTTACGTTCAAGATGTCAACAATGAAATTCTATGATTTTTATAGCAATGTAAGATGGAGCATTCAATAATTAGTTGTGTCATTTATTCACTCCATGATATTTCTTAGGTATGTTTTGCATTTTCATGGCCAACACCCATTGGGATAGCTACTGTAAGAAGTTATACACTACATTACAATACAAAGGTAAGATGGAGTTTTGTCATTTTCCCTCTTTTCTCCTCAAAATTTAATTCACTTTTATTATGTTTGTTATCATGCTCATTTTGTTTGTTTTGCCTAGTAGCTTGCTAGGGCATTTGAATATCATAAGCTTTGAAGCTTATTCCCTTGGATATAGTGTTGAATCACAAGGTTGTCGTTTTGTTTAAGATGGTCATGGGTATAGTTATTGTGCTCTTTAGTGAAAATTATTACTACAATGTTTTTTTCCAAAGCAATATTAACCCTAAATTTTTAAGTATTGGATGTGAAATTGATTTTCCTAAATTGTTGGAGGGAACAAACAATTGTTGAAATGATAGCATCCATAGACATCCTTCATACATTACGTGTACACTTTTTCCATTTGGGATCCATATCTTATAGGTTTTAAATTTTTGCAGCTCGAAAAAACTAGATTACAATTGGGAATATGAAATACGTTTTGTATAAGGACTAATGAGTTTTATTCTTATTGTAGATGAGGTTGCTAGATCACATAGATTGTAGTATAATTGGTGTTTGTGGTAGGGGTATTTTTAAGCCCTGAATAGTGGCACATTAACCCTTAATTGTGGCATATTACATTAGTAATGTTATTTTATTTATGTCGGCTTGGGTCCATTAGTTGTAATTGTACCTCCTAGTCTCCTATATAAACCAATGAGACCTTTTCATTTGGAATCATCTTGTATTTGTAAATTTATATGGCGTATGAGGTTTCCCCCTCGAAGAGGTTTATTATATGGAATTCTCTCTTTTTCAAAGCGTTGAGTACTTATTCTGAGGTTTTTTTTATGCTATTTTGATATTTGGTTCTTAACAGGTATGTTGGCTCTCCTAAAAGCACAATCATTGCAAAAAATGGGAAGATTCAAAAGAAAACAACTCCTTAAGGTTTAGCAACAAAATCAACCCTATACAAAACTATACAATGAGCAAGCAAAATGCACGCTCGTCCAATTTGATCCTTCTTGATGGTAGTCATTAGTAATAGTCCTTGTTTTCTTTTGCTTAACAACTTATATTGTTGTTGGAAAGTTCGGTTGTATCTATGAGAGTTCACAACAACCATCCCATGTTCAGTTGTAAGTGAATTCTTGTATTAAGCGTTAATGTCCCAAGAGTTCTGAATGTGATCCATAGTCGTGATATTTACCTATTTTGATCAAATTCATGTATTGTGTTTTCCTTAGCTTACTCAAACTTGTTTCTACTATTAATATTATGCTTTCTTGTTATTGATATTATGTTATTTCAAGCTGGAACAATCCTCTTGAGACTCAAGTCAAGTATAATGAAACCTGTGGGCCACCTGTGTGACTGGAGATTACATGGATTGTAGTCTCATTTCACATGGTTGAAAGGGACTTGTGATGGTATGTGTATGACTATAAGAGTAACAAGACTTGATCTGTTTAGAACAAATATCATTGAAAATATTTTTGATGATATGCATTTGCTTTTAGGCCAAAAATGTTTAAAAATTCCCTCCAATGGTTTCCCTAGTTCACTACCATGATTTTTAACCGATCTTCTTTGGCATGCATGGAAATGCGTTGTTTACTTGAGTATAATATTTTCGTCTTATGCTACTATCCTTGCTACAATATGAGTTACGATCTCCTTGCTATAATATGCGTTACTACAAACAAGGAATTGAACCTGCATAGAAGGGAAAACAGAGCATAGACACAGGATAATTCAAATCTGATCAGTGGGGTGGCGGTGCATTAAATTACGTCCACCAAATCCTTGTAGCCAACATAGGGGTGACGCCAAGAGAGAGAACCACGCGACATAAGATGTGATGAGATTTCAGCTGGACTATAAAACTGATTGACTAAGCTTTAAGAGTGATTCCAAAATATAAGTCGTGATTCCTTTTACATTATTTTTATGTATGTGAATGTTTTAAATAAACATTTTTTCAGTTTACTATGCTATAGAATAAATTGAGGAACAATAAAAGTATGAGAGAGTCATTTTGGAATAAAATCATAAATGTCACCTCCAATTGGCATAGACTATGGCTTTATTTCCAGTTTGTGTCTAGTTTCAGTTTCTAGGGTTGACCAATTCAATGACCAGTGTAGTTCTAATAACATTAGATGAAATACACTCGATTGCAAAATTTTTATGGAGAGTGTGTTTTTCAATTAAGTGTATATACATTGTTGTTGATATAGGAAATGAGATTTTTTGAATTTCAACACTATTTGATGATATTTGAATTTCTAAAATGCCAAATACTGATTATCAACAAAAATTTCTCACTTTGATTAGATACACGCATTCTTCCTTTTGAGGAATGAGAATATGCAAGTAGAATGCAATTTTTTTCAATTCAAATAACATATTCCATATCATGCAGGAATTCTATATGGACTCCTTTGAATGAAATTGTTAGAAGGATTGGAGTATAATCCCAAATGGAAGTTTATACAAGCTTAAGGTTCATATATGGATTGCACCTAGTGTTATTTTGGTTATATGCACCCTTACTTTCTATATATGTGAGAAACTTTGCATATTTTAGTATAATGGTTTGGATTCACATGGATGCACATGAATACTCAAAATCCACACTTAATCTTGCATAGTATAACCAATGGACTTATAATTTCCAACAACTTGATTAAATTGTGAAATTGAACTTTATCATGCCTTGCTCGGTTTTGAAACTCATGGTCACCCAATCCTATCAATTCCATGTATTAAATGGGGCCAAGCCATGAAGTCATGTTTAAATGCAAAATTTGCTTCTATGAAATGGCTATAGCCTCAAACTCCCAAAACATCTTTGAAATATATTTTTTGTAAATTGTAGGTCTTTCCAATTGGAGTTGTCCAATCAAAGAGATACATAAACCACTTATATATGGTCTAACAACCATATGCTCCAGAGTCAAAATCATCCCATGCTCTAAATTATGATCCATGGAAATCCATGCTTAACCTCTCATGGCATAACAAATGTATCAACAATAACCAACCACTTGTTTAGATACTACAATTGAACTTTATCATGCATTGCTCTATTTTGAAACTAATTGACATCCAATCATATCAACCCACCAATGATAACCATATCTTTAACATAAATTGATATATATGGGGTTTGAGGCATTCTTATAACACATTTTTTAACACAGGATTCAAATATAATGTGGTCAAAATCACTAGTATACCATGTTTGCAGTAAAACAAGGCCCGAAGAAGATAATGTAGGTGTGGAAAAAAAGGTGCTATCCTCATTTTTAATACATTCAAGAAACATCATTTGTTTAAGTGTCATGGTTTGCTCTAGAAATCATGGTAAAATAACAAAAAAAAAAGTTAGAACCTCAAAAACACTCATTTATTTAATCACGAACCATATACATAAGTTTGGAATTATACAAAGCCTTATTCAACCTTATCACCCTTACAAGAGACCCTCGTTATTACAATTTGCGACAAATGTAGTAGAGTAATGGGTTCTTTCTTTATTGAAACAACCATACCACTAGAGACACAACAACAATTATCACAAGAAAGTATCCACACATTGGGGATCTATATCGATGTCCATCAATGAATTTTGTTGGCATAGATGGTGATACCAAGTCATCTTTGACACCTTCACCTACAATTAACATTGCTCTCGACACTAGATCACTTGACATCCTCATAATATCTACATGGTAATTTATGGTAAAATAATGAAATTGATAAATTCCTTTCATCTGATTACATATCAATTCTGAGTTGGTGAAAACTGTAATATCATTGGCACCGTATTTTTTTGTTGCTTTTAGCCTTTCAACAAGTGCAATATAGTATGCTTCATTATTTGTAGTCTTTCCATAAACTTCTCTCTTAATTTGGAGGACATGATTTAGTGCCATGTTGTGAAGGACATATGTAATAATTGCTTGACCCAAGTTTGGATAACAAGACACTTCAATTCATAATGTTCACTTCTGCACCATTCTATATGCCTCCAATTACCTAGAAAAAAGAAAACAACAAATTTTGATTATGCATTTAGAAATAAACTTTTAACATTGAACAAGCTACAATACCCAAAATAAATGAAGATACAATAGAATAAGAAAACAATACTTTCAAAGAGAAATTCTTGTGAGTAATTTTGTTGTAACTATTATGTGGTTGGTTTTGTGGATGTTCCAAACCTACATTCTACCTTTTGTTGTGTGTGTTGGATATCCATTCAGTTCTTTACGTTCAAGATGTCAACAATGAAATTCTATGATTTTTATAGCAATGTAAGTTGGAGCATTCAATAATTACTTGTGCCATTTATTCACTCCATGATATTTCTTAGGTATTTTCTGCATTATGATGGCCAACACCCATTGGGATTGCTACTGCAATAATTTCTACTCTACATAACAATACAAAGGTAAGTTGAAGTTTGGTCATTTTCCCTCTTTTCTCCTCAAAAATTAATTCACTTTTATTATGTTTGTGATCATGCTCATTTTGTTTGTTTTGCTTGGTAGCTTGCTAGGGCATTTGAATATCATAAGCTTTGAAGCTTATTCCCTTGGATATAGTTTTGAATCACAAGGTTGTTCTTTTATTTCAGATGGTCATGGGTATAGTTATTATGCTCTTTAGTGAAAATTATTACCACAATGCTTTTTTCCAATGCAATATTAACCCTAAAATTTTTAAGCATTTGGTGTGAGATGGATTTTCCTAAATTGTTGCAGGGAACAAACAATTGTTGAAATGATAGCATCCATAGACATCCTTCATACATTACGTGTACACTTTTTTCCATTTGGGATCCATATCTTATATGTTTTAAATTTGTGCAGCTCGAATAAACTAGATTACAATTGGGAATATGAAATACGTTTTGTATAAGGACTAATGAGTTTTATTCTTATTGTAGATGAGGTTGCCAGATCACATAGATTGTAGTATAATTGGTGTTTGTGGTAGGGGTATTGTTAAGCCCTAAATAGTGGCACATTAACCCTTAATTGTGGCATATTACACTAGTAATGTTATTTTATTTATGTTGTCTTGGGTCCATTAGTTGTAATTGTACCTCCTAGTCTCCTATATATACCAAGGAGACCTTTTCATTTGGAATCATCTTGTATTTGGAAATTTATATGGTGTATAAGGAGGTTGCCCCCTCGAAGAAATTCTCTCTTTTTCAAAGCGTTGATTACTTATTCTAAGGTTTTTTAATGCTATTTTGATATTTGGTTCTTAACAGGTATGTTGGCTCTCCTAAAAGCACAATCATTGCAAAAAATGGGAAGATTCAAAAGAAAACAACTCCTTAAGGTTTAGCAACAAAATCAACCCTATATAAAACAAGAAAATGAGCAAGCAGAATGCACGCTCGTCCAATTTGATCCTTCTTGATGGTAGTCATTAGTAATAGTCCTTGTTTTCTTTTTCTTAACAACTTATATTGTTGTTGGAAAGTTCGGTTGTATCTATGAGAGTTCACAACAACCATCCCATGTTCAGTTGTAAGTGAATTCTTGTATTAAGCGTTAATGTCCCAAGAGTTCTGAATTTGATCCATAGTCGTGATATTTACCTATTTTGATCAAATTCTTGTATGGTGTTTTCCTTAGCTTACTTAGCCTTGTTTCTACTATTAATCATATGCTTTCTTGTTATTGATACTATGTTATTTCAAGCTGGAACAATCCTCTTGAGACTCAAGTCAAGTATAATGAAACCCGTGGGCCACCTGTGTGACTGGAGATTACATGGATTGGAGTCTCATGTGACATGGTTGAAGGGGACTTGTGATGGTATGGGTGTGGCTATAAGAGTAACAAGTGTTGCAGGGCAGCTTAGTCCTTGTCACAAAGTTTGAAATTGGAGAAACAAAGTTACATAATGAGAATAATGTTGTTAATGACTTATGAGAATAATGTTGGAAAGTTTGAAATTGGAGAAACAAAGTTACATAATGAGAATAATGTTGTTAATGAATTTGGGAACAATTTGACTTCTTCATATTGTTAATGACTATGAGAATAGTCCAAATTCTTCATGCAACAAGGCATGACATACTTTTTGCAAAATCAAAATACAAATATTTAACAAAATGAAACCAGGACATACTTTTTGCAAAATCAAACTACAAGCATTTGACAAAATGAAACCAGTGAAAAAAGTCTTAGACAATGCCCTTGTCCATGAGCTCAAAAGATGGCCACTTTTCTATTGGAAAGTTTGAAATTGGAGAAACAAAGTTACATAATGAGAATAATGTTGTTAATGACTTTGGGAACAATCTGACTTCTTCATATTGTTAATGGCTTTGAGAACAATCCAACTTCTTCATGCAATAAGGCAGGACATACTTTTTGCAAAATCAAACTACAAACATTTGACAAAATGAAACCAGTGAGAAAAAGTCTTAGACAATACCCTTTTCCATAAGCTCAAAAGATGGCCACTTTTCCTATGTATTCTATATATATAATTAATTTTTTTTAATGTATAAATAAAAAGAAAACATAATTCTGAGAAAATACCATCAAATATATCCACATTGGTAAAATACCCATGTAACTTTGTAACATGGTGGAAAATGAGCACTGAAAAGCTTAAATTTTTTTAATGCATTGTTTCGGTGATGTCTGCCGATGCTGGTAGATCTTGTGTTGTTGGTTATATACAATGTGTCTACTATTGAGACATGATTATTTAAACGTGTGTTATTTATGTAACATTCTTGGCTTCCCAATTCACGGTATTGACCTGTTAGATTTCATATGCACCACTTGAACGCATCCAGAAACTTGTCACAAATGAAGACACTTGTCACAAATGAAGGAACGTGGAGGAGATTATGTGGCATATGATGCAGTTTTATTGTGTCAATGAACCTACTTAACTCCTTCCTCTTATTCTGGTGTTGAATATTATTATTATTTTTAATTGAGAAGATTAAATTATTGTCTTTTCTTAATAATTTTTTGAATAGTTTTATGATATTTCTCAATAATTTTTTAATGGTTTTATGGTCTTGTTTACATTTGATTATAAATTTAGAAAGTTGAATATAGAAACAACGCAATTAATAATTGATTTTGTAACTAACCCCACTAAATTACTTGAATTTACAATCAATTTAACTTCACAAATAAAAACGCAGAAAATAAACCTCCTACTACAATCAATTTACTTGATTGAGCGAGCGAATGGATTCTACAATCAAAGTATCTCTTTCTTCAAGAAGAATTATAAAAACCGGTTCTCAAAGGATTGACTTCGCTAACCATCCCTTATCAGCTCAATCGAAGCATCTATTATAACAGAAGTGGAAGGGGTAGACCTTGAATATAGATCGAGATTCACTCTGGCACTGACTTAGGAAAGTACTTGCTCCTGTGCTATTTGTTCGCTCTAAGGCGCGTTGGTTTCGGCAGCTACAGGACCAGTCCCGTCCATTAATGACATTTTTCATTTATATAAAAAAGCCTATTGTTTTACGCATGTGTGAGATGTGATTTCTGGACAAACATTTCTCGTTACTAAAAGACTTGTGCAAATCATTGCAATTGTTTTTTGTAGGTAGCGAAAATATACTAACTTAAAATAGAAAAAGTACATATTCAAATTTCATATCTTCAGGCCTGCAATGCAGGCAATGGCTACCTCAAAGTTACAACACATGAGATACATAAATAGCAATGAACTATAATATCCGATGTCCAAAGGATTGGCATGTCCAAGGGCCTAAAATCATATGATTGTTATAATTCAGTCCCATGTACATTATTTAAAAAAAGCACCAAAGTGCATTACAAATTTGTTGTTGAAACTGTTACTTTGTAATGCTCTGTATCAGATAACCAAGAGGCCATCTATCTTCCGTTTTAGAAAATGGTTGGAAGAAGGTAACTAAGGGTGGAAATAATCTTCTTTGCAAGGTTTTGGGAAGAAATATCTTTAATAATGAAATTAAAACTGGCACTTGCAGTGGCAGTGCTATATTCCGACAGAATATGCAATCCCTATAAGAAGTACCTGCAAATACTAAACAACTACTCATGAAACATATCTGCAAATACTAAACAGAATGATGAATGATGGTGGAATTCAATTGCAGCTACAAGATTTCAACCTTCCCCAACCTCGACAGCAAAGTAACTGAAGGAATTGGTAGCAAAGCAAAGGTAGCAGGGAACTGGTAGCAAAGGAACTAGTAAACTAGTGATGAACGAAGCAGTGATAATCTGTCTTGTATGATGGTCTGATGTCTTTGCTCTCTGTATATTGATGAATCTTACATGTGAGCACTAATTGCCACATTTTTGGCAGAGCCATCAAACTTTCAGGAATATTTCCTAAGAGCAGGTTATTGCCAAAATCCATATTGCCCATCTCAGATAGATTACCAAAGGTTGACTGAATATTTTCAACCAGGGTTTCCTGAAGAGTATTTCAGGGTCACCAACAACAACCTATCTGTTCGTTTCTTCATACCATGGACAGTAGTGGCGTTGCCTTGCAGTTTCATTTGTAGATCCATAAGGAGTAGACATTGGGGAGAATAAATTGAAAAGACGAGAGCAGTAGAAGAGTTTGGTATGTGTTGTGGTACTGCCTCTTTCTGATCTGCCAGCTACGAATCTTCCATCCTGAACATCCCAGCTCAAAGTAAGTTCATATGGCGATGCCTGCAAACAATTATAAAAGTAATAGTGGTTGTTCAACATTGCGTGAGCATTGACACATACCTCTGGCTTGCAGCCATTGCCGACTTGCACCTTACACTTGTTTGAATGGCCTCATAATAAAAAATGATGCATATGAAGTTGGATCCATTGAAACTATCGGGACCTGTTGTCACCAAAACCATTAATATAGATTGCATTTGAAAGACGGGAAGTTCGAGAACACCACAAAAATTGTAAGCCTTGCTTGTGTCATGTGATCTTCACTTTGTAGAGTATGCATGTGGTTGTGGCTGCAAGAAAAGCGTTCAATGTGCAACGTTATCACCATGCAAAGGATGAAAACCCCAACGTTTGGTTGAGAAACATGTTGCATGAAAACCCCAGCTGGCGAATGCCTTCACATGAGGGGCGGTCTGGTAGAGAAACACGTCCGAAGCCAAATGTATCTTATTCTATTGTGCTGGGGAAAACATAACCAATCTCTTAAGACCTGGAAACACCATCGCCATTGAAATTACAAGCCTCCACCAGAGAAACAAACAAAGAAGAAAAATAAGGCGTTGTGGACGGCAATGCCTGAGAAGGACGCCATGACCAGCTGACTTGAACTCAGGCTCGCCTAGCATGTGAAGCTTCAGAAGGCTCAATGCCTGAGGGTTCGAACCCAGGAATTTTGAGCTCTCACAATGGAATAAGCTCTGGCGTTCAGAATCAGGTTTCCTGAGACAACCCGCCATACTGTTATTTTCAATGATTAATTTTGTTTTCATTTACCTGTTTGAATTGATTAATTAGGTCATTTTTCATGAATTTTCAGAGGTCGTTGCTCAAGCTCCTGGGCTTTTGGTTTGAAAGTCTTTTGCTTGTGCGTTCTACACATCTCTTGTTATGATATATACATTGGTTTAGGGTATGCGAGCTACAATGCTTCTGTGTATTTTATGTTCTATATTGTAACCGAGTAGTGATTTGTTCCTAGTTGACATACGCTCCTTAATAGAAAATAGCAAGCCACTGATAGAGCATAAGTTACCACCCATTGACCTGAACGGATAGAAGCAAGAGTAACTGACAGCTACAGCAAAGACCCGCTTAAATGGCCCTTGACTCCGTGTTCTTCTCCGCATGGCGGTCGAGTCTCTAAATCGATGGCGGCGTTATACGATGATGTTGGCCACATTGGGTATGATGGGTGCCAGCCAGCCTCGGGTTGGACCAACTCCCTAGCTAGCTTTCTTTCTCCAAGCACATATAACATATAAAATCCACTACCAGAACACCTACTGGCATGAGCTCTGCTAATGTTACCCTTGCACTGATTAGTAAAAGGGTTTAAACACACCCTTACCCATATGCAGGAGTAGGCACAACACAGGACAAATTATAAGCTCACATACGGTGCTAAAGATTAATTACTGATATAAGTCACCCATAAATAAGGAAAAGCTTAATGTAATATATAAAGAATTACTGGAAGAAATTGCTCGATTGTTCATGGACGAACAACATGAAGTAGAGCAACAGTTGTTGATTCTGCAGTAGATCCAGAAGCCTTGCGCTCCTAGGAATAATGATGTCGGTTCTAATGATGCTGGGAAGGAATTACTCACCAAAATGTAGTTGTCTTCCAGTGTGTAACCGAGCTTTTAAGTGAATTAAGTTTTGTTATTGTCTATGTTTGTAAAGTCCTAACTCTATGCGACAGGCAATATTCTTTTGAAGTTCAGACATGTTTGCTTAGCTTTGTTCACTCTTTTTATTTCAAGTGAGATCTTCAAATCTAAGATTTTTATTTCCATTGCATAAGGGGTTACTAATTCTCAGTCAAATGTTGGCAGATTGATGCAATAGTTCTACAATATTAGAATAAAAAACTTGCTCAACAATTAGATGCTCAGAAAAATGAAATCCATGTCCTCAAGTCAAATTTAATCTGCTCAGAAGCAAACAAACTATCTACGATGACATATTGATTACAGTAAACAAAAAGCTATTCTGTAACCGATAGCTTTATGCATGCAAATTGCAACCAAAGTTCTACACTGAGCGATGTATCAAACAAAAAGCTATTATGTATATGATAGCTTTATGCATGCAAATTGCAACCAAATTTCTACACTGAGCTATGTATCAGAAGGAAATGTCTCCAAAATGCATTCATCATGGAAGGGAAAACAAACTTTCATCATTGGAATGGAAAATAGAAACATGATTCAAGAAGTACCTAATAGAAGAAAGCTTGCATTGCATCCATGTTGGCATTGTATCCATTTCTCTATTTCTCTGTATACTTAGCTCTCCAATTTCCATTGTTCCATCAATCTCTCCAATTTCCATTGTTCCATCAATGTTTCCATCATTCCATCAATCTCCAAGTTATGTGTAGACTCAAGAGCCAGTCATGAAAGCCAAAGCTGCATAGAAAAGACAACAATGAAAGTGGAAGTTGCATCGCCCGGAGATGAGAAGGCACTCCGGAAATGGGAAGGCGGTGATTCCATGCAGAATGGCATGATGGCTCAAGATAAGGTTATGCAGAATGGCATGGTGCCTCAAGATAAGGTTCTGGCAGGTAGACTGACATTTGAGAATGGAGTAGACTGGCATTTGAAAGATCGGGAAGGTGATGATTCCATGCGGAATGGCAAGATCAGGAAGGCAGTGATTCCATGCGGAATGGCAAGGCAGTCTGACATTTGAGAATGGGGTGAAAACTTAAGCATACATATTGGAAAAAATGCATCACTTCAATGAAGATACAATACAATACAGTGAAAACTTAGGCTATCTAAACATTGATAAAAAAACCTCGGCAATAAGACTTGCAAGTTATTAGCCAATATCATCTTTGATAAAGATAATTAAAATATTGTTAAAAAATAAATATTTTACTTTTCCCTATGTAGAACTATGAGAAGAAGAAAAATATTTATAGTCAAAGGCAAAGAAATCTAAAATCAACAATGAATAAAATGCTAGGGAGTAACAAACATTTGCTTTTACAAGACTAACAAAACTTGATCTGATGATATGCATTAGTTCTGGCTTCGACAGGGACTAACAAAACTTGATCTATTTATGCTAAGAGTCCTAGCATTCGGCTAAAGACTAACAAGGAATTGAACCTGCATAGGAAAAAAAACAGAGCATAAACGCGGGAGAATTTAAATATGATCAGTGGAGGTGGCGGTGCATTAAATTACGTCCACTAACTCCCTGTAGCGAACATAGGGGTGACGCGGAGAGAGCGAACCACGCGGCATAAGCTGTGATGAGATTTCAGCTGGACTATAAAACTGATTATTGAAATGGCACCGTGTTCCAGAATCCGTGCCCGCAGATTGCTCGATAATTCACTAATTTGACTAAAATATTCACCTGGACCAAAACTCCCGGTTTTAGCTCTACCGTCATTTAACCAAATCTTTATTATTGGAATTAAAAAAATAAATCTAAAACTTCATTATATCTGCATATTTGATGTGATAGTGGTCATTTTCCACACAATCTTTTGTCAGTATAATATTATTATAATATATATCTCAAAATATATAATATTAAATGCTTTACTGTCAGCTACATATTAATTACCCTTTAAATACTTTGCTGTGAGCTACATATTAATTATCCTATTTTTAAAACTTAATTTAATTATATATTCACTAATTTTAATAGTAATTTGACTATTTTTAATTGTGATATGAATCTAAGTACATTATTGAATGGAAACGACTAAAAGGCAATTTGGAAAAAATCAGTTTATTGTCTTGTATGCCCTTTTAAATTCTAGTGGAGGTTTTGTTCTCTGTGGCCCTCCCTGCTACCAAAATGTTTAAGAACAGGTTGTTTGAATACTCACAGGGGAACTCTCTGCCATTGCCTCTCTACCACACTGTAAATGAGGGCGAAGACCATCTTGCACAGTTCAAATGCACTGTAACAGTAAATGGAGCACAATATGATTCCCCTCCAGGATTCCAACAGAAGAAGCTTGCCCAGAATGCTGCAGCTGAGGCAGCTGTCAAAGATCTACTTAAGCAGGGTTTACTTAAGCAGTGTTTACTTGTGCAGTTTGAAGTAAGTTTGAAGTCTACCCAAATACTGAAAATCTTTATTAAGGCTATGGAAAATTTTGGTTTTATTTTCTATTTGACGTTTCTTTTGATTTTCCCTGGTTTGGAATTATATTTAGTTTGTTTGTCATAGATATATATTTATCTATCGAATATAATGGGTTGTAGTAAACTTCTTTCAAATTCTCTGGCTACCAAGCAGGAGACCGGACTACCCAAAAGTGTCCTTGTGCAGCTCGCTTTAAAGAAGAACGCGTCTCCCCCTACCTACAATTTTACAAAGGAGGGAGATGCACATTGTTCCACATTTACTGCCACTGTGCAGATTAATGGGGCTTGTTACTCCGGAGGCCCAGCAAAGAGTAAGAAGGAGGCTGCAAGCAAAGCTGCTTGTGAAGCAATTCGGGCAATTGAACCCCAGTGTTGTGAGTGTTTGTGGACAGAAAACAAACTGTTTCCATTCTCCTTACTTATTCCTAAGTAATATGTAATATCCTTACTTGCCTTCTACTCTCAACAATATTAATTGTTGCTGATTCATTGGAATCTCATTTCAGGGGATTCTTTCTCCCTCGTTGAACTTCAATCTGAAAGCACAAAAAAAAATGATTCTGGACATCCAACTGGAGAATGCAATGTGATCAAGTCTGATTTGAAGATGCCAGTTGATAACCTGACTTCTAATAATCAACTATTGGGAGCAACTAAATCTGAAATTACTACAGAAAATTCAACTGTTGAGAATGCACCTATTGTTGAAAAAGGTTCAGAAATGATAAATGTGGACAACCCATGTGGAGTTGGACAGCGTCTGAAAAACCTAGAAGGATTCCAACAGAAGAAGCCTGCCCAGAATGCTGCAGCTGAGGCAGCTGTCAAAGATATACTTATGCAGTTTGAAGTAGGTTTGAAATGATCTATGGAAAATGTTGGTTTTGTTTTCTGTTTTACATTTCTTTCGATTTTCCCTGGTTTGGAACTATATTTGGTTTGGAACTATATTTAATTTGTTTGTCTTAGATATCTATTTATGTATCTATTGAATATAATGGGCTGTTGTAAACTTCTTTAATTAAATTCTCTGGCTACCAAGCAGGAGACCACACTACCTAAAAATGCCCTTCAGGAGCTCGCTTTAAAGAAGAACGTGCCTCTTCCTGCTTATCATTTTACAGAGGAGGGATATGCACATTGTCCCACATTTACTGCCACTGTGCAGATTAATGGAGCTTCTTACGCTGGAGGTCCAGCAAAGAGTAAGAAGGAGGCTGAAAGCAAAGCTGCATGTCAAGCAATTGAACCCCAGTATTGTGAGTTTTTGTAGACAGAAAACAAACTGTTTCCATTCTCCTTAGTTATTCCTAAGTAATATGTGATATTCTTACTTGCCTTCTACCCTTAACAATATTAATTGTTGCTTATTCATTGGAATCTCATTTCAGGGAATTCCTCCCTTGTTGAAGTTCAGTCTGAAAGCACAATAAATAATGATTCTGGACATCCAACTGGAGAATGCAATGTGATCAAGTCTGAATTGAAGATGCCAGTTGATAACATGACTTGTAATGATCAACTATTGGGAGCAACTAAATCTGAAATTAGTACAGAAAAGTTAACTGTTGAGAATGCACATATCGTTGAAAAAGGTTCAGAAATCATGAAATCTGAAATTAGTACAGAAAAGTTACTGTTGAGAATATCGTTGAAACAGGTTCAGAAATGATAAATGTGGACGACCCATGTGAAGTTGGACAGCGTCTAAAAAAAGCAAAGGTGAATGATGAATTTGAACATGAAAAGAGTGTGTCAAATATAAATCAGACAAACTCAGCAGTCGCAGAACAGCCTCATAACCAGCTTCAGCCCGATCTTTTTCCGGCACAACCAGGGCAACCGAAAGAGCAGATCGGAGATGTCCATCAAGATAAACAGAATGGATCTAAGGAGATGGAAGGGAGACAGGAAGTTGGTTTCATAGAATCTATCAGCAAGCGGAGTAGAAGTGAATCTCAGAATGCTGAACAAATCTCGGAAAGAAAGAATATGTCCAAAAGGATGAAGAGCCATGGAAGAGCTTGACACCGCCGAGAGTGTGCATTGTGGCACCCAGATACTTGGTATGTGACAGCTCCGGACTTCATTCATATTTCCAAATGTTTAACGTTTATAGATTCTAACTGCAAATGTTTATGACAACATCAAACTGAAGAGTTTCACTTTGTAGTATCCCTTAGGAATGAATTTTTTTCTTTTTGGTTTGGCTGCAAATGTTTATGACAACATCAAAAGAAAGAGTTTCACTTTGTAGTATCCCTTAGGAATGATTTTTTTTCTTTTTGGTTTGGCTGCAAGAGCTCATTTTTACAAATAAACTTCAAGACAAACAATGCATTTTAGCTTAAAAGTAACTCTTCAAAGAAACAAGATCTGGTGCAGACCCCCGACCCTCTGGCCAAGATCAGCGTAGGATCGTTCTAAATCTTACCTTGAGTCTTATTGACTCTTTGATTTCCCCTCAGGGAATACTTCACACACACACACAAACAGGTATATTCCACAGGTCCTTCTGAGTTATGCCTACGTGATCAAACACTGGCGTTAACTCCACAACCGACCAACAAATGCGATGGGGCTTTTTTTTCCCTTTCGGGATTTCGGATTTCGCGATTTCGCGAATCCTGTTGTCGAGCCCCTTCTGTCTTCAACCTCCGAAACCCGAAGCGTCAACGGGGTTGACTCCTTCAATGCGTCGAACACACGACTCTTTTTGCCACTTATTTCGGCTTTTCGAGACTTGAGTGAACGACCAACACTTGTTCCTCTTTCCTTATGATTTCTCGGTTTTCGAAATTTCCCCTTTTGGCGAGATCGAAGGTCTTTCGAGATTTTCCCCGAAGCTTGACCACCCCTTGACTTCCGTCGCACATACCCTTTGACAAATACTTAGGACCCACCTTTCGACTTTTTCTTTTTCGTGATTTCGGGAGTTGTGTGACCATGCAATTCTACCTCTCGACTCCCGAAACCCCGAAACCCGAAGCGTTGAAATCTTGAAATTCCACACCAAAGTCCTGTCGCGTTTCGCGACTTTGGGATTTTCACTCCACTGTTTCCTGGCTCCTTGTCGTCAGGATTCCCGGTATGCCGAACCGCGAAATACCGAAATGTCGATGTTTCACTTCAAAGGCACGTCACGTTTCGCGACTTCAGGATTTTGAATGCTAAGGTCCCGGTTCCTTGTCATCAGAATTCCCGGTATGTCGAACCCCGAAATACCGAAATTTCACACTTGATTATCCTTTTCGCGAATCGGGAGTTTGAGTGACTAAGGGTTTTGACCTGCACTCCCAACTTATGGGTCTCGAATTCCCAAAATGATTTGACGGCTCAGACAGACCACGATCAACTGTCCACATCGATTCTTGATGTTAGGGTGGTGGATTCGTCCAACTCCTAACCACCTTGCAGCTCCTCTGAATCCTACGGTCCTCGCGATTTCGCGAGTTCTCCTCGGAGAATTCTGACTGCTCGATTCACTCCTTAATGACTTCTGCGAGACAAATCGGTGTTCTCCCTCCTGAACTTGTCTTTTATGAGATGCTTTCGATTTTCGTCTTCCTTTAAACACTTAAAAGGTACTATCCCTCCTGAGCTTTCACTTGCAAACTTAAGTCTCCAAGAGAGATCCTGCTCGCACTCCTTGCGACAAACTTTCAAATAACTCCTTGGTTATTTGAGTTCTCGACTCTGTGCACTCTTTGCAACAACAGTCCTTCCACCTTCACCTTAGTTGATAACTTTTAAGGTTTCAACTAGCCTGCACACCCCTTGCACGGCTCTGTACTTCACCTGCACTTATGCTGGTATAAGAACAATGGTATTTCTCTTGAGCTTTCTGAGATAAAAATCAAACTCTTGTCAACGCACACCTTGCGGACGTTTCACTGCACACTTTCAGGATGAGAAACAATTGAAACTCATTCTTCACCTCTCTTAGACTTCATATACTTAACATGAAATCACACATTCAACACAGCATTGAAACAACTACATAAAAAAAGAGAATAAACAATTGTAAGCATACCATTCAACAAATGTAAACAATAAGCATCATAACACCATGAAAATTGAGTCAAAGCTTCATATATTAACTCAAGTGCTCCTATACATGGGTTCTTCTCTACAGCTCTCTGCTATAGCTCTCAATGATGATAATGTTACAATGATACAACAATGAGGGTGTCTATATCCGTTTTCCCTCCTACTCTCTAAACTGTCTAATCTATGAATTCAAATCTACCTACTTTCATTAATTACGTATAAATGTCTTTACATTCTATAGATGAGAGCAGTTCTCAAGATCTGTTTACAACATCTAAGATATAAATGTAAGTATGCTTTCCCAGCTATCACATTAATATCTGCTTCATTATTTTTTCAAAACATTTCAAAAACGTGCACTGGTGCTTTTCCAGCTGTCTTGCGCCTTTATGCTTGCTTGGCTGGCTGCTTACGATGCTCCTGCATCAAGATCCACCTTGCTCTGTCTTGGGAGAAAATTTGGTTATTGGCTTTGGTTTAAAAAACTCATATTCCATTTTTTTCATCGTTTCAAGTTTTAGAATTCATTTCTTCAAAGTCTATGAGATAAGCAATTGGTACATGTACAACAATTGAGAGTATTATTTTTCTTGAAGGTTGGATTGATTCCCTGCAATCATGTAATTCTTATTCTAACTGAACTTATGGTGTATATTATGTTAATGCTTTGGATTATCAGAGGTTCAACATGTTGGTATTTTGGTACTCTTAAATTTTAGTTCTATTTTCAATGTAAAGCCATATTGGTAGTTGGTATCATTGCCTTATTATGAGATGACTTCATTGACTAACAGTGTTATCCTTGTGATGACACTTTTTCAGGTTTTCTCACCTTGAGGAATGGACATGAGAGTTCTTTATGTCAACTAGGTTCTTAAGCATTGATAACAAGTATTTTGTCATATTGAGCTTAGATATTATATGCTATGCTTTAGCTAGTCATGATGAATAAATGATTTAAGATTGATTAAGACCCATCTTTGCAAAGATGGGCATTTTGTTTGCATTGAGATTGACTAGAGAGTTTTCTTGATCATGGCTTATAAATCATATTCATGAAATTTTCTCATGTATCTTGATTTTTAATTATTAAGACTATATGTCATAACATAATTATTTTTGGGTAGTTGTATTTGCTTTTTACATCTTTCCTAAAAGAGTGTTGATGTCTTGAGCATGGAAGCTTTTGTACATTTTGTTAATGTTTTTTTGTGATTGAAATTATCTGAAAGTATCCTTGACAACCCTCTATGATCAATACAAGATGGATTATAAATGAATTAATCTTAGGCCATAAAACTACCAAATAACAAAATAAATAACATGAAATATGGATGATAGAATTTAAAATAAAAATTCAAATATATAGAATTCTCTTGAATTTAACTACAAATATACAAGTGTGACTCATAAAATAGTGTTTAATTGATAATTGGCAATTGTTGAGTAGATGTTATATTTCAACCTTCGAAAATTGGCAATTTGGGTCATACTTTTTGTAGTCCAAGACTCATGACTCATGTTTCATGAAGATTACAATGATTAAGTAATAGGTATTAGGCTTACATCTCACATCATTGTTTTTGCAGTTGGCTAAATTCTCTAAACATAGATGATCTTGCTTTGCATAGAAGATTTGTTCTTTGGTTTGCATGGAAACTCCTTCATAGCCTATAGAAGAGAAGAAAAATCTTGCAACAACTAGTTTGGGATGATATAACATTTATAGATCATCATTTAAAAATGAAATTAAGAAAACACAAACCCATTTAGGAATTATTGTTAATTCTTTGAATGTATCTATGTTGAATGGAAATGAACTTTGCATTTTTATATTTATGAAATTTTCTAATGACCTTTCTTCTGTATTTGTGGATGAATATTTATGTTTTGCCAAATTCCCACTTAGTTATGAAGTTAGTAGCTTATACATGGATTATTATTTTTTTTGACCAAAACGATTAGAGGATTTATATTAAGTGTGGGCGAGCCACGAGTGTGTTTACAAAATGGCAGGGCTTCACTGAGCCTCTACCTGAAATGAGCTTAATACCGCTCCTGGGAACACATACATTTACCGAATTCCGGAGAAGCTAACACTAACCAGCTAAAACGGGCTTATTTAAAGCCTTGACTCTATACAAAACGCCAAGATGCTTCGGGGGTGGGAATTACTTCAGAGGTAGAGGCCAGACTAGATCTCTGGATCGTTCCTCCACTCTCGGTTGAGCTGAGCCATTTTCTCCTCCAACTGCTCGACTCTCAGCTCGAACTCATCCTTCGGATTCTTAAGCTCCTGATGGAGCTTGCTGAGCTCTTCAGAGAAACCCACTTTTGTAAGGGATATGTCTTGTTCTAGTTGCAACATCTGGTGTTGCAACATCTGCTTCAGTGTTGCAGCATCTGTTGAAGTCTAACTGGTGTTGCAGCATCTGCTTCAGATTTTCTAGAGTTGCATCCATGGTCTTCAGGAGTTCCTCCAAGCTCGGTTTCTTACTTGTGTTGGCTGCCATCGCTTTGGCTTTCCTCTGAATCGCGCTCCTAGATCCTTCAAATCACAGGGAGATGGATCGCTGCATAGAGATGAGTCGGGCTTGGATCTGCATCTTAATTTGAACTCGCTTCTCATGGCCCGAATGATTGCGTCCTGGACTGCAAAGTCCGAGAGGTATGGGTAGTGGGCGCACCTGTCCCCTCCCTGTCTGTTGTCCAATTGAGCGTTGTACCACCCCCTGTCGCTATCCTCCAATGGAACGGCATAGCCTGAAAGATCTTGGCCGATTCCCCTGCTGAACTTGTACTCATCCTTCCACTTGCTAGGAATGTGCGTGGGACGCTTTGGTTTAAGGAATATCCACATTGGACATCATTGCATTGAGGATTAAGGTTCCTGGCGCTAGTAGAACGTCTTTATTTGCTTTCACATCAGCCTTAGCGTTTAACTTCCTTAGAATGTGAAATATTTCATAAGAATTGAAGTTAGTGAGGAGAAGACGGATTTTTCTCAGGAGATTATTGAGTTTGGCACTTTGTGTTTGAGTCTGACAATTAATGGCCTTGATTATCAGTCTGGAGTCTCCGATGATGATCAGTTCCTGGATCCCCTGCTCTTTGGCTTGTTGAAGTCCTTGCCATAATGCCATGGCTTCGGCAATGTTATTGGTCTCAGTACCTAGACCCAAGGCATAGCTTATGATAATGTCTGCACTGGGGCTTTCAATTAACCCCCCTCCACCTGCAAGCCCCGGGTTACCTTTGGAGGCCCCATCAAAGGACATGATGTGAGCCTTCCTTTCTTGCTTCCAATTGTCAAACTCCTGTTGCTCTTTTCTTATTTCCCAGTCCTCGGCTCTTGGAGTAACGGATGTGATTTTTGTTGCGCTTCGAATTTTGAACTGCTCCAGCCAAGTGGCCTCCTCCTCATCTAGTTCCCCTTTATAATTGGTCTGACATATGTAAGGGGCGCTCTCTCCAAACAGGGCCTAGATACTGGCTGCCACTATGGGTGCACTCCTTACTCTGTCTCTGAAGATCCTGCTATTTCTTTCCAGCCACAGATTCCAAAGAATAAACTTTGGAAGGATTCTCCAAAGGGTAACAACTTGACTTTGGGCTCGATGTTGGAACGTATACAGATTATCCCAGTGTTGAAGGAGGCTTTTGATTTCTTCTGGCAAGTTGACCTCAACCCTTGACCCCAGTGTCAGCCTCCAAACTTCTTTGGAGAAGGCACAACTGAGGAGGAGGTGATTGGTAGTTTCTTCGGCTTGTTGGCAGAAGGGGAACCAGTGGGGGCCAACCCACCCTTTCCTTTGGGAACTTCCCCTGTAAGAATGCTATTGTGGGCAAGTGTCCAGGTAAACAAATCAATCTCGGGGATTGACTTAGAGCGCCAAATCGCTTTCCAGATGAGCGGGTTTTCTGGAGCGGTGGGGACCTTGCACAAAAGTTTGTAGCCGTTGGCTGTGGAGTAGTCTTTGACATCTGCCCCCCAGCCTCTATTATCTTTCCCCTGGAGGCATTGTTTGAGAATCCTCCATTCCCCTTCTAGCTCCGACGGTAGATTGCTCACTTCCCACCCATGCCATGACTGATGCCTGTCCTCGCCCCAAACTGAGATGTCCGCAAGTGTCTTTAAGTTTTGGGTCCCCATCCAATTCTCCAGGCGTCGCAGGTCCTGCCTCGAGTCAAGAGGGGGGTCTCCTAAAATTGAGTCTTTCCAGATTTTTGTCTTGAATTTCCCAGGGGAGGTGAGGGATGAAGAGGGGCAAGACTTTTTGCAGAGGGTTAAAAAGGGGGAACCTTTAGGGAGCCTGAGAGAGGTTTCTAGGCAGCTTCCCTCGGCCCCCTAAAGTATTTTTTCCAAAGAGCCGATTTGCACCAAGTTGGTGCTCCCGAGACTATGTTCCACAACAACTTTGCCCCCAGCGCAAGATTCTGTATGCGCGAATTTTTAAAATTAAGGCCGCCTTCTAGCAGAGGTTTAGAGGACTTTTCCCAACTGATCAGGTGCAGTTTCCTTCCGGTCTGTTTCCCTCCTTACCAAAGAAAGCGTTTTTGCAGAGCTTCGATTTTTTGTATTGTGGAGCAAGGGGCTAGGAGCATTGAACTTTGGTAAATGGGTATGCTGGCCAGCACTGATTTGATAAGCACGACTTTCCCTGCTAAATTGAGCCAGTTCGCCCCCCAATTGCAAATTTTCTTTTTGAGTTTATCAATTAGATGGATCCACTGGGTGGCCCTTGGGGTGGCCTTAAAAATTGGGATTCCCAGGTAGGTGAACGAATCCCAATTGACGTGGCCTTCCATCTCTAGAATTCTTGCAATCTCGAGCATTTCGTTGGGTGTGATATTCCAGCCATATATTTTGCACTTTGCTTTTCTTATTTCACTTCCTGAAACAGAAGTGTAAGCCTCCAGTTCGTCCTTAAACTGTTTTGCTATGATTGAGCTTGCTCCACCTAAAAGCAAGGTGCCATCCGCAAATTGAGCATAGTTAATGTCTTCAACCCCCGAAGCTATTCTTAGACCCTGCAGAGTGCCTTGGGCTTGGGAATTCCACAGCTGATAGCTTAGAACAGAGGCTTGAATTGTGTAGAGGAGGGGTGAGAGGGGGCACCCTTGCCGCAACCCACGAGAGGCTTGAAAGAATTTGGTTACTCTTCCATTTATCATGGGAGCTATCCAAGGTGAGCCTATACAAGCTTTAATCCAGTTGACAAAAGCTAGATCAAATCTAAATTTCTTCATAACTTCAAAAAGAAAACTGTGGTTGACTCTATCAAAAGCATTGGCAAGGTCTAGCTTAATGATCATACCTTTGTTCTTTCGTCGAATGCTTGAGTGTAGAGCCTCTTGGACCAGGAGGATGTTGTCCGTAATGTGTCTGCCTTTGATGAAGCCTCCCTGATTTTCTGGGATGATATGGGGAAGGATAGTTTTCAATCTGTTTGCTATAATCTTAGTGAGGATTTTATAGCTAGTGTTGCAGAGTGAAATCGACCTGAATCGATTGAAGTTGGAAGCTCCCTTCTCCTTCGGGATGAGGGCCAGGAAGGTCTAATTTGTGCTCCCTCCTAGCTTGCTTTTTGATTGCGATCTTCTTATCATTTTGGTGAGGTCAGTCTTTATTATCGCCCAGCAATGTTGAAAAAATCTTGCAGTAAACCCATCCGGTCCAGGTGCTTTGTCCGGGTTCATCTGATCCAGGGCCTCTTTTACTTCTTGTTGCGAGACTTCCTTTAACAGATTGCGGTTGGTTTCCTCGTTTATGAGCGCTGGAATGATGGAGAGGGGGTACCTTTGGGGATCTCTGTCTGTTCTTTGCGGTTCTGTATAGAGGGCTGAGAAAGTTTCGAAAGTTGCTTGCTTGATACCTTCTAGGTCTGAGATTAAAGTGTCTTGAACTTGGATTTCTGTGACTGCTTTGTAGTGTTTCCTAGCCTCTGCTTGCTTGTGGAAGTAACTTGTATTTTTGTCTCCTTCCTTCAGCCATAGGCTTCTTGATTTCTGCCTCCAGTAGCTCTCTTCCTTCCTGCATGCCTTAAACCATTTGCTTTGTAGAAGGGCTTCTTGCTGCACGTCCTCTTGAGTGATTTCCTTGCGTTCCAGCTCTAGTTGATGTAGCTCAAGGAGTTTTTGGGCCTCTCTATGTGAGGAGGTTGGGTCAGGGCGACTTCTTGCCCATGCTTTTAGGGCGACTTTTAACCTTCGTAGCTTCTCTTCCCATACATAGGAGGTAGATCCAATGGCTTTGCCTGTCAACGTGCTGGACACTATTTTAAGAAAGTCTTGGTCTTGGATCCAGGACGGGTTGAACCTGAAAGGGATGGGTCCCTGCCCTTGCTCTGATTTAAATTCTAACCGGATAGGCTTGTGATCTGATACACTATGGGGGAGGATTTCTGCAACCGCATTAAACCCCAGGGTTAGGTAAGAGCTTTGGACAAGGAATCTGTCCAATCTAGCAGCTATATGCCCTGGGCCTAATCTCTTATTAGACCATGTGTAATGCCCCTTGATTGGCTTTATATCTATTAGCTCCCAGGCTGTAATAATATCCTCCACCCATTCTCTGGCAGGGTCTCTGACTATAGTGCCGCCTCTCTTTTCCTCTTGGCTTAGGGTTACATTTAAATCTCCACCTAAGATGAGGTTATCTGGCTCATTTTTTTGTAGAAAGTCTTGGAGGGTTTCCCAACAGATCCTTTTTTCTTCTATGTGCTGCGGAACATAAATATTAATGAGATTTACCTGGACACCGGAGTCTTTATGGAGGAGCGGAGTGTGGATCCAGTGCATGCGAGTGTCTGAGTTGAGCAGTTCTATTTTGGTGGTGTTCCAGAGCGTGCAGAGGCCACCTGATGCGCCCTTGGCATTTTCAGCGATTCCATCGCTGTTTTTCCATGCGTTTCTTGAAGCTTTAAGAGAGTCTTGTTGACTCATATTGGTCTCCTGGAGTAGTAGGATATCCGCTGCCTAGGTTTTAATAATATTTTTGAGAGCTTCTTCTTTCCTCTTGCTACTGAGGCCCCTACAATTCCAGGAGGTGAGCTTCATTGATTACCTTGGGGTGGGGGGGGAATGGCCTCCTTGGGAGGCTTTGGAGAGCTTCCTTGTTTGCCTTCCGCTGATCGGCTGCTTGATAGTTGGTTGGGCGCCTTTTAGKACATCCTTGTAGGTTTCTTGGTCTCTTTCGACCTTCTTGGATTTTCGGCCTCGACCTGGTTTCTTTGGAGAGGCCCAGGTTTCGCTTGCGCCTTCCGATTCGCTGCCGGAAGAGATTTCCACTTCCTCTTCGCCTTGGGTCGCTCCGATCCTTGGGGGGGATTTATTTGGCCTCTCGTCCTCTATTAGCTCTGGTGTTTTCCTGTTCCCAGGGGATTGGGTGCCTCCTTCAGCTTCTCCTTGGGCTTCCTGGGTCGGGATTCTTGGCTCTCCACTAGGTTCCTGATCCAGGGCGTTGAAGCTGTTGGCCGTTTCTTTGCCTCCTGGAATATTTTCTTTTGCTGGGGGTGGCTTATCACTTCTTGATCCGTTTGGCTTCGACTTCCCCTTCCTGGCCTGCTGCCAACCTTTGTCCCCTTCTTTCTCTGTGCTTGGATTTTTTGGGCAGTTCCGCTTGAAGTGCCCGTATTCGTGGCACCCTCTGCCTTTGAAGGGGAGTTGCTCGTAATCGAGCTTCTGGAAGTGTTGTCAGTCACCTACCATTAGTTTCACCGCTTCTGGCAGGCCTACCTCCAGATCCACCTCCACACAGATCCGTGCGCAGGAGTACTGGTCTTTTGGATCTACTTTATCTATGTAGTGTCCCAAGCCATTGTCGATAGCTTGGAGCGAAGAAGTGTTCCAGCAGTGGATTGGGAGGTTTGGGAGTCTTACCCAGACTGGGACATCTTTTGGAACTTCCGAGGCTGGATCGAAGCTAGGGGTCCATCGGTTCAAGTAAAGACCTTGTGTGCCCATGAAATACGGCTCGTCCCTGAAGAATAGATCTCTATCCTCCTGAGAGATGAATTCAAAAATGAAGAAACCCCTCCCAACCGCGTAGCAAGTTACGCTATTTGTTATGAGGGGCCTCAAATTCCGTTGAATCCAGTTGTCTGTTGTACGCGCTGAGGGTCATAGGCCCGTGAACTGACCGACGAGGCCGCGATCTGCAAGGGACATGGAGACCTTCATAGGCCGGTCCGGGGGGAGAGTGATCTCAGGTACTGCGTCCAGTTTTTTCACAAAGCTCGGGGATTACGTCGGAGGGAGTTTCTTGTTGCATGCCGCAACAAGCTTGCGGAAGGAAAAGGTCGGGGAGGGAGGGGGCGGCGGCTCCCCTCCGTCCTGGCCTGGCATGAGCGCGTGAGAGGCGAACCCTAGACTGTGTATGCGTTTTCACGAGTTGAGTGTTCCCCAAAATTATCCAAAAAAAATCGATCAGTTTAGCTTATACATGGATTATTACCCATTGCTTATGTAGTAATTGGTTTACACATGGATTAATCTTTTTCATAATGGTTGTGATGTAAAGGTGATATTGTGGGTGTATTGGGGCATTTAATTGACAATGCGTATAGCTATGGACAAGATGATTTGCATAGTTACAAACATGAGATCTTGGTAATCATTGTTTTTGTAGTTGGCTAAAATATCTAAACATAGAGGATCTTTCTTTCCATCTAGAGTTGTTCTTTTCTTTGCATAGAGACTTCTTCATAGCCTACAGAAGATAAGAAAATGCTTGCAACAACTAGTTTGACTTCTTCATAGCCTACAGAAGATAAGAAAATGCTTGCAACAACTAGTTTGACTTCTTCATAGCCTATGGAAGATAAGAAAATGCTTGCAACAACTAGCTTGACTTCTTCATAGCCTATAGAAGATAAGAAAATGCTTGCAACAACTAGTTTGGGATAATATAACATTTATGGATCACCATTTCAAAAAATTTAAGAAAACACAAACACATTTAGGAATCATTGTTAATTATTTGAATGTGTTAAATGGAAAGGAAGTTTGCATTTTTATATTTATGAAATTCTCTAATGACCTGTGTTTTGTGTATGTGGATGACTATTTGTTTTTTTGCCAAATTCCCACTTAGTTATCAAATTAGTAGTTTATACATGGATTACTTGTTGGTTATGTAGTAATTAGTTTACATAGATTAATATTTTTCATAATTCATGTGATGTAAAGGTGATATTGTGGGTACATTGGGACTTTTAATAGACAATGGTTATAGCTATGGACAAAAATGCAAATTATTGATTATCCTTTGAGGATTGTTTTTAAATTTTAAAATGAATATGATTTGCATGAGTTACAAAACCGTTATGTAGTAATTGGTTTACACAGATTAATATTTTTCATAATTCATGTGATGTAAAGGTGATATTGTGGGTACATTGAGACATTTAATAAAAAATGGTTATAGTTATGGACAAAATGCAAATGATTGATTATCCTTTGAGGATTGTTTTTAAATTTTAAAATGAATATGATCTGCATGAGTTACAAACATGAGATCTTGTTATGGTGTATGCAATATGCAAGAAAGATGGACAAAAAACCAATAACCAAATATGTTCAATAGAAATGAAACAGATATAGTGCTCAAGCTTGGAAGTTCCACAATCTAAGGATCCATGTAAATCTCTCTTTACATCTATTGTCACACCAAACTCTCAATTGGATGAGATTTTCATTAAGGAGGTTATGCTTAGATTTTCATTAAGGAGGGTTATGATTAGATGCTCATGAAAGATTTTGTGATTAAAGCATGTGCCCAACATGTATAGGAAGTTATGATTAGATGCTCATGAAGAAGGTTGTGATTAGATGATGTGCCCAATAAGTTCCATGAGTCAAGGATTAGTGTAAAACACTCTTTACATCTATTGTCACACCAAACTCTCAATTGAATGAGATTTTCATTAAGGAAGTTGTGATTAAATGATCATGAAGGAGTTTGTGATTAAAGGATGTGCCCAACATGTATAGGAAGTTATGATTAGATGCTCATGAAGAAGGTTGTGATTAGATGATGTGCCCAATATGTATAGGAGCTACCATAAATATGAAATTTTTAATAAAAGCAAAAATCATTCACTTTTTCCTTGAAAAGGACCCACCTTATATGATAATGACCAACGTACAATAGAGAAATACTATTTTCCAACTATGCAAGCCCCACTTCTTTTTACACGTGTTTCATTGTGCATAGTTTATGATAAAGAATGAATATCAATGAAGAATTGCATGTGGGATTTTTGAAAAGAACAAAATATACTTCAATTATCATGCCCATTTGTTCAGAGTATGCATGGGAAATCAAATCGTGGTTGAGTGATATTTGAACAGTTGCATTCTTGTCTTGTGGCTATTGTTGGTATGACCTTGAAATTGGACCTCGGACCTCCAACAATAACAAAAATGAATGATCTTTAATTTACCTCACACGAGTGGCTCTCCCACTTTCTTTAAGATTCACAACACACCATGGAGCTTTTATCAAACTTTCCATGAAAAACTATCATGGAATTACCAGGTCCTTTAAGACTTAATGAGGCTACAATATTATCAACTTGTCTCTTCACCATTTGTTATATTTCCCTTAATACTATAAGATCTTTAATACCATGTTAAGAAATAGAAAAAAATAAAACAACATAAGAATTGGTGGAAAAGGCTTTAAGCCATTGTCTTTTTCACATTACAATATTCATTTCATTGATACAAATTTATAGTACATGAATGAAACCACCTCATAAACTAGATTTATTCTCACACTAACACCTCATCAAGAGATGAGGCTAGGAGGAGGCAATATAGGTTCTAATACACAATTAGGATAAAAACCATATCCTATAATGTGAAATACATGAAGGTGGTGCAGGACTTCATGATTGTATAGTGAGTCATAGGATAACAATAGTTTGATGCATTCTCCCTTGTACCCTTCCCAGGTATATGGAAAGTGGGAGAATGTCGAGAGTGGTGTGTCATAAACATTGTAGTGTTCTAGTGGAGTAGGGAATAAACGCAGAGCTATAACATGGAATAAATGTAGAGTAGTGGCAAAGAATAAATGCACAGTAGTGACAAAGAATAATTGTTGAGTAGTGGCAGGGAATAAATGCACAAGATTGACAAGGAATAACTTTTTGGTGTTTTTTAACATGTAGAAATGGAAAACCATAAATGGTCTATGGTTTTATTATGCCAATTTATTAAGTGCTAGGACTAGAGGAAAACAACGTGTGCAATTATTATGTCACTGTTATGCTACTAAAATTTCTCCAGAATTATGCTACTGCTAAATACTCTTGTTGAGAGCATAGAGACTCTATAGTGCAACCATTTAGTTTTGAATAATACATTGAGTGTGCTTTATAGTGTCAGGTTTTTTTCCCGAGAGGGTTTTCTGGAGGAAATTGTGTTGTTAATGGTTTGTTTTTTATTTCAATTGTTTGGAACTATTATGTTTTAAATTTTGGGGAAGATGCTCAGATCTGACATGGCAAGGTTGCAAGCTTATTTTGGGAAGATGCTCATATCTAT